>JAUMHI010000058.1:10250570-10326903 GCA_032359435.1 Enteromius unitaeniatus | reverse complement strand
AAGACATTGATTAGCTTCTTCAGGTGTGTTTGACTAGGGTTGGAGCTAAACTCTGCAGGACACCGGCCCTCCAGGACCGAAGTTGGCCACCCCTGCCATAGACCTCCTAGAACATTGGTAGAATTCAGTTTGAAAACTCCTACATTAACACTCCTCCATGAACATCCATATATCAGCGAATACAAAAATATTTCAAAATGAATTAAAGATTATCTATACAGTATATAGTCTGTTGTAGAGTTCATACCTTCCCACTGTCCCTCCATCTATGGACTCCTGACTTCCAGTTTCACTGGGTGGGCTCACTGATTGCGAAGAGGGAGACATAGGGGTTGGGACTAAATAATGAAAATAACAGGTATCCCATGTTAAAGGCTGCAGTGGCTGCACTGATGGCCAGCAGTGGCAGACACAGGCAAATCAAAATGAACAGAATGAATTGAAATGGTCAAATCAAAGAGAAAAAAAATCCAAAAGGAAAAACAACAGGAGAGATTGTCAAGCGAATTTCACTTCTCTCTATAATGTTAAAAATATATTTTAGTCATCTCATCGAGTTATGTAATTAAAATTTTTCATCAAATACCACCTTATAAATCTAACTGAGTTTGAGTCAGATCTGCTTTAAGTACAGCCAAAGTGTAAATGATAGGAGTTCAATAAACTGTATATAAAATACTGTAACGTCTTTATAATCACACTGTACAGTAAAAAGTGTAGTAATGGTTTTTGGGAATGAATCCATGACCTAACTTATATATAAATCTGAAATGACCTAAAATCTGATCGGTTTTACATATAGCAAAAATTTGAGAGAGGTCACAAGACATTCCCGCAAAGAAGACAAAAGAAAACATTGGACTCAAATACAGACCAAAGCAACATGCCCTTTATATAAAAAATAGCAAAAATCGGTCTAACATGGATCATACTCTTGTGAAAAAGAAGTGTGCTTAATTATATTGAACGTGCACTTGTAGTGCACCTCAAATAATATGATATTTAAAAAACTGCACTTCATGATTTTAACTGCAGCTGATATTATTCATAAAAAATCCCCCTCAACTGTAATTTAAAAAGAATACACTTTCATGTTTTTAACCCACTTAGATGCACTAATTACTGTATGCTTCAAAGTTCACGTATATCGATGTGCTGACTAATGTACTAAAATGTAAAGTACTTGATTCATTACAACTGTAGTATGTTATTCGATATTAAATTTCAAGTTGAATATTATACCTGATATAAGTTTCAAAAAATATATTTTGCATTACTATAAAAGCTTGCCATGCATTGAGCAGTACATTTTACACATAAAGACACTAGAAGTAATTATGAAATTACATGTAAAAAGCAATCTGCTCAAGCACTTTACTTTATATTTTAATTAATTAGCCCAAACATTTCTTTTTTATTATTTTGTATATTATATTAATATTGTAGCAATACTCAAAAAAAATTTAATAGGTATCTGTACTTCTTTTTCACAAGTTTAGAGGAAGCCCTGATGTAGCACTACAGTCTGCTGAGTGAGATTTTTTTTCTTTTGCATTATACAACACTTTTGCGGATTCCTTTTCCCATTTCATTCAAGCAGGTGGCATGCACATTCATAAAGATGTATCTCACACACATTATGTACATGCAGACAGCTGTATGTTCAGTATCACATACCTAAAGGTGGTTCTGGTGAAATCCCGATGCTCTGCAGGAGCGCCTCTGTCTCTCTTCTCTTTCTGTCCAGGTCTGAGTCTTCAGACACATTCTCGGCCCTCTGAAGCGTCTCAGACTGCATCACAGGTCAATCATTGAGTGCCACATAACATATTAACAGGTGATAAAATGATAAAGGGCTATATCATCCAACAACATCAGCTACCTCTTTTTTCTTTCTCTCTTCCTCCTTTCTTTTCTTCTCCTCTCGAATCTGGGCTAAGCGCTGCTTTTTGCGCTCAAGCTCAGCTTTCAGGTCACTTCTATCAGCCATCTTCTGTGTCGTTCAATCTATGTATAGTATGAACAGTTTTAGTTTTCATTTTAGTACTCGTGCATGAACATTGTCATGCTTTAACATACACTAACTACGCCACACAAACTTTAGATGGAGAGAGACACATTAGAGGTCATCTTTCAATTCGTAAAGGTATGTTCTGTTTACATTATGCATTTGGGTGAAGTTAAAGCATCCAGCTTGATTTTAACATTTACTGAGAAAAACAGCTGTTATGAAACCCTGTTAGTCTGATGGACCCTGAAGCATATTGTGTCTGAATGAACTCACAAATTTGAGATTTACTTTAAAGCTATTTTTAAAATATATGCAACGACACGTGGGTTATATTAACAAATTAGCAAACGAATACAAACTAAAAGGCATAATTTAAACTTGTTTGTGAATCTGTTTGGTGAACCTCCGACACGTAGAATTAGAAATGGATGTGTAACAGTAGATTATAATACACTGCACACTATCCTATACTCTGCGATGAGAAATAAGGTGATTGTAGTCTATAAATGCACAACTGAGCACAGATAAAAAAAAAAAGAAAACAGGTAAACTACAAACAAAATCCTGTTCATTCACAAGACTGTCGCTGCATTTCAATGAATGAAAGCGTTGATATCGTCCGCAACAAAGCCTGTTGTAAGCTATGGCAAGCGTAATAATTGAACTATACCGTCTTCTTTATTTCGACCCAACCAGGACAAAGTCTGCAGCGCTCTGTCGCGTAAAGGCTGAAATAAAAGGTTGTAAATCTACACATGAGCATCCACGGCTAAATGAAAGCACAAAGCATCACCAGGTCAGTCTCATCAGCACCCAAAGCCGGAAGTGCTCAATGCCGCCGATACGTCATCAACACCTCCCAGCAACAACGGGCAGACAGACGGTGTTTCGTCATCAGAAATAAGACGACCGCTTTACAACTTAAGAGGTGTATAAACAGAAAACATTCAATGCGTTTATAAGCATAGCTTTATAGGTTTACGACGCCACAAAAACACAGTCTCGTCCCTACATATTTTATTTTAAGCATAAAAATGCTTAAAACTTATCAAATGTGACAGTAAAGCTGATTATAACGTTACAGAGGATTTTACTATTGCAAACGCTGTTTTGAATATACTATCAAAGTGGCCCGAAAATTATATGATTGTTTAAGACCATGTGACACTGCTGAGGGGTTAAAAACATTCAAATCAGCTTTTCATTACAGAAACACATTCAATTAAAAAAATACATTTTAATTAAATATTTAAATGCAATCGAAAGTAAATAAATAGCTACAATTGTTAAATTATATTTCATATTTTATTCAAATTTATTGACATTTTTCATTTTTAAATACAAAAACATGAGAAAGATTATACAAAAAAAACAAAACAAAAACAAAATACATTTACAAAATATTAAAACTATTATAAGAATAAATGTGTCTAGGTCCAGATTAGAGTCACTGTAAAGCAAACAGAAACCAGGCATGCTTCTCATATCTTTCAGATCCTTTTTAACGTGTCCCTGATTCAACACACTGGTTGGCGGTGGCCATGCTGTTAGTGAGAGTGTACAGAGCTGGTCGAGGGTGAGATGAAGTCCGTCGCTCTGACTCTGGCAGCTAATTTCATCCTCAGCTCTCTGATTTCCTGCAGCAACACCCTTTCCTTAGAGTCAAGCGTCCCTCGGCCACGATCTAAAGACACTATAAAGCAGCGGTCCACATAAGAGAGATCTTTTCAATTGTTGCTTCATTAAATCATGTTTGGTTATAATAATACTCACAGCCAGTAGAATGGTCTGACTGGTTGATCAAGGAAATGTTGGTGGTCTCGCTCTGGGTCTTGTGCAGCAGGCCTCTCGATGAGCAGGGAGATCTGAGTCTCCTTTGATGATCTACAAGCACAAACAAATAACTTGGTTACCTCTTGTTATCATGTAAAGTTTAATAGACTTTTTCAACGGATTATATCCTCACAAGGAGGTAATTTTGTTTCAGTAAAATCCTTTATGACATTTTGTGAGACGTGTTTGTCTTAACTCACTTAACGAGTCCTCTAGACTCTTTTGCAGCTTGCCATGATGTTTCTCAGTCTCTTCTGTTTCCTGAGAGATAAGTGACCTCCGCTGGGCGTCAACAGTTACAGCCACCCGTCTTTCCTCCTCCAGTGTAGCTTTCTTAGCTACTACATCATCCCACTGAGACCAAAACAATGTCATTGGGTTTTTTACATGTTGCACTGAAAGAAAACTGTATTTGTATTGTCTACCTGAAACACTAAAGGTGCAGTCCCATTTACCATCGTCATTGGAAATTTTGCATGAGGGTGAAGTTTTTCCCACGCTGATTTCATTACAGTTAAAGCTGGTCACGTGTGGATTCACCACACTGACCAACAGAAAGCTGCTTGGTTTAAAAGTGACTTCTGTTTTAGTTGTGCTGCATACATCACTACCGTACTGGTAGGGCTGGGTATCGCTCAAAACATTTCGATACCGATACCTTGAGTTTGATACGGTTCCTGAACGATACCTTCAGCTTACGATACAAATTCAGCTTGTTGACATTTATACAGACTTAAAGCCTCCTGAGCCACTTCACGGGAAAAAAATATCCAACACAATGAATCAGTGCAAATTAGTTTTAATAAAGTTCAAGTAGTTTTTAGTTTACACATCTGTTATGTTACCTTTACACTAGTGCATTATTATTTATTCTTACAATAGCCTTATAATTTTCCCCTCAAAAACTTTTGTGCATTAAATTTTTTAAGGCATAAAACGTTTGTCTTTTCATTAATGAAGATTTCATTTTATTGTTGGAAAATAATGGGGATTTTATATTACAGTTTAAAACACTGAAGAAATACTGTTTTCATAATTTTTGTAGTAACCTATTATGTACATTCTACTGAACAACAGTCATATTTCTGCTGCCATGTCCAAACCAAAAAAATGCTCTTGAAGTAACCCTGGAAGCAGTTCTGGAGACGTTATTTCTGTAGCCTACTGTATATATATCCTCATTTAGTGAGATGCAAGAGGTTAATATCACCGGAAGCGTCACGCACAGGTCAGTGTGCTAGTAAACAAAACGGTGCATCTGCAACAAACATTAACACAAAGACACACATAGTTCATCTTTTTTGTGGTTAAATTTTGACAAATACTATTGAAAGCGGGAGAGTGCTCACTTGTGTTTGAGTTGCGCACATGTTTATGGGGGTGTGTGTGGTGGAACTGCGCTGTGCGCGATACAGAGAGCACAACCATGTAGAGACAGGAATTATGTGCAGTTGTGTAAATGATATAAATAACAAGGCTATTTAATACACTTCTTGTCAAACACACTGCTGCAGTGTTTTTGGCTCACTGACGTTGATGACATTAACCCCAATAAGTATGGAAATTGGGTACCGAACGACGAGACACTTTTCAATACTCGGTTGTATCGAGGCAATTCAGTCAGTACCTAAAAAGTATCGAAATCGATACCCAGCCCTACATACTGGCAATATGAAATTTGGCTAATGCAATCACGCCTTTAACATGTGAATTCTCACCTGCTTTCCCTCCACATCTAGCATTAGCTGCACTACATCTTCCTCTTTAGCATGTGTTTGTTTGCTGAGGTTCACAAGTCGTTCTCTTTGCTTCCCCTGCCTCTCCTTTGCTTTCTCCAGTCGCTTGATCACCTCGGCTTGCCAATCAGCATCCACTTCCATCTGTCCCACCTCTGCCAGAGACTCTTCCAGCATCTGAGAGTTTCAACTTTCAAAATTAGTCTTGTCCAAACTCAACTGCAACACATCAAGCCTTTTAAGCAAAAAGAAAGGAAATGCAGAAAGGAAACAGGAGCAGGGTGGAGTAAGATAATCATATGCACTCCATGAAAATAGCACCTTCTTGTTTGCCTGGCTGACGTCTGCATCTGCCAGAATGAAGTTTTGAAATGTAGAATCTTCAATCTCAGCCTTGCGTCTCTTCGTATCCACTTCTGCTCTCACCGTTTGAGTCACTCGCTCTTGCTCTTTGGCCAGTTGCTAGTAGCCAAAACATAATGATTAGATACAATCTCAGGATTGTCTGCTCCGGCTCCTGGAGGCCAACCTTACAGCAGAATTAACTCGAACCCTAATTAAACACACCTAAACCAGCTAATCAGGGTCTTCAGCATTACATGACAGTTTCTGGTAGGTGAGTTGAGGCAGGTTGGAGCTAAACTCTGCATGAAGATAGTCAACCAGGAGAAGGTACATTCCTAGTACATCAATGTCGGAGAAATTTGCAAGGAGCTAACCTGTTCAAACAGTTGTCTCTGGGCATCCAGTTCCATTTGTCTTATTTCTATATCTTGAACAGCAGTCGCCGTTTCCTGATCTCGCAGCGCCATCTAAGTACAACAAAAATGTAAAGAACTTGCAAAAATAATTTTACAGACATTTTAAATAAATTTTAATTATAATTTTAATTATTTAAATAAATTTTACATTTTATCAAAACCTTTCTAAAATACATTTACTATTTGTGAAACATTATAATTGAAAAGTCTGGGGTCAGTAAAAAAAATGTAGTTTGTTTGTTTTGAAAGAATTTTTTCATTGTATTCAGCAAGGGCGCATTAAATTGAGGGGCTTTTATAATTTTACAAAATACCCCCCCCCCCATAATTGTTTTTCGTTTGTCTTTAATTTTAATTCCGCACAACTGTCTTCAACATAATATTAAACGTATGATGAGCATCAAATATTAGGATATTTGATCATGTGACACTGAAGACTGGAGTAATGATGCTGAAATTACAGCTTTGCCAACACAGGAATAAATAGAATTTTAAAGTACATTATAATACAAAACAATTAAAAATTTGAAATGTAATTTAAAATGTTTCACAATATTTAATCAGAATAATATTACACAATAAAATTGTTTTATATTGTTGATCGCATAAATGCAGCCTTGATAAACATAAGAAAATAAAATATATCTTACCAACCTTGAAACAAAAACTAATGATTCATTTACACAAAGCAACAACACACGCGTACCTTTCTTTGGATCTCATCATCAAGTCTCTTGAGCTGGAGTCTGCGCTGATCTTGCTGGTGCTTAAGAAAACGTCTTCTAGAAGAATCAATCAGATTGAGCTCCTTCACCTTCAGTTCGCGCTTCATAGCAGCCAATCTGAGCAGACAAGGTTACTTAAGTGAACTGTGAATGTGCGCGACACTGCAATATTCAAATATCAGGCTCATGGAGGGAGACCCACCTGGCTCTCTGTTGAGCTAGTTTACCCTCCTCTTCTTGTAGAATCCTTCGACGTTGCTCTTCTCCTTGCAGAATTAACTCCTGCTGTTTGTACCAGGCCTCAAACTCGGCCTGCTGTCTGACAGCTTCAGCATGCAGCTCCTGAACCTCTTGTCTTTACAGATAAGCAAGCAGAAACATTTGTAAATTGTGCAGTACAAATACTCTGTTAATAGCACTATTACAAAGGAATACAACTTTGCACCTCTCCCTTAGATATTCCACTTCTTGCTGCCGGATCCTCTCACGTTCTTGGGATTGGTACTCCACTATAAAGGTGGGGTATTTGTTGAAAATGGGGTACTGCCCCTGTGTCAGAGGTTTAAAGTCACTTAGCGCAGAGCTGGGATGGATGTCTGCAGGGGTTCTGTCCATCAATCGATAGGCTTCCTTCAGCAGAGCATTAATGTCCAAGCTGTTTCTATGATGGAAAAAGTACTACATGGGAGAAGGAAAGAAAGAAAGAAATGAATAGATGTAATTTATGCATTTGTTAATAATAATAATGATATATATAATATATATATACACACACACATAAACATACGAGGTCTGTAGGTTTTTTTTAAAAGGTTTTAAAAATAATTATTTCATGCTCACCAAGGCTGTATTTATTTTACAAAAAAATTAAAATTGTGACAAATTGTGTTTGTATATATTTTACTTTTTGTTACCTTTACTCATATTCATACATACACAATCCTTCAAAATAATTCTAATATATTGATTTGCTGTTCAAAAATGATTTATTATACCTGAAAACAACTTAATATTTTAGTGAAAACTGTGAACAAATTTCAAAAGAATGGCATTTCCCTAAAATACATTACAAAAAAAGACACATTATAGAAAGACATTATCAAAAAATATAGTCCAAAAAGTATTTACTGTCGTTTCCTTCATTTATTGTATTATTATTCATATAAAATATATAAAAAAACAGATGAAACCCCAAAATGAAGAAACAAAACATTTGTTATTCAAATGACCAGTGAGCAACAAAAAAAACAAAGATAAATACTTCTGAAGTTATACCTCAAAGTCCTTTTTGTCAGTACAAAGCAGAAGTGGTGCTCTGCAGCAGGTGACGTATGCCACCACAGCCATTAGAAGAAAGGAGGGATGATTTGAGAAAACATTGTCAAAAAGTTTCAGCCACTCTTCTCTCATCAGAACCTCAGAGAACAGGGTCTCCAGAAGAGGCCATGCATACATCTGCAGAGGAGAAGCACAGTGTGTAGGGCATTTGCTTTATCTTTGGCTTCAATATTAAAATCCTTGAAAGTCAAAGTCTATGCAAAATAAACATTTATGTTAAAAGTCTTTTACCTGTGAGGTAACTCCACAGACAACAAAATGCTGAAGCAATTCTTTATCATGATGGGCCAGCACGTTCTCAGCCAGACTCAGCACGTTAAGTGGAGGGTTGGGAAAGTACTCAAACCAGTGCTGGCACCAGTTCACTGTAAAAGAGCAATTCAAGACACTTAAAAGTCTCCAAGCTATGGACTGAATCGTTGAATCGCTGCCAAAGGGACAGCGGTACAACACCCAGCAACACACTACCTACCAATGACTGTGGCCACTACTTCAAAGCAGATCAGTGGATTGTTCTCGAACAGCTTGACAAATGGGAAGACCAGCAGAGGAAGATAATCAGTCTCTCCAAAGATAGCAGCCCAGTGAGAAAGAGCAGACAGCACTCTGCCAGGGTGAAAATTAAAAGATATACTTTAATGTAATTTAAGATACTGAGATTAACAACATGCTGGGCAAATCTTTATGTGGGTCAAAGCCATTAAGATGTCTTTATCATGAATTTAAAAAGTGATTTTGTGTTTATAGAAAGCACATTAAATGAATGTGAAGTGTTTACTTTTGAGGTTTCAAATAAGTTTTTGGAGAACAAAATGTCAAAATTTGGTTGAAATAATGTTACATTGTCTTTAGTGTAACAATATTTATATAAACATTCATACATGCTCACTTTGATTTGTACGTATTAAAATATGTAAAAGAATATCTGAAGCATATTCATTTTTATTGTGTTTTAAATGAGGGGTTCAATTGGGGTGAAATTAATTCATTTTAATGTGTCAAATTGATTTTTGTTGTAAATATACCTGACTACATTGTTAAAAAGTAAATTTAGTAAATCAGGGAAAAAGATGAGATTTATTTTTTGTTTAGAAAAAAATGTATAAATAAATTACATTTAGGGACAAACAACAATTTAAAGCTGTATTAGTTTTTTTTTTAATGCTTAATCTATTTTTCGTCTTTGACCCATGTATACAATCAACCTCTGCAGGCCTCTCTGTAGTTTGTGGCTTTTGATGGTGTAGCGCTCCTGAAGGCACATGTACGCTGAATGCAGGCCTTTGTCAGTCAGACTGCTGAAAGCCGCATGGTTCTCAGGTAGATGCAACAGAGAACGCCAAATGAACATCCTGCCGGAAAGCACACACACACACAGACAAATAAAGCAGAGACTCAGACTACAGCTTCACACTAAATTAACAAAACATCTTCTGCATGACACACTTATTCCGTTACCTATATTTGGCTGGGTATTCTCCAAATGCTCTTAGCAATGCTTGTAGCCTTTTCTTGTTAAGGCCATTAGGCAAATCATTCTACACAAAACAGATTAATTAGATATGATTATGATTGGGTCCTAAGTTAAATAATGTAATTACATTGAATAAAACCTGAATATAAACAGAACCTCTTTGTCATCCAGAGTGGAAACAGCAGATGGTAAAACTTTGGATTGGATTCTGCGTCCTGATGTTTTCACAGGACGCTGACCTGCCCCAGTATAAACCTTCATTTTCAAACCTGATCCCTCTCTGCCTTTGCCTTTAGTGACCTGTTTCAACAAAGGCTGGGGAGGCTGCACAAACAAAACAGTAAAACTGTTGGTGAGTGCTTTAATAAGTTTCTAATGCTTATTAAGGCTGTATGTATTTGACCACAATATTACTGTTTTTACTGTAATATATTTTAAAATGTAATGCAAGCTGTGTCAACATTACTCCAGTCCTCAGTGTTGCATGATTTTTCATAAATCATTCTTTCAATGTGTTGATATGGTACTCAAGAAGTATTTTGTCTGGAATCTTTGAATATTAGAAAGTTCCAAAGAAACGCAAATGTTTCACAGTAAATAAAAATGTACCTTACTGATTTCTGGGGTAAGGCTTCGTATGTCATAGATTTTGAGAGCACCACTGTCCATCAAAGCAACAATATGGTGGCCTTTAGGGCAAATGGCTGCCAATGTGATGGCATCCTCCTGGGAGCCTATTTCAAAGATCTGCTTGCATGACTGAATGTTGATAAAGCGCATGACGCCATCTTGGCTCAAAACACCTAGAATCTGAGAAGAGTATATTACAGCATTAGTCATTTCCACAATAAACTGGATTTGTTTTGTAGGTTAGCAGACTACTGATCAGCACCTGGTTGGATCCGCCATCAAAACTCTCCGGGAGGAACTCCACAAATCGTACTGATTTGATTTTTGGAGGCATTTGTATTACTCTCAAGAGCTGTCGACTGTCCAGACACCACAAATGGACCAAGTTGGTGCGTCCCGCCGCAGCAAGTGTTTTCCCATCTCTACAACGAAACAAATTGATTACCTACAACACACCAGGTGGTGCGGTGCAAATTTACAGTAAGCGCTACAGTCTCAGTCTTACTGTGTAACAGCAAAAGTCCTGTAGTGTATTCTGGGCCCGTCCTGTGGAACAGGCAGCTGATACTTGCAAAAAAGTGTATCGCTCTCCCAAGCAAAAATGGAGTCGTCACTAAAGCAGCTGAGAATGGTGTTGCTATGTGGAAGAAAGAAAACCTACAAAAAAACAAAAACAGGAATTAGGGACTGCCGCAGGATTTGATACTTATGTACAGGTAAGTGACGTCTAACCTTTTGTATGCCAACAGACTGACGAACATTAAGCTTCCTCTTTCTCTGAAAGGTATCAAGGTTCCAGAACTGAGCGGTGTCTGAGGAAGTGCTGATGGCGTAGCTGCCTGAACCGTGGACGGACAGGGAAGAAATGGCACCTTCGTGACCCCGCATCCAGCTCACTAGCTGTCTGGTGTCTGGGAACAGTAGTCATCAAAAGAGTCAAACATTTGCATGTTTTTTATGAGAAACTTCTATATAATGCGTCTCACCTTTGTCGAAGCATTTAATGGAATAATCCGACAGAGCAACAAGGAACTCTGTGGTTCTTCTCAGGTTAAACGCTAAAGAAGTACATGCTTGGCCTGTTTTCTGGACCAGCTTGAATCTGGAGAAGAGCAGAAATATATACTTGTGATAACAGAAATCAACACGTATGAAAAGATAAAAGGGGAAATTTGGTATTCACCTGTTTCTGCTAATGTCAAATACATAAATATTGCCATGATGATCACCAGCAAGAAACGACTCTCCAGTGGTGTCAAAAGCCACTTGCAGGAACCGAACTGTCTTTGTTTGACGAGCAGAAGTGTTTCTGACCACAGTGGCCAAGACGCTGGAAACAATGCTATCTATTATCTATTTTCATTGCATAAAAACAGTTTGCTCCAAGCTGGTTGTATCAACCTTACCCATATTTTGATGGTACTGATTTTCTGTGCCATATTTTGCCATCTTCTCTGGACCCGATGTCTGTAACTTGCATTTTTAGCCTCTAAAGTTGGCCACTACTCCAGCAAACAGACTCCCGCCTCAAACGAGCGTCGCAGCGGGAAAGTCAGTGACTGCAAACGGTTATCACAAATTCATGAATGAATGCATGTTATGCTCGTTTTTAAACCTTAATCTCATCTTGCGATTCACTGTATCTGTAACAAATACATTTACGCTTTTTAAAAGAACCAGGCAGCAAGACGCGAGTTTCAGTTAGAGGAAGTGACGTATGTAAACACTTGATGGCATTATGGGTATTGGAGTAATTGCCACGAAATGTCACGTGACCTTATGTGAGAAAATAAAAGTAGGTATGTGTATATGTACATGTATATATATTTGTGTGTGTGTGTGTGTGAGAGAGAGAGTCAAAGGTTTTTTAAACGAAGATTTATACAGCATCTGAAAGACGAATAAATAAGCTTTCTGTTAATGCATGGTTTGTTAGAGTCTGAGGTTGCAAACAAATTAAAATATTGAGATAATATATATATATATATAATGTGGCTATATAAAAACAATAATACAAATAAATAAATGAAATGTTTACATTTGTATTCGTTTTTAATAAAAGCCTACCGTTATTTTAAAATAAATATATTTAATTCAATATACTTTACATTTACAATACAGAAAAATACACATCTAAATGAACATACTCTGGTATGAATTAAATATCACAAAATATCATAAAAATATCCTTTCAATAACTGTGATTTTTCTCCACTGCTATGAATTAAATAATTATTTTAAGAATATATTAATTTAGCCTTTACTTAATCAGGACAGAACCTCACTGAGATTAAAAATCTTTAATCTTTTACAGGAGTGTCCTGGTCAAGACAGGTGGCCCATTATTTAAAGTTACTGAAAGACACCAACTGATTTAGCAGTTTCATTTGAAAAGAGATAAAGTGGCAAAGAAAAAAACTTTAATTCTGTAATATTTTAGTCTTGACAGCTACACCAACTAAGAGGGCACTCAAATTTCACAATTATTTCAAGCTATTTTTCCAGAATCACAAATGAGTCATACATATTCCTTCTTCAGTATAAATACAATGACTTTATAGTATCTCACAAGTCATTTCACCTAGCAACAATTACCATTATCAGACATTCCTAAAAAAAAAAAAAAAAAAAAAGTAAAGGAATACACTGAGATGCTATAACAGAATATTTATTATCTATTGAAACATCAGGAGTATTTATCACAACCAATATCAACAGATCACGATTAAGTTAAGATACGCATACAAATATTAACGAAAGACATAAGACTGAACACTTAGGCATGTGTGTCATTAGAGAAAGCTTAAGCTTATCAAAGACTAGCAATGATTGCAATATCAGTCAACATATGTGTTTTCATACATTTCTGTTAAACAATTAAATATTGATGTACCCATTAAAACATGAGAAACAGACAGTAGTTCAGTCAAGTTCAGTATTAAACATCATTACCAACTCAAGGCACACAGAGAAAAATCCACGATAAAGGATATTTCAGTGTGTTTGGCAGCATCTGCTGAGAACCTGAGAACTAGTCATTTTGAAGCATATATTATACTTTCATTGTCCAATCATAGGTCAGACCTGATGAGGCAAGCTGACAATCTGCAGCTCTCCAAAACTCTGAGTCTGCCCTCCTGCCTGGCTTTTCACATATATTAACCAACCACTTCTGGCTCAATCTCTGTGTCCTCTTCAACCTCAGAGTCAGACACTTCAGTGACTGTCATACTGTTATGGTCACCTATAATAACATACTCTATGCTGGATCTCTCCATGTGAATGCTGTTGCCACTTATTGTGTCCTGCACTGGGATCACTTGATCACTGCTCTCAATGTCCGGCATTTCATTCACTGTTTGTAAAGAAATATAATAAAATTATTATTATTTTTTAAATACTATTCATATATAAAATCATTATTTAATACTCTGTTTAGGGTTTCTGCAAGTTTAATAATGGTAAATTTAACGTCCATTTCTCAACAGAAAACAGATACTAAATAATGCTCGCATACCTCTGCTTACAACCACTACAATATGGAAACAACTTTTACTGTATTAATCCATATTTTGTCTTATTTACCACTGCAAATGTCTAAAGATCCTAAAATGAAGACACATTTACCTGATAAGCAAAATTACATAAAACAGGAAGCTTTGTTTTCTGAGAAACTGATCAAAATGAAGTGGGTTTTGGGCTCAGAATAATCAACAGAATTCAGACAAAATTCATTAGATTTTCATTCCCTATTGACAGACGTTTGATTTTGCAGTTTTAAGCATTAATTAATGTTATTTTCTGCTTAACTGCTCATAAAACAAGGCTTCATGTGCTAAATGCATCTTCATATATATATATATAGGATGTTTAGATATTTGCATTGGAAAACAAGAAAATTAAATTACTGAGGAACTCTTATTAATATTATTTATTTGTTTGCAACTTTTAAGACTTTGTGCTCCAATTTAAGATCTATTCTCTGGCCTTCGTTTTTGGAAGGGGTGAATTAATTACTTTTAAACACCTTTTTAAGACCTATATATTAATGCATATATATATGTATATATAAATATGTATGTATGTATGTATGTATGTATATATATATATATACACACACATAGTCTCCATAACCCTAGAAGCATTTACCTATATTTCCTGCTGCACATGCAGACACTTACCATTACTTGCATCATCTTGAGCGGCCAAAGAATGCTGGTCACAAGTAATGCATTGCCGGTTGTTGTTCCCAATAATACAGTTGGTCAGAGAAGAGTTTTGTATGTTTATAATACAAGGTGTAAATTGCATTTTTTCTAAAAAGAGAAGACAAAAAACAAAAGACATCAATATGAGCAATGACATGACACACTGCATCAAAGAGATGTGGGACAGCAAAACAAGGATCTTAGTCATGCACGCATTTAAAAAGTATGTGTTTTTTCCTTAGCAATACCCATAGTATGAAGTGAGTGATGTAATCTTACAAATGAAAATTAAACAACAGGAAGTAAGGTGGTATATTAACCACTGAACAGGAATTGTTAAATAATTTCTCTACTGACCATGCTGAAAAACCAGCACTATGCTGGTTAGGTATGTTTTGAAGCATGGCATCACGGCTGGTTTGAGCTGTTTTAAGCAACTACCTTAGGTCCTAACCTGGTCCTAAACAACTCACGACCGTCTTAGGAACAGTGTATAAAAGCTCAAATCAGCAGCCATGCTTCAAAACATACCTACTCCACAGGGAATACCCCAGATACTGCCTAAAACAACAGATCACAAAATAAATAATATATATCACCAAAAAGGCAAAATATGCAAAGATATCTACCTGAGTGAGAAATTTGCTCTGTATGTTGATGGTCCTCTGCATTAAATTGTGCTGAACGATTGCAAACACATGAAAGAAAAGAAGAAAAAGAAAAATAAGTAATGAATAAACAATTCAGACAGTGGCAAATATCAATTTTTTTTAAGAAAGGTATTGATTTTTTATATATTTTCCAACCTGGGAATCCTGTAACGTTCTCATACAACACCGGGTCATTAATTCCAAGGCATGCGAGGAACGAACTGCAAGCACGTTGACCTTTTTTAATGACAATCTGCATCAACTTGGAGGCTTTCTGCATCTCCGTGGGCTGGGATGTGATAACCTGTGCTTCGTATGTCGTGATTGTGCGGGATCGGGACAAACAGCTGGACATCCTCTGAACCAAACACCCGTTCATACGCTTACTTAGGGAGCACAAATAGCGCTGTAATTGTTTATCTATTGGGGAAAAGAACAAAAGAACACAAGAATATTTAAAGGACACAGAATGTAGCCGAATACATCCAATAAATGCATTAAACGTCGCACTACAAACAAGTTTAACACATGTTTAATATGAAACTGTTCATAAAAGAAAGTTATTTATACTAAACAAAATAACAATCGAAATCGGTTGAAATTACAAATTGCTGTTAAGAAAGTACTTTTAGGAGAGTAAAAAAAAAAGTTGCTACAACAACTTTTTAATCCGTGCTCCATTGCGAATATATCCCAACTACTGTTTTGCATCATTCATCCTGCATTTGCTCAAAAACACTGAATACAACATTTACAACCGATTGACAGCTAAACAGATGCGCTTCCTTGTTGTCGCGTTCTTTACTTTCCCAAAACAAACTAACTAAACACAAAATATGGGCTATGAGTTAGAGACTTACCAGAAGGTATACCAACGGTGCTGTCCATCTATTACTAGTAATAACAAATATCACTACAGGGTAAAGTAGTTCGTATGGCTTGGCTACTGAAAACGAAACACTATCGTTGTTATACGTAGGAGTTCTGCGCATGCGCGTTAAGAATGTAATTTCCAGACAAGAATTTCCCCATGTGCATTGTGTCATTCTGGTTAACCGCAGCTGTTAATGTCATGCGAACAACAACAACAACATCAGCATTTTTAAGTCATAAATATGGGCTTCATCTTTAATTAAGCGGCACGAATACACTTACGTGCATGTCTTTAGCAGTCAAATAAAGGGGAAAAAACGGAGTAACTCATCTAGCTTATTGTGCGTCTGGTATTACCGAGCGCTTAAATCAACAACGCATTATGCATTAACCATAAATCCACTTTTGCACGTTTGTAGCGCAAGGCTGATGCACATCGAGTTGTCTTCCAAGCGTCAGTCCCACAAAGCTTGGTTTCTATTGGTAGGCGCTGTTCTAACAGGGAGGGCTCCGCTCGCTGCACTTGGTTAGATGGGGAGCATCTCGAAGCCGGTATGATGGGAGCAGAGCTTGAAAATATGAATGTATGAGATTTACAGTCCGCCGTCGTGAGGAGGCACGTTTGAATTGTCGCAAAAATGAAGATTTGGAGCACCGAGCACATATTCAGGTAGACGAGCAGCGTTCAGGACGAAAGCAGCACAGATTCCAGCATCCTCTCGGTCATGATTTGCATCCCGATTTCCTTCTGTAGCTCTAGTATCCGGAAACAGCGTAGCTCGCTTGCTTTGGACACATTACGCTTTTAAGCAGTTAATACTCGCACGCAACACAAATCTGAGCTTTAATTGCGAATATGCATTCATTTGGGCCTAGCCGGTTGCTTCTTTGTGAACGTCCTGTTTTTGAATGTCCTTAAGCGACCCGCTGCTACTATTCACTACTGTGTTACTAACTAAACTCATAAATGCAGTTGCAAATTATTTAGTTGTTGTTGTTTTTATTGAAACCTAATGACATAGTTTTCCTGCCTGTCAGTAAATTTCAATAGTTGACTAAAATGTGGTTTGCATATTGATAAACAACCTGGTGGTTTCTCAACCTGGCCTCTCAGTCGACTGTTTAAGAAGGTAAACCAGCTGAGGAGGAGACCATGAGCTAAGACCACTTTAAAACAACTAAAACTGGCAAACTAACTCGATTCATGATGCAGCGTGATTCATCAGATCTCCAAAACGGAATTGTGCAAAACCAGTATATTTCAAAGTTTCTTTTTAAATGAAGTCATTCGTTTCATTCAGAAATGATTCATTATGTGGAAATTAATTATTTCAGACTAACCTTTAGCTATTTAAGGTCCCTGCCTCTTTGTCATGGATGTGATGTTTGCTGATGATGATGAACTTACACTAGCTCCTCGTATTTACGCTAAATTTCCCTTAAATGGGTTTTACTTATGAGGTCAGTGCAGGGATGTTCCTCATAAATGCGGAAATCTATTGTCATTTGTTTTTGATTGTATTCACACAGCTACCCTTGGGAGACTGTGATCAAAGCAGCTATGAGGAAGTATCCTAACCCAATGAATCCTAGTGTCGTCGGAGTGGACGTTCTTGACAGGAACTTGGACACACACGGACGTCTACACAGTCATCGGCTCCTCAGCACGGAGTGGGGGCTTCCAGCGGTTGTCAGAGCGGTCAGAAGATATAAGTCACACTGCTAAATATATTGTTATATTTACATTACACCTTTTACATCTCACATATCATGTATATTTTACCTCTAAAATGCATAATTATCAGTCCAATTAACAATCATATAAATATATATATATATATATAAAAAAATACAAAATAAAATAAATATATATATAACCAGAAATCCTCATCAACCATTTTTTTTAATATATATATTTTTAATAATTGTTATTAAATAAAATTTGCTAAATTAAATCTACAGTTATAGTTACTTACAGTTGGCAGTAATACTGTAATTTCTACAGAAATTGTAAATAGTGAGGATAAGGATTTTTAAACCATATTTTTAACTAAATATTTTAGAGCTTAACATATTCAGAAGTCAAACTTTTAATAAAAGACTACCTCATATATCAAGATTTTTCAAGACATTGGGAAAAAACTGTTATTGAGACAGTAAATTAAAATAAGAAATATGTTTGATTTCAAGGTGTTTTGGCTTATTTTAAATAATTTTTCTGTTTGAGAACAACTGGCTTTATAAGCATCTTACCTTTCCCCTTAGATTTTAGGGACAAATCGGACCGTCACATATGTAAAAGAACATTCTATTGTGGACCCAGAAGAGAAAAAAATGGAGCTTTGCTCAACAAACGTGAGTGCTTGTTTAATTTTGACAGCTACTCCATTCATAAAAGTGGTTTCATGAATGCACATCTTCATTTTATGCTGTTCTAAAGACATTTATTTTCTCCTTCAGATAACCCTAACTAATTTAATATCAGTTGATGAAAGGCTTGTCTACAGGCCTCATCCAGAAAATCCAGAGGTGTAAGTAAAGCCATTTGTAAACCTATTTCACGAAATTAGGAACTAATTATAATATTTGCATCAATATACTTGCAAGCCATACTAACTTAAAGCAATAATATCAAACTGGTAACACCAGTTTCTGAAAATGATGTTTGCTTTATTTTTGCAGAACTGTATTAACCCAAGAGGCGATCATCACAGTGAAGGGGGTCAGTCTGAGCAGCTATCTCGAGGGACTGATGGCTCTAACCATGTCAGCTAATGCAAGAAAGGTAAATCAGTTCATATAATGTAATGACATATATTAATTTGACCAAATATCCATGGAATATCCCACTCAACATAATGTCACATGTTTATTCATGTGTTTCAAGTCCTTAATGAAAGTTTGCAATTCTCTTAATAACTGGGAACTTAGTAGTTCCTCTTTCCTGCTGACACAATCAGAGAAGGACCGAAAATAAGCAAGATCAAAGCACTAATAATGTCGTTTTGTCCCTGTCTAGGAAACCCTGTTGTTTTTGTGGATGTTTTTTTCACTCTAGTTTAGTTTCATTAATTGTTTTAGTTTCTTAGGAATTATAAAAAGAAACTGATGCTACTTTATATATCACAGATAGAGCATTATACAAGCCTCTGAATAAAGTATGAAGCTCTAAAGGTTTTTTTGTTTGTCATAGGGATGGGACGCTATTGAATGGATCATTCAAAACTCTGAAAGGGAAAATGTCCCTTTGTGTGACTTGTGTTGAACAGGTAATGTTTCATCCAGCACCTGTTTTTGGGTGGTGCAAAACAGAAATGACATACAGTGAGTTTTGTCATATGCATGAGTACTATAGGTTATTTAATAATATGTAAATGTTTACAAAATAAAAATTTTATTCAGTATACAAATATACATATATATATATATACATAAAAATACATAACTATACATATATATATTATTTAATTGAGACAGTAACAAGGCCCAATTTAAAAAATAATAATCATAATATATGCTTTCAGAGCCTATGAGTGAATAGCAGCAGCACCAGCTCTGAAACCACATCTGGCCTGTGTGACTTTGCCCCGTCTCTCTTTGTGTTGATGTCTGTACTCGAAGGTAGTCAAATTAGTGCTCCTTTATGCACTGTTGGATTCAAAACCTCATAAAATTGCACTATTACAGAAAATTGTATAGAGTTTTGAATGTTGCTACAAAAAATGTATGCACTGCACTGTCTACCTCTTATTTTAGAGTTCTTTTATTGCCATGACAGGGATCCCAGTAACGATCAGAGGTTGATTTGGAATTAAGCAAAATAAAGTTTAGAATATCTAGAAATTTAATTACATTTTTGGTGCATCCTTCATTTTTTTAAAGACACGATTAACAGGAATACGAGATAATTTTGTTGTTGGCATGGATAGTCATAAAGTGTAATTATCTGATAACTTAAACTTGTAGGACAGATACTATAACTTTTCAAGTTATTTTCGAATAACATTCTATATTTCAAATACGTTGCTTCTTTACACATTGTGAACATATTGTCAACCCATTTGTAAAGGCTTTTTAGTTTATTTTGTAGACTGATAAGAATGAATTTTTATTTATGATTATGTTAAAAAAAATGTATTTCAGAAAATTTTATTTTGTAATATTGCCATGGTTCAGTACGAAAAAGCATGTTTGCTTAATTATTTGGGCACAGTACAATACAGTACAATGTCACAATACACATGTTTTCTGTAACAGTTCAGTGTATGGTCTTTAACAAGCTTGAGTTGCATTTGTAAACTGTTTGAGATTTAAAAACATTGCTTGTCAAAGTATTAACAAATAGTCGTTCAGGTCTTATGGAGCCCCCTACTGGCGATTTTAAAAAGAGAAACAAGTTTACAAAAACAGGTCCTTCTCAAAAAATTAGCATATTGTGATGAAGTTCATTATTTTCTGTGATGTACTGATAAACATTAGACTGTCATATATTTTAGATTCATTACACACAACTGAAGTAGTTCAAGCCTTTTATTGTTTTAATATTGATGATTTTGGCATACAGAATCAATTAGATGATTCAGATGATTAGGTTAATAGCTCGTTGAGAGAACCTTTTCATGATATGCAAATTTTTTGAGAATTTTGGGTTTTCATGAGCTGTATGAACATTTTTTGAGAAGGACCTGTATATTACATTGCGCTCAAAAATTGCGTTTCTGTTTGTCCCAGCATCTTTTTTATTTCTTATTTTACTAGACTTAAAGACTGCATTGTTATTGTATATTTGTAAAAATGAAGTAGAATGAAATGGTCATCAGTGTCACAGCTATTTGAACAATTATTTCACTAGTCACTGAACTACTGGACTTAGGGAAAATTACATAACCTACTTGACATTGCGTAAAGCTCTTCCACTGGAAAAAAAGCATGATGAAACACCAACCAAGCAGAAGTAAACAAACTTAAACTTGGTTTGTACTGTAATTGAGTCATCTAGCCAGATGAGTTTCAGAATTATATATTTAATAATGTAATACTTTGAGCTTTGATATTGTTGAACAGACTGAAATGTCTTTATAACTTATTGCCTGACAGTCAGACTCAAGCCTTTTGTTAATTAAGGAACAGAAGAGAATCTTTACAGTCCTGACGATGGCTCCATTTCTTATTTAACTGTGACTTTTTAATGCATTTCTTTGTTTGTTCTGGGGGCAAATAAGTCACGCATAATGTATGCTAATAAGGCATCTTAAATGCCATGGTATTAAATGTTCTTTTAATGCAAAATCAAACTGTATTTTCTCTTATATGGAGGATGAGGAGCTTATTTAAAGAAACCAAATAAATGTTTCTTTTAATGCAAATTTTTCTGTGATGTGTATTTATTTGAATGGTTATGCAAAATGTGTTCATGCATAAATATGCAGATGCCAGCATTGAAGGGTCAGTGTTGATTAACTGTGGTGTTTACTGCTGGGAGTGTTTTGTTATAGCAAAATTTGCAGCACATGATTGCATAAAAGTTGAGTTTAGCATAGCATAATATATTTTCTTGAGATATACTTTAATGTCAAAATAGTAACGTGTAATTCAACAGTAAAACATTATTAAAAAAAAGATAATTTTTTAACTATGTAGTGAATTTTGTTGAATGTATGTAAATACAAGAACCCAGTATTACAAATAAATATTTATAGAGCACATATATAAACAACTCAACTCACATTTGTCAAAAAAAAACAAAAAAACATCTCTTGTACGCAAGATGGCAGTAAAAAATACTTGATAGGCGATGATAGATTGTGGATTATATTAACAGGACCAATAACTTCTTTTTATTTACAAATCTTGTTGTTTGATGTATTTCTTTGCCAAATATGTTTATCAAATACCAAAGATAACATAGTAAGCATAGAAATTACAAGTCGAAAAATGATCCAAAACATGAAAGTTAAAGCTATTGTGAACTGTGATAAATTCACTACAGGATCTATATAAACACTTTATTCATCGATTTCCATATGAAGATTATGATTGATTGATTATGACCACTCAGAATAAGGCACCTTGGATGAGTTTACAGTTCAGCTCTGCTTACAACATATTAGTGTATTTATTGTTTAGAAAAACAAGCAGGTTTAAATTGCAAACCACTGAAAATATCAAATGTATAAAAGTGAAAAAAAGTACTTAGAAAAGTATTGCACACCAGTGTTAAGGCCATTTTGGTAAACAGTCCCATGCACTTGCTAAAGCACCAATTATGCTATCTAATAAATGTTTGTGTTGCCAAAAATCCAACCTATATTACATTCACAGAAGAAACCAGGGCATCCTGACAGCACAAGGGCAACTCTTTATGCATCTAGGATCAATTTAAACATCCTTTTTCTTATCCTTAATGTAACTTCTCTTAAGTAAACAAGATCCATGCTGAATAAATAAAAATAATCCTTTATAAATACACAGATCCCCAAAACAGCTTTTTAGTTTATCTCCTCGCATATACATATACATTCAGTTTCCAAACTTCTCCACAAAACATTATGACACCTGCTTCTTATGCAAGCCCATTGTCTTCCCCTCCCTCAAGTCATCCAGGAATCCTTTGCACTATTGACACTATTTACATGGCAGCAATGCAGCGCCCCCTAGAACTTGAAAAGGTTGATGAAACCCTGTGGAGACACAGCCTTGCAGCAGCTCTCTGAGTTATTGGCAGTGCAAGGATGGTTTGTATCCTGAAGTGAACAGAAAAAACTCAGTCACTGCCATAAAAGGACTATACGTGAAAAACAGAGTGATGTATTTTCATATAAAATGTGAATAAGTTTAGTCTCACCTTCCAGAAAAGGATGTGGCAATGTGTGCAGAACTGTAATGTGTCACTGTACTGCTCTTTGTGAGGATAGCACCGGCACAACTTAAAATACATCTTCTTCCACTCCAAATGTCCTTTATCTGACACCATTAGGCGCTTGCGGATCTGTGAAGTTTAGTGCAAGATTTAAGATATAAACAGCCACACAAATATGCAAGATTCATCAAGTAAGTGTGTTACATTCCATCTGAAGAGCAACAAAAGTCTACCTGTCTGTCTGAGAAGTGATACTGGCAGAGTCTCTTCCACAGCAGCCGATCTTCTGTCAGCACACTTAGGTCAGGGCATACTTGACCCAGGCTAACCAGATCTCGTCCGTCTGAGAGACAATGCATGATGTTCAGCTGCAAGCTAGCCGGAAGATCAAGGAAGGTCATCCCTGTGTTTGTGGGCTGGACAAATGAAAGAAGAAGAACGTTTCTGTTTACATTCATATTTAGAGAACATTATCAAATGCTTTAAATGCCATAAGAAGCTGTCAATCGATTAA
Organism: Enteromius unitaeniatus; assembly: GCA_032359435.1. Classification (NCBI taxonomy): domain Eukaryota; kingdom Metazoa; phylum Chordata; class Actinopteri; order Cypriniformes; family Cyprinidae; genus Enteromius; species Enteromius unitaeniatus. The sequence goes on along the minus strand of JAUMHI010000058.1, from coordinate 10,303,291 downwards.
TCGCATCCAAAATAAAAGTTTACATAAAATGAGTGTGGACTGTATATAGAAATACAGACACATGAATGTATATATTTAAGAAAAAAAGGCTATGTTTATACATTATATAACATTATATATCCGCTCTAGGAAACAATTAATCGTGATTAATTGCATCCAAATAAGTTTTTGTGTACATAATATATGTGTGTGTGCGGTTTATATTTATTAGGTTTATTTACACACACATACAGTATATGTAATACATAAGAATAACATTTGTTTATGTGTATGTATTTATAAATACAAAATTAATATACACAGTACACACACAGACAAAAAAAAAAAAAAAAAAAGTATTTTGGATGCAATAAATCATTGCCCAGCACTATTAAATAATAATACACAAGTACATTTTTTCTAAATATATACAGTAAGTGTGTGTATTTATATATACATAATAAACAAACACAGCACACATACATATAGCACATAAACAAAAACGTATTTGTGGATGTGATTAATCATGATTAAATTGTTTGACAGCACAAGCAATAAGACCCCCAAAATAAAATTAATCAATGTTGTCATTGTCAACTAAAACTACTTTTGTTTTTAGCTATCCAAGCTGCTCTTTTCATACAAATGAAAGTGAATGGTTACCAAAAAAGATTTTAAGTTAATATTTAAAGTAAAACTGATGTTGCTTTTGCATTGGTTTATAATATTTCAAGCTTCAATCCATTCATTTTCAATTCACAGAAAAGAGCAGCTAAAATATTTGACTACATTTCTCCTTAAGTGATCCAAAGAACAAGAAAGTCTTGAAACGACATAAAGGTGAAAATAAATGATTGAATTGAGCTGTTTGGGTGAAAAGAGTGAGTTTTACACTTACCCTGTTGATCTGAATGTTGTCAAGCTGCTGTTGCCACTGCAGTATATTCTCCATGCGATGCACCCAGATGTTGATGTTTCCCACCAGCACAGACTTGCCCATGTCTTGAACCAGACTGCATAGTGATGCATACAGCGTCTGCAGCAGCTCCTTAATCGGTCGAACGTTCTGCTGATCCTCAAGAACTGAAAAGAGCGCAAATGTTTAGTTAGTAACTAACAATTCGAGGACGCGCAGCAACATGAGTCCAACAGTGCGGACAGGATCTGGTGTCTGTCACAGGATACTTTAAGTTCATGCCTTCATAACACGCACATCAAAACAGAATACCTTTCCATTATGATTAAGACATTTAAATCATAAGCCGAAGAATAAGAAGAGTGACAGGTAAATGAATAAAGCGATTCGAGTATGGCGTAGCCTGCAACGTGATCAGTTTAGTTTCTTATAACAACCTGCACCTTTGTTTAGCTGAGACGACGTTTGGTTTACAATACATCTGACATTCCTGTTTGCTCTCTGACGCTTGTCGTTCTTCCCAGTGCAGGAAATATAACACTTCCAATTAGCTCTGAGCCCACCAAACTGATTGTGTTGCAAGAGATTACAGACAACAGAATAAACAGCTACTTTGTTATGACAGATTTTTGCCTAATTTTTATTTCCTATTAGCCACAAGAGAATTTCAGTACAAGCCTCTGAGTGAATAATCTTTGTGAAGATGTAAACAGATACAAACATTTGCATCGGCTAATGGTTTCGTAAATGAGATGCTGAGGATGTGAGACTAGTAAGAAAGCTTACCTTTCTGCACAACCCTTTCCAGAATGTTCATGTAGTTTTTCTGTGCCACTCCGCTTAGCGAAGGCAGTTGGGACTTGGCGATCAGCTCCAGCAACTGAAATGTTAGACATAAATTTCAGAGGTCAGACTAAAAGACTGTGTGTTCCAGCATTACTTTCAGACTGTTATATTCCACTCTCTTCAGCCTTGGCAAAAACAAAAGGCTCAGAAACGGGACGCTCTCTCTACGTACAAATGCACTCTGGCTTATGTCTGTTTCAGCAGTGTTGCTGTTTAGACATTTTGAAGAAGGTAACCGTTCCTTCAGATGCTTCAAATGGATAGTAAAACTAAGTGCTAACTGTACTGTAATTCTGTTTGTGGATATGCATGCTTTTAGCTTGACAAGAGCAGATTCCCAACACCAAGTTCATTTTCAAAAGGAAGGACGGCCAAGAGCAGATTAGTGAGAGCTGTGTTGTGTTGGGCGGCATGACTGGCATGACACTGACCCACTCTCTGCCCTGCATCATGTGAGCATTCTCATCCTCTACAGAACCTGTGTAGCCTCGGATGACAGATGCTTGAAAGTCTTTATGTGGAGGATGAAATGATTAATCGCATCCAAAAAGTTTAAACTATGTGTGTGTACACTGTCAAAACTTCAGCATATAAACGTCACATTTTCCTTATAAACACACGCATGTTTGTGTTCATATATACACAATAAATATACACAGTAAACACATATTTTGTAAACAAAAACTTGTATTTTTGGATGTGATTAATCATGATTAATCTTTGACAGCACTAATATGTATATGTTTATGTATACTTAAAAATATTAAATGCAATATTTAATATTATATACATTTAATAATATTATTATTGCTGTTGTTTATTTAATTTCTTAAAAATATAAATATTTTGTAAAATTATAAATGCATTTTTAGTTTATTCAAAGGCTAATAAAATATTAATAAAAATATTATATATATATATATAATTATTTAACTTTTTTAATTATTAAAAATTGTTTCAATTTACTAGCTTAGTATATATTTTATTTGCCTTGCTCTTTGTAATAATATGACAATTATCTGTAAAGGCTTTCTGGATTAGTTGCAAAGAGATGTGAAAGCTATTTGTATTATGCAGTTATCACTATCAAGGGTAAATTCACGCCGCTAAATGACAGTGATATGATGTACTAAGATATTAAGAGGTATTGGTGGTCTTTGTTTAAGTCTTCTCAAAGGTCTGTTTTTCCATCACGACTAAACCTGATCTCTGTAACCGAGCTCTAACACAACACCAGCGCAAGGCCAGACAAGCTAGAGACAAACTGTAAGATAAACCTGACACTACAGTGTCTCAAGAGCGCCTGGAAATGTCTAGAAAAATATATGATGCGCTGAACTGAATTTTGGCTAAGGTCATTGAAAGGTTCAAGTAAATGACTCCATCCTGATCCTGTTTACCTGCAATCTGACGTGATCGTGACCCAGTTCGCCAGCACCTTAAGCTCATCATAGCTGACTCTATAGCACAGTGGAGTCAAGTGATCGGATCAGAATTCAGGGTCACAATGCTGACAGATAGAGAGAAGGGCCCATGAGGGGGAAGTTAATGGGCACCTAAGTCACTTGACTTTCCGTTCTGGTTTCATAAGCTTTCTCAACCTCAGCTGTCTCCTGGGACACTGTGTGACAGTGACCTCAACATCACACCGACCTGTGTTTATCTGCTCTTAGCCAACGACCTTTTCTTTCACCAATGGAACAAGTAAACCTTGTCGAACATCCTCTCGTCAGTGACCCTAAACCAGAGCTGTATCGAACAACTTGAGAACTTGAGTTTAAAACACTTTAGCTACATTAAGTTAAAATGAAAACAATTAAAAACACTGTGCATTTGCCATGAAACAGCCCCAGAGGCCCTCTTGTCTGGTGTGCGATGATAAGAACGAAGACAGGAGCAGATACCCGGAGCCCAAGACTTAAGTTAACCCTTTCCCTTTTCAGAGACTGAGCCTGGCTATTATCACTGTGTGCTCTGCCACAAATAGGCGAGCGGAAACTCACCCTTACGACATAATTGAATTGCCTGGTGTCCTTGATGGCACTGCAGAAGTCCAAGCGATTAAATGCTTCACCCAGAGTACAATATCCATGACGCTGTGTGAAATGATCAAAGAGGAGTTAGCCGACTACTTATTCCCACTCTGTCATACTGCAGTAGACAACAGGCCTTACCTCTTTGGTGCTCCCTTTGTGGACATAAATCCATTTGTCTTTGTGAAAATCTGCAAAGAAGAAATAAGTCAAGATGTTTGCACAAACAGCAGTTCGGATTTCACAAAGAAACAGTGACGATACTCACAAGGAATCTTTGTGTTGTTGTTCAGCAAGTCCTTCTTTCGCTTCTTTGCAGCCACATCATAATTAATGCTGAGGATCAAATTCTCCTTGTCATGCTCTTCTTTGCAGTAGCTGAAAGCAGAGTCAAGAGCTTTAGAACTGCTTTGTGTAGGATACGTCTGCATAGTTTAGCAACCTGTTTGATGAGTAATAAAGCAATTTTCATTTGTACCTACATCAGTTCTAGAAACAGTTCGAGCATGTGATCTGTCCCAGTACCATGGTATTAATAGCAAGGTGATTAACACATGATGAGTAAACACAAAGGCATTTTTGTTTACTGCAGCCCTGTAGACCTATATACATCATTTAGCCTATTTATACTTATATTAAAGCATTTAAAGAGACGCATAGAATATACAATTTTATTAATATTCATATAAAATACGTATAACACACACACAAAAAAACTATATTGAGCAATTTAACAACTTTTTGACTATAAAGTGAATCTGCTGTCAATAGGTTTGCGATGCATATACGCTTTTGTTTATCAGTTTGACGCAGATATTGCGTCTGCAGCAAACTACGCCATTTGTTTGGTGATGCTGTTAGTGGTGAACGCGGGGAAACAGCAGACCAAACACTAACAAATGCAAACATTTAATCGTTCAACGCTTACCTCTTCCGTTCTGAAACATTGTTATTCGACTCGTCCTCATCTTTCGTCGTTTTTTTCCATCCGTCCTCGGTTTTCACCCAGCTTTGACCAGGAGACCGCCAGTCTTGTCCAAGAAACGGCATTGTCAAGATGTGAAACCCAGTGACAACAAAAGAAGACTAGTTAGTGTTAGACTTGAGAAGCCGCTGAAGTGATTTTCATGCGTGTTAACTGCTATATTATATCATGTTGCGAGCGCGTTTCTGATGATAAAAGTGCGCAGCTGTATTTATATTGTCAAGAGGAGAATCCGGAAATGTTCCTGGTCCCGCCCCCTTTGGACCGCGTTCTCCAACACGTGGCTTTGTTTATCATCTTCCTTAATATTGCAAAACCTCACTGGAAACATAATCGCACGTACAGTTCAGTATGCTGCTGGATCATCTGTCCTCATGCGCCTATGAAATATCATATAGAGCACCAGATTTCTTATTTTCTTGTGAAACGAGCAAGAAAACGACCCTTAAAAAATCCCAGAAGTGGCCTAAACATAGAAAGCCGACTCCTCTGTTGACTAAGATCATAACATTAACTGTAGTAGCTACCCATGCAGAAGTGTATGCTTTATAGCCTAAATAAAAGGGAAAAAATCAGTGAGAAAGTTTGGGATTTTAGTTCAAGAGGGAAATCATGTGATGTGTGTAAATGACCTTTGTAATTCTCTTCTACCAGAATATACACTATTTTGACCGTAAAGAAGTGGGTCAAACAAAGGCTAGTTATCCATTATGGAAAAAAAAAATGTTTTAATAAGGTAAGACGTTTTTACCTTATTAGCCTACTTAACCTTTTAGTAACATGATCAGAGTCCAATGGACCTCCTATTAACATAACACCATCAGTTTTGTAAAATGAAACTGTCAGGCAACTGCACTTCACACCATGATAAGGAAATACAATCTTTTAATGTTGATTTCATCAATACCTGTTCACTTTTGTTTGGTAATTAGTTGCATACTGAGCAAGAAATGTGACCTGGTTGCCCTACATTATGATGTAATGAGAGCTGGTGGAAATGAGAAACTCGCAGCTTCCTTTTATCATTTAATCTCTTTTAAGACAGACATAAGAGTTTCTCTGTTTTCATTGTTTACTTTCAGACACTTTAATTCTTTTCTGCTGAAAAGGGTTGCTTATGTAGATTTCAGAAGATGCATATTGCCAGTGTTTTACACTGATGCTAAACTAACATTATATTGTAATTATTATGCAGAGCTGTGGGTTTCATGTATTTACTTGAAATATTAATGATTATTAATGCTGTGCTGATTCTAAATGAATCAGCAAAACAAAATGTATGCAAACTGCTGTAAAAAAAAAAAAAAAAAAGAGAGAGAGAGAGAGAGATCATTTTATACACACACACACATTAGTTAATGATTTTGTATTATAAAGAGTATTTCTGGAATGTTTTTCCAGGCAGAACTGAGCTTGCGCATATTTTAGAGAAAACTCTTTTTATTGAAATCAAAACAAAAATGCATACCTTGCAACCGAAAAGCAGCCATTTGAGATTCAACACACATGGAACAAAGGTTACAGGAAACATTTCTCAACAATTTGTCTCCTCACTACAGCACTGATGTAACCTTGTAACCTGACTTGGCTGGGTGCTGTAAACTATTCTGCATACTCTGTTTAAAGTGGAGTAGAAGGCTCCAGAACCGCTCTGTCTCTACTGCCCCTTGCCAGTCTGGTTGACTGTAAAAGTTGCAGAAGGTCACAGATCCCTCACCAAGTGGCAAATGAAACATGCATCAGCAGGAGCACATGACAAGATGAATAAACACATGCACTTGTGTGACTCTAGTGACATTTTTACAGTAAACCACATTGCTTCACAGGACCCAATGCTTCATACTTTCCAAGAAGTAATCTGTTTCCAGCAAGGATGATATTTCACTTATTTATTTATAAATTCATTTAAAATAAAAAAATTAACACATAATAAGGTGTCATTTGTTAACATTAGTTAATGTATTAACTAACATAAATTAACAACAATCAAGACATTTACTACAGTATTGATTAATCTTTGTTAATGTTGCAGCCATTCATTGTTAGTTCATGTTAGTTCACAGTACATTAAATTGATCAAAAGTAAAATAACAAAAGGTTTATCATTTCAAACACATGTTGTTTCAAAGAGTAAGGAAAAATGTATCAAGGTTAAAAAAAAAAGAAACATCAAACAGTACAGCTGTTTTCAGCTTTGATGATAATCACATATGTTTCTTATGAAACATATGTGAAGGTCATATGAAAATATTGACTTTATATATTTATATATTACTTATATATTTAATATATAATACATATATATTATATTTGCTTATTACATCTTAAAACACACTCACACAGTTCATATTTATTTTATTGATCAATTTACCAGTTGATTTATAATTTTATTTGGAAGCAGAATTAGCAGTAGTATGGTGTTATAGTTTAATTTAGGAAACATTCACAAGCACAACATTCAGGCAGATATCCAATATAAATGATGTTACGGTAGTCTACATTTTTGAGAAGACAAATGTTTGAAATGTTTGAGACCCATTTCATTAGCTTTTCATTCCAACGGTTTAACTGCCCATCAGGCAAATACATTCAACAACGTGACATTTGTTCTTCTCTTAAAATATCTTTTCCCAAGCCATGTCCACTGTTTGACTCTCAGCTCAGGGACAAGTGCTACGAGGGGATTTCCTAGACATGTAGATGGCTAGATGACAATCATATTTCCATGAAAAGCTCAACATTTGTCTGTGAACAAGAGCAAAACAAGTAAATGCAACAACAAGTTCATGTAACCATGTAGATGGAAATGTCTACTAGTGTTTTTGTTTTGAACATGCGCTCACTAACACACCTGTTGCTGTTGCTCTTACACAGATTTCATCATTCCCTCAGGTTCACTCTGTGAAATGTTTCAATTTACATCCTGGACCAAATCTGTAATCTGGGCCAGCCACATGATTCAAGGGGGTGTAAAGTTCTCTCTTGTTTGTTTCCCAAAATAACACCAGATCACCTATAGCCCAGACTGAACCCCCATCATTCAGCACAACATGTTCACATATGAATGTGACTTAGTATAAACCTCAAAGAGAGAGTAATCATAAAACAGATATTGTTGTTCACCTAAGGATGTTAAGGATGATTACAGAGTTCACACATCAGAAGAATACATCAGAGCTTAATAGCTCATCAAAACCTTCTTTGTTATTCGCAGTTTCATGTCTGGGCATGTTGACACCTGTTACAGTGACAGGAAGACATGTAAGACTCAGACAGAGCAATAACACTCATACTCAGACACACATTTCTCACACATCTGCTGTCTTATGTTTGCACCTCCTGAGGCTTGTCATGTGATGAGTTTCATCTTCTGTGATCTAGATGATGTATCACAACAGAGCTATGTAACTATTTATAAGAACACATTTTATTTCAAAAGGATCAAATAAACAGATATTTTGTACAAAGATGTTGTTTTTACTTAGCAATTAAAGGGATAATTTGGCAAAAATTCTGTCTTAATTCTGTCATCAATTAATGAACCCAATTTTTGACAGAAAAGAAAGCATGGCTGAGAAATATTGAAATATAGAAAATTATGATCTAGGACGTATGTCACTGAAAAATCCTTCACAACTTTGTTTTCATTCATGTTAAATTTAATATGGCATTTAACCTAACAGGTCTATTACCTATTACTTGTGAGGTTCTTTATTCTGTGGAAATAAGTGTTGTCAAATAATCATTTGTGGTTAATCGCATCCAAAATAAAGTTTTTAAGCAATATATGTGTGTACTCTATAGAAATATACAGACATGCATTCATATATTTCAGATATATAAATACATTATATAAATATTTAACAAATATTACATATTACAAAAAACGGCATTTATTTTTCAATAATTTATTGATAAACAATTATTCAATTAAACTCATTTTCAACAGGATGCAAACACTACAAACTTGGGGAAAAACATGAATAAAAAATTACAAAATGTACAAAATGGAGGAATGTATTTACAAAAAGTACAATGAGCAACTATACAGTGTCAAGTGCAAAGTACACTGAACAGAGATTCAAAGGTAACTTGTATTGTGTAGTAAACAATAATATGATTTAACTATTTATTTGATCAGGTGATCTAAAAGACAAATCAAGTTAAAAAGTATCATACTTCTATGATTTGAGCTTAATTTTAAAAGATTTTCCAGCTATTTGAGCTATTTTAATAAAGACTACTAGTTATTTTACTAATACTTCACATACATTTAAAAGGCAACATGTGCAAACGTTTAAAGACCTTCTATATTTTTCTCAGTTAGAAGGAAGATACAGACATTTATAAACGTGAATGAAGTGACAGCTACATGGTCACATAAATACATTCATGTAGGTAGAAACTTATCAGAGAGATAGACCAGAGGTACTGAGCCATGGTCAAATAGCTTGAATGGCAGCGTTCCCATTGACACCCATGAGTCTGTGGTTGGGTCGTAGCAGTCAAAGCTGTCTGAATCTTCCACATTCTCATGGCTGTTAATGAAACGACCCCCCGTAACATAGATCTTGTCATTGACCACAGCGGCAGAGTGATGCATCTTCCTGGTCTTCATATTTTCACATTTTTCAAACCTGTTGGTTTTAACATCATAGACCACCATTCTTCTAGTATAGCCTGTTGAGACAAAACAATGTCCTTCAGAAATCATTATTCTTTCAATAAATAAATACACAAATAAAGACATAAATAAAGAAAAAAAAATGTAGATTTCACTGTGACTTTAAGACCAGTACACAGGCCTCCTTACCGCCTACAATGAAGATTTTATCATCAATCACTGCAGCTGGTGCACAGACATTCTTCACCGTCCTTGTTTCCATCTTACACCACAGATTCCTTCCTATGTGATACACCTATCAACACCAAACATCTATTACCACTTTAAAATCATAGAAATATGTGCTCTTCTCAACTAATCATCCAAAAAACTAACCCTGAAATATCAAACCTGGATCATTCGAACTGGTTTCTGCATGGCATCTTCTCCTCCGAACACATATATTCTCTGGTTATGCGCAGCCACAGCTGGGTGCAGAACTGCGGTGGGCATCGGGGCCATGGCCTCCCATTGGTTGAACATGGTGTCATATCGCTCTACCTCATTGGACAGCTGTCCATCAGCCGTCAATCCGCCCAGTACGAAAATGAAATGTAGGTAGGCAGAGCTCTGATGGCCGTATCGAGACATCAACATGGGTTCTCCCATTCTCCATTGGTTTGTTTTGAGAGAAAGTGTGTAAACAGCGTTGCTAGGTGTGCACCGGCCTCCTGCTATCATGGTTGAGCCACCCAGAATGTAAAGGATGCTGTGCATGCAGACATAAGCGGGTCGGTAGAGCCGCAAAGGGACCTTAGCGAGCCACTGCCAGCAGTGAGTTTGCTCATCGTAGAGTAGCGCATCACGTGATGTCCGCTCGCCATTCTTACGACCTCCTACTACTACAAGAGCCTCCTTGCAGTTTTGACGTCGAGGTGCGGCCCACATGGGCTCAAGATCACCAGGGCAATGAGTGCCGACAGAAAAGAGAAGACGACGAACAGATTCGATCATTTCTGTGCATAAAGATGATGACTGGACTAGAGGGTCATTGGCGATAAACTGGAAAAGATATGAAGGGTGGACATGTCTCAGTCTCACACGACGGAACAAATCATGGATGGTGCCACGTCTGGAGAACGGGTCGTGGTGGATCCAAGCTAGAAGGGTCTCAAATACTTGCTCCTCTTCAACGCAAAGTCTGTCATCTTCCAAGTAGCTCACCAATTCGGGTAGCGAGAGTTCGCAAAAGTCCTCAGAGACAACCACATCTGAGAAGCTCTTCACGGCCAGCTCTCTTGCTTTTTCCTTTAAGCTTGAGCAGTGCAGGATGTCTGAGAGCCGGATCATGCTCAGGCAGTTGTCTGGACTGAGCTGGCCCTGCAGGAAGCTGGAGCAGGCCTCGAAAAGTCTTCCGTACTGAAGCATTGAGGCAGCTTGCATCAGAGGGAGAACCAGCTCCATGGTGATACTGATGGACCCGGTGTAAACATAGTCCACCAAACCCCTAAGGATGTCATGAGGAACACCTTGGAGGTTTATCTGGGGCTTCTGGGTTTCCAGGAAGCTGCTGCAGAACATAGCATAGAAGTAAGGGCTGCTGGACACCAGAACATTGCGGTGACACGGGATCTCTTGGCCCTCAGAGCAAAGCACAACATCTGTGAGAATTCTGTCCTTCCTTAAAGTGTTCAGCTCCAAGAGAAGAGTGGAAGTCAGGATTTTGTCTTTAAAGTGCAAGACTTCTGATATTGGCTCATCTAAGCTGTAAAAAAGGGATGTTTTATAATCATCACATTTTCTATAATTTGGATACTATTGCAACTATTGGATACTGTTGCAACTATTGCAGCATGATAGCCTAATTGTCTTTGCGTGCATAAAAACAATAATTGCAGCAGTTTAGATGCATTCCACAACACTGTTTATGTTTTAAAATCTAATGATTTTGTAAAATAAAGGACTATTATTTTTATCTAACATTCAGGATACACTTTTCTCTACTCATCTATTTCATTGGTAGCACATGACATTGGCACTATAGCATCATGCCCCATACACTTACATAAAGAACACAATAATAAACAAAATAAACATGCTTTAACATGATTGTGAAGTTGCATCTGTGAAACTCAAGCAATCACATTTCAAAAGCACCACATCTGCAGGATTCAATTCTACATTTTAAGACGCCTATAGTACGGAACAAGATAAAAGACAATGGAAAATGATTCCTCATCATCATATTTTACAGCCAGACAACATAATTGTTTAACAATTCTGCATGTTCACCACACATAATCATATTGATCTTCCAAGACTAGAGACGTCCTGAAGACATATCAACAAACACATGCCATGCCGTTATCTACAAAATACACAGGTGTTGTGCCTACAGTCAAACCTGGTGTCCCAGCCATATCTTGCCTTACCTTGTCTCAGCTGATTTGAAGCACATTCTAAATGGTCCTGTAAAATATCTATTTATCATCAAACCTCAAACAAAACCCAAACTCGTCCCCCTGTTTTCAAAATCAGTTCACTTCTGAAAGTTGTTCACTTTCTGAGTTTGGCAGGTGGATGTTTATAGAGACTGGGGAGACCGCGGTATGTTATTTGTTGTTCAGAAATCCTTCGAGAGGCCTCAGTGTACATTCCAGTCTCCCTAAAAATAGACATCTCTCTCCTCTGTCAGAACTGGAGCTAGTCACTCTAACACCTCCTCGTGGTACGCCCTCACCCCCTCTGTTTTTCCATAACGCAAGTTTCTTCACTGTGTGCATAGCGTGTCTGAATTGCTCCATGCTCCACCACGTGTGTATGTTTACTGAGGCTGTAAACAACAGCACCGGTGCACAAATGCTATTCTTAGAGCTAGCCGTGTATTCGGAAAGAACCCCGTTTCTAAGCTAAGCCCTCCCAAAGCCAGCATTGTGTTACTACAGCATCGGGATGAGGAGGGCTCAGGATGAGGAGACATAACAGCTGAAGGCTTTGAAGCCAGTTATAAATTAGACAACGCTGAGTGATGAGGGCATTGTCTGAACGTAATCTTGCTAATGTAGTGTCCTACACTAGCGTTGCACGTTAAGCGTAGGAAGTTGCATAAGCATCTGCAAATAAACTTGTCATGAGCAGTAATGTAGGGAGAAAAACGAATTAAACAGATAAAAGCTTAATCAAATCAAAATCTCTACTTATATCCCTGTAATCTATTATTAAATAGTTAATATTAATATTAATACTAACTCGCGTTTACAAATTTGATGGTTAGATATTTGTAAACTATTGAGGCGCTTCAGCAATATAGCGTTAGACCAGCAGCGCCACCTAGAGTTAGTTCCCTTTACCGAGGTGTTTGTGCCTGAGACTTATTACGCAATAGTTGCACCTGTGCTGTCATCTGTTTCTCATGCTGTAAGCTAAAATGTTCAACGACTTCAAAAATAAATAACTCTTGTACCGTAAGATAACGTGTTGTACAAGCATCCTTACGACAGAATAGAAACCGAAAAAAAAATACTGATATAAAATCATGTCTACTTTTAGAAATCTTCTATATATATATATATATATATATATATGAGAAAAATAGAGACATTTCAGTAAAAGTTTAACATGCTGAAATGTGTGTACAACATAGCCCAAGGCCACCTGTTTGTTTTTTTAAACTTCCTAAACCGGGCCTCTCTTTCTCTCATGTTTGATTTCTAGAGAAAGCACAAATTAATAATGTGATACCCTGAATGTAAGAATAAAATCACCAAACTCAAGAATGTATTACATGATAGGATTTAGTTAGAATTACTTAACTTTCTCCTTTAGCATGACCGAGGCACCAACCACTTGAAATTCCTGAATTAAAATGCTGGAAAACTAGAATGTCAGGTTAAGAAATTTGTGGTAAACAAATTGTTGCTCCTCTTGAAATGAATAGCCAGAGTAATCCTTTTGAACAGGGGTGTAGTCTAGGCTACATGATATGCAGGTATACGCCGTGGAACAATTGCCACAGACCTTTCACATGTTCATTCATAAATTCACCCTGTCTGTGTTGAGAAGCACTGACTTTTTCATAATTCATAATAGTTTCTTTGGACGAGTATTGGGATTGTTCAAGTTTGAAATGAACTAATGTGAATCACGAACGGACGAACTACACCTTTTCAGTGTTTTTCAGGGCAGAATGGGTGGGTAGTATGCACACTGGGACGCAGGGACTTGCTTTGCTCCCGAATGAATCAGCCGTTCGAACGAATCAATTGAATGACTCAGTAATAAAATCATTAACCTACTGCCACCTAATGCCAGATTTAGTTTCATTTTTAAAGTATCATTTCAGTTATCATTAAATATTTCTATATTCGAATGTTATATGTAAAACATAAATCTCAACAGGAAGATAATGGCTCTCATCCAACCTCTGAGCCTCATTACCTGTCTGTAAATACCTACAAGCCACTTTTATTTGTAGTGCAAATTAATTTATTCAATAATGATTTTATTTGATTGGTAACTCATTCTTCTTATTCCAATGTTTTGATTAGATATATTGAATTTAATATTAAAGATAACATAACTAAAATAACTTTACTGTACTGTAATGTAAATTACTTTAAGGAGCCCAATATTATTTTGTAATGGCAATAGTGCTGGTGCTGATGGAACGGGCGAGTATGAGGCTTGGGGGGAGGGGTGGTGGTCTTGTATTACAGTATACTCACTACAAAAATCTAGACTACACCACTGCCTTTGAACTTCTACCACAACACCCTTTGAAAAGATTACAGCAGGCAATTTATTAGCAGTAAGATCAGAGAGTGAATTCAGTAAGATGTTCTCGAGCATAAAAGCAAGAAAATAAATAAACGATTTGAATTAATAAAATAATAAAATTAAATATTATTATTATTTTATTTATGGATGTAAAGTGATACATTTTATAAATAAATAATGAATGTTAAGACAATGATAATTGTCTTCCATCCTTTTTAAAAGGTGGTGTAAATTAATAAATAAACAGAATAAATAGATTAATAAATACTTAACTTGTCACCTAACATCCAAATACACACAATTTACTAAATATTTTTAATTTCAAAATAATGACAATGTCGTACTGCATTGTTGGGACCCTAAATTCTGTCTTTTGGTAGAAATCTTGCTAAGTAACATGTCAGGAGAGCTTATAGCAGGTTTAAAGCCTGCAGACCACTTCACATATCTCTGTACTGTGTTCTGTTCTACAGCATCCACATGATTTACTGTGGGTCTGTTGTGCATTTGTTAATTATCTCATACTAAAAATGCCTGTGCCTCAGGAGAGCATCCTTACTGATTAACACTGCTTATCACTGCATGAGTAAATGAAGGGTAAATAACAGTCATATCAAGACATGGAAGGATTTGACCTTTAGACATTCTCCAAAAAAAAAAAAAAAGCCATTTATGGCTAATCTAAAGGGCTGCACTGCGTTTATATACAGTATGTGTGTTACTCCTGCATGTTCTGTGAACACATTAAACTAATTAACACAAACCAAACAGCACCAATTCATTGGAAATTTCTGTTTGGCATGCAACAACAAAAAGGAGTCCTAATAGAAAGAGGCACATTTAGGCAGAATGTCTGATGCATTTGAAGAGCACTTTCATCTTTTGGTTGCCATAATAGTTTCCTTTGTGTTCTTCCTCAAACGCTACAACACACTGCATATTCTCCAAAACAGACCACTATAAAACAAGAGCCCTTCTCTACTGCACAAGAGAAATATATTTGGGAATATATTTGCATTTTTTGTGTAACACCGCTTTGGGTAGAAGCAACAAGTGCTCGCGTATGTTGCTCTACATTATCATCATATTAAGTGGTGCCGCTGATGGAGTTGCAAGGCAAAATGCAATATGTCCATTAGGAATCGCAAGATGACCTCTAAAAGATCAGTATGACAGTGATATATTACATAGTTCACGCTGCTCATGCAGAAATTTAAGGGAACATAACAAATAGTGAGATGGCAAATTGGGTCATGTTGTGTCAGATCTGAATGACCTACTTTCTGAAATGGCCTGGAGAGAATGTTCCACTTTCAAAGTTGTGGCAAAAGTTATAATCACCATCACCAAACAGCAAAAACTTCTTCGAAGTTCAGTGCAAACAAACCATCTGTAATGTAATCAACGTTCTGGCATTGGTTTTTACAAATGCAAGGAAAATAACAAAAACTCTTGACATAACAATAATACAAAATAAAAGGAATCACAACATTGTATATATAAATATTAAGGCAGCTGCATATTTTTTTGTGTAGAAATCCATTTGTGCCATGTGGAAATGTAAGACAAATACACACACACACACAAACACAGACTTTTAAATGCCATTACACTAATATAAAAATATTTATTTGTAAAATATTTAGAAAAAGACAACTGAATTAAATAATTGTTCTCAATATTAAATAATTGCCTCATACATTGTCATAATACAAAAATATTTATTAAAAAAGACAAATTATGAAAAGAAAGAATGAAAGAAAGAAAAGAAAATAATATAATATAATTAATGTATTGATTTCTGACCAGAATGACTATTAAATTAGTGAATGTATACATAATAAATAACCGTGACAGCCCTAAAAAACAAACAAACAAAACAAATATATATTATTTTCAAGGACTGACTACGAAACACTGCTTTAGGCCTACTGGCATATTTTTTGTGAGATGAAAGTTATTTTTTTGGTTAAAATGTCATGTTCCTCTAGAGGTCAGTGCAGCTCAATTGATACTTATTGGAATAAAGTCCTTAGACTCATTACTCATGCTATTATAAAACATGTTGCAGTATTATTGATCACCAAACTACTTATAAGTAGTTTTTTTCTTTTTACAAGAAAGTGCACTATGGGACAATGCAGTTATTTATTCATTAAAGAAAAAACATTTCAGGATAACTAGGTAAAATAGGAGAATCTGCAACAACACGAGTTGCATTCAATACCACTGACAAGTCTGTCATTTTCTTTCTTTTTTTGGTGACCTGATGATCTTCTCAGCCTTCTTTTTATTCTTCTCTCTGCAGCCAGTCCAGACTTCATCGCTGTGACACAAACAGACACACGCCGTGCACCTTCAGCAATAATACACCTTTGATGGAGCGCAGTTGCCTTTGGAAACCTAGAGAGAGAAAGAGGGGTCTTAAGGGGCTTACTATTAGCTGCTTAAAATTCTTCTGATGTAACCAGTGCATAGCCACTGGAAACAAAAACATAGAAGCATTCCCACTAGAGTGGCACTTTCACCCTATTTTGTTTACTTTCGGTGGTGTTGTGTTCCAGACATCTTTTTTTTAACAGTTGAGGAAACTAAATAATGAGTTCTTTTACTGAGCGAGTCAGTGTGAAGGCAACACTGTTTATCTTTATATCTTCAGCGGTGGCAGACAGCTTCATACAGTGTCACAGGCATACTGACACGAGGTGCCTTGGCATTCAAAACGGCCAGAGTACAGGCTCTCAGGGTGAGAGAAACTTAAAAAAAAAAAGATCTTTGTAGAGTCCAAATACTCAGAGGAATTCCTGTGGCCATGTCAGACCAATACTGAAATGTCAGGTAGTTGAAATGCCTCTGTTTACTCACCAGGATAGAGATGCGGGGTGTGTGGATCTTTAGAACATGTAAGCTTTCAGTGAAAATGTCACTCAACACACAACTGATCGCTGAAACAGAAAGTGGCATCGTTTATTATTCCAATATTCCTTTAAAAAAAATGTAAAGATAGAACCATAAAATGGTTCTTCATTGGCATTGATGACTCCATGATCCCCCTAACATCTAACCTAATGTTTATTTAAAAATAAAATGTATTAAATATTAAATATTATTGAAATGTGACCATGGACCACAAAAGTATTAAGTCGCTGGGGTATATTTGTAGCAATAGCACTGTATGGGCCGAAAATCAGTAGAATATTAACTAAAAATCATGTTCCATGAAGATTTTTTGTACATTTGCTACCATAAATATATTAAAACTTAATTTTTGATTAGATATGCATTGCTAAGTGCTTAATTTGGACAACTTTAAAGGTGATTTTCTCAGTTTTTAAATTTTTTGCACCCTCCAGATTTTCAAATAGTTGTATCTTGACCAAATATTGTCATATCATAAACATACATCAATTTAAAGCTTATTTATTCAGCTTTCAGATGATGTGTAAATCTCAGTTTCGAAAAATTGACACTCGTTTTGTGGTCCAGGTTCACAAATATTGAAAGTGTTCACCATTCAAAAGATGTTAAGCACATTTAATATTAATACTTTAATATGGGGGATCAGGTGTGTCTGGTCTGAAGAGGCTGTCAGGAGGCTGTATTTATTTTGATGTGGTGATAGGAGATGGACACTCGGTTTATAACTGATATGACTCACGGCGACAGCCAGATATCCCTGCACCGGAGTGAGCGAATACATGGCAGACTCGCTGACCAGCTGTTACGTTAGGTAATTAAGAGCTGAGGCACGCTTCTGGGCATGAGAAGCCCCTGCTCTGGGGGTGATGGACTGACAGCCAGAGGCTAGCTGTTTGGCAAACCTCAACACAGAACTAAACACTGCAGTGGTTTACAGACACACATGCCCCAGACTGGATACCACAAGCTCAAGTACCTCCTATGAGATGCCTCCACTGCTGCCATTGATTTTATTGTGAAGGACACAGTAATGGATATTATTCAGGGTAGATGCTACATTTAATTTTTCATGAATGAAACAAAAAGTGAGAAATAGGTGTAGAGTTAACTGAAACATCCATTTTTGGGTTGTGCTTTATTTTATGTGTATGTATACATACATGTAATCACAGTGCGCTTATGGTGTACTTACCCAAGAAAGTACTGGTTATATAAGGTACCTACAAGGGGTAGGGTTAGGGGTATGTTCATGTATGTTAGTACCTTATTATTACCTAGCAATTACTACAATAAGTAAATATGTACACGAGGAACAGTACTGTAAAATAAATTGCTACCTATTTTTTCAGAGATAAAATGTTTTAATACAATAAATATTAAATGCAGCATCTGCCCTGAAGCAGACATACAATTGAACAATAGGAATAATATTAAAATAAAATATTTGTAATATTTTGATATAAAAACTAAAATAATTTCTCTCATAAATGAATTTCTATATATATTTAATTTATTTTTATTTAATTGTTTTGAAATATAGATTTAATGTCTGTAATAATGTTGTAATGTTGTAAAGACAGTAATATCTAAAATGTGTTGCTATAATTACAGTGCCTCTTTAAGTAATACCTATGGTGACACATTTATCACTGTTGTTACCGTTTTTTTCACACAAGAGGAATCCGCTCTTTCTGGAATATTACATCAGGACATGAAATTTTCTAATTATGCAATAAGTTCATGTTTGTCACATAAATTCATCACACTGACCAGCTTGGTTCAAAAGCGACTTCTGTGTGACCTCAGTAGCTTTATTTACACATTACTACAATATAGATCAAATTTTGCAATTTTGCTAATGTGACCACACCTTTAAAGACGTTTTCAAATGTGGCCGAATCACATATAATGTAACAACTGAATTTTAGACCTTATTGGAAACATTCCAACCTTAGCTGTAAATTTATACACTTCATATAATTTACATGCAACCTCTGTATGGTAATTAAAAAGAAAAAAAAAACTCATTTGTAGTAGCCTTCGTCAGCATTCTGCAGTATTGCATCATAATGATGCCTGAAAATGTCAATATGTATGAGTTCAAAGTTCAGATATGTCACATGGAAGTCAATAAAACCCGGTTGACTGGTATCTCGAATTCATGCAGGCACATATAGACTATAAAATAGTAGAATCTGGTCAGAAAGACAATCTTTAAAGTTTAGGCTGTGAGTGGCTTTCTGAGTTGAAGATCAAACATTCCGCTTCCAGTCTTAAATGCGCACTGTCTCTTTAACTGACCGTGCCTTGTGTAAACATTACCGAGCGCACTACTATTTCACACAGAGCGCTGTTGCTGCCTCTGCCACAACTTCAAAGAGCCGTGGACGCCATCCATTACTTGGAAAGAGAGGAAATAACTCACCAAAAGTGCATTTCTTTCTTGGAGACGTCACCGCAGGACTCCCCGAGGGTTCACCGCTGTGTCTGATGGGCTTCCCCTGTCTGCGGCTCACAGCAGGAAGTGAGCAGGTGAGACGCACCTGTTCGGAACGCAGACTGAAACTCGGCTGGCTAACACTTCGGGTCGCTGTATGATACGCCAAAACGCACAATTGTTCCAAACAGCAATTCGCCGATAGAAAGAAGACATGGACAAGTGGGCTCCAAAGCCGGATTACGTGTTTTTTTGAAATCTCCCCTCCGCGACCTGTACAGGTGGGACACGAAACTATTCGCGCGAGTTTCTGTTATGGGGAATCAAGTGGAGAAACTTACCCATTTGAATTACAATGAATTACCCACGACTGACCCAAACGGGTTCGACCTGGAGGACGACGCGCCACGGATCGGTGTGTCTTATATTTTCTCCGCGGATGACGACGAGCAAGAGGAGAACATCGAGGAGACCGAAAAGGAAGACGTGAAACACTACGATTGTCGCAATGAATTAGAAAGCGCGGTGTATTATCGCGACGAGTGTATATACGAAAGGAACAGCAGGTTCGGTGAAGTGGGGACCCTGTCGTGCGAAAACTTGGCGAATAAGTGCCAACTCGGCGACCTGGTGGAGTTCGTGGCCATCGGTCAGTACCCGCACTGGGCAGTCTGCGTCGGCGACCTACAGGTGGTTCATTTGCATAGAAACGAGATTAAATGCGAATTTCTTTTTGATGCCAGTCAGGGTAAAAGGGGCAGAATTGTGAACGAGCTGTATAAGTTTCGCTCGCTGAGCCCGGATGCTGTGGTGCAGAATGCCACGGAGCAAGTGGGGATGAAAGAGCGAGACATTTGCTGGAAGAACTCCGAATGCTTCGCCGCCTGGTGCAGGTTTGGCAAACGCGAGTTTAAAACCGGAGGCGAGATACGAATCGGCAAGCAGCCGTACAAGATGAAGCTGCAGCTGTCAGAGAAGAAAAGTCACGTTCTGGACTTTCAGAGTTTAGAGGATCTGATCATGGAAAAGAGGAGAAACGATCAAATGGGAAGGGAAGCCGTAGTTCAGGAACTGGAGAATCATTTAAATTGCACAGAAGACACTGAGAATGATTACAATTGTAACTGATGATGGATTAAAGAGGGAGGTTCTCTATTGGGCAAACAGCCTCATCATGGAGGACATGGGCTTTATTTGTAATCACCTCAAGCACAGCCGCAGTGTTGCAATTTCATCAGAGTTTCTCAAGAGAGTTTTCAGTCAGCAGCACTTTCAAAATTGGACAACTTCAGCTTGTTTGCATTGATAATCCTGGTGTTTTTGCAATAAGGATTCGATCATTCCCTTACTTTGCTGTATTCACATCCAAAGGAACGCTTTACGAAAGCCTATCACCTTTTAATGATCTCATTCAAAGTATTTTATTTTGAGGACCGGCAAATGATGTATTCCCTTGGCACACATTTCAATAAAGTCTGAATATTTTTACTTAAGGAACTGGATTGTGATATAATCATCGTGCCATTTTGTTATTTATCTTCACTTGTCTCAAGTACATATAAAACTTAAGCTATAGAGCTTATATATTCAAGGGTTATTCATGCAGAGAATCTATTTTTATTTTGTCTCAGCATTCAATTCAGATCAACTTTCCAAATGATTTGATGGATAGAAATGGTGTTTTAAATATATATTTATGATGTTTTTTCAGGCTGTTGATGGTGATTGAGCGTTTTCTGTCCGCAGTTGACTCTTGATTCAGTCATATTTATTTCATGAGCATCCAAACATTTAATGATGGAAAAATACCCCTGAGGCAAAAAGTAAACATTCATTTATGAATATAATTAAAATTACTGAGAGTTTACAATGTTCAGAGGGAAGGATTTCTCCCACAGATCAACATTTGGCCAATTTAAAGGTATGTTCTGTTTACCCTGGTGACTTATGATTATATTTTACTTATACTGATGTCACATATTAAAGGTATAGACGGCTGGGGACTGTTTTTTTATGTTCATAAAACATGTATTTGCTTTTTGTGTTGTTTTTGTTGTGCATCTTTAGGGATTTGATATGAATCTGATCAATAGGGAGAAAAGGCGCCACAGCAAGAAAGAAAAATGTGGTCTCTGAGTGTCTGATGTGTGTTTTGTTTCATGCTACCAGACTTGAGATTCCCCCGTTGGTAGTATCTGTGAGATAGTATTGCCTAAAGAAGGACTTGTTTAGCCAAAGAAGAGAGGATTTGTACAGCTATGCTGGAGAAGTTGACTGCGTTCCCAAGATAAGATGTACAGATGCTTGGAAAAGATAACCACTGCTTTCTGAAGAGTTTCAAACTAAAAGTCTTAATTAGATTTAAGTCTAATTTTAAACTAATTTCTCATCTAATTTAAGACACTGGCTCAGATTTGAGCAGAAAATCGTGTAATTTAAGCCAACGTAAATCAAAGAGAGTTGACTAATTAAGCTGCGATCTTAATTAGTTCGTTCTTTGTTGAACTCAACGCCACAAATATGCCTTTAAGACATCCCCCACAGGTCACACAAAGAAACTCAACTATAAAATAGCTATTTTTAAAGAGTCTTTGCAGCTACCGATGATTGACATTTATCCCCAAATCCTTTTTGCCACATAAAGCTGTTCTGTGCCTTACTATACGCTGTATATCAAACACAGTTGTGGGCCGCATTGCTGTCTTGTGTGCAAAGATTTTACGGACTACAACAGAAATACTTAGACAACATGTAAACAAACTGCCCTTCCTGTTCAATAGGGTGAGGTCTTCTGTGCAAGTCAGGAACAGGATGTGAAATGACATTGTACAGCCGATTGCCTCGTCAATCTGAGCTGAATTCGGCAAGGAATAGTTCACTCAAAAATGAGAATTTGCTGAAAATGTACTCACCCTCAGGCCACCCGAGATGGGGAGGTAGTTTCTTCATCAGAACACATCTTCATCAGATCCCAAATGGATCTTAAGCAGCAAATGGGTGCCGTCAGACCCAGAGAGTCCAAACATCACAATAGTCCACAAGCAATCCAAATGACTCCAGTGAAACAAAAATGTGAGTGTAATAAATCCACTATTGAATTTTAAACTTGTTTCCAGTTAAACTACAAGTCATCCATATTGCTTGCCCCATGAAAGATGGTCTAGCTTGAATCAGGAGAAAAATTTTCACAGATAAACAATCATATCAGAAGAAAAACAAATATCTCAGTTTAATGAGAGGACAACAGGGGACTAATGCCTTATGGATTTGTGGTTTATGATGGTTTAAGGTGAAAATGTCTTTAACAATGGATATGTTTATACAAAAATGCAGCTTTTTACTTCATAAGACATTAATTGATGGAGTTCTGTGGATTAGTTGTGATGTTTTAGTCAGCGGTTTGAACTCTCATACTGATGGCATTGTTTTGTGCCACCAAGTATTTAATTTAGTACGTTACATTTGCATAGCTGTCATAACAAGCCTAAATCTTTACTCTGTTATAACGTGTTATCTTTAAGAATGCGTTATCTTTTTAATCCCTTCTCTTCGCCAGGGCTTGTTGGGTTAGTCAGTCTCTGGGTCTGTCTCTCATCGCACCCCTCACTTCCATGGAAACGTTGAGACTGTTTACATTAGAAGGTCTGGTGATAGTAAAACATGTCTGAATGCCAGAGAGAGAAAACGAGAGCAATCCATTCACTGACCTGCTGCCTCTTCTAACCCGCTATAGCAAAAAGCAAAACATGATTATCAAGTATTTCATTTTTATAGTACAACACAACAGCATTGCTGTGTGAATAAGCATTAGGACATGTGATGTAAAAGTTTTATCGTCGTAAAGAAAAAAATCACTGTAGTATCTAACAGATAATTCAACAGCCATAAAAAAGATCTAAACCGCTCCTCTCAAATGAGATAAGTGGAGATGCTTAAGACCACGTAATTATTTAAAGCTATTTGGTTCAATAGCTATCAATTCCCTTCATACTGATCCAATTTTAATTTGATGCTCATCCTCTGAAGTTCAAATGGATAATGTGAATTTAAATCTGCGTATAAAATAAAGAGATCCATTTCAATAACATTATGCTAATTAGGTTAAAATGCCCCTTTCATAGAGAAAAGGCTAATGAAGGGGAATAATAAGCGGTATTGTCCTGGTGACAATATTTTTTGGCCATTTATAATTCCATTGCTGATGAGGGTTTGAACTGTCCTGTTCGCAGCTGGGATGTGAAAGGTGTCCCTTCAGCTTCACCTGGCTGAAATAGCCATAATCTTGCACTAAGAATTTGTTTAGAATTGATACACTATTAGTACTGTGCAATGAAATTCAAATCCACACAAGCAGGTGTGTACAGCAGTATGAAATAAAACGGAAATAAAGCATTTTTCTTGAAAACAACCTTGGGCTGGGTTGGTTTGCAGTACTGCATAACAATAGACTCGTGGCCAGATGATTTCGTATGATCTGTAAGCAGTTTGAAAGTGAACATGATGTTAGTATTGGTGGTAACTTGATATATTTCAGTTTCATATGACGGTAAAATTTCTCAGGACATGTTAAACAGCAGTCACTCTTACATCTAAATATGTATTTCATTTCCAGAGAAGGAGATTATTCAAGTGCAACAAAGCTACATCTCCCAGCTGTGCAACGTGTTATTGCAATTTATTGTGAGACTAATTACATGGGATCATTACACTCCCAACAGCAATCAGAACTCTCTCCCGAAAGTAAAAGACAGATTAAAATCTTTATATATTTAATGGCATGGTAAAGGAAGAGCGAAATGGAAAGAATGATTTGTGTTTATCCATTTGACACTAGAAAGGAATTATGAGAGAAATGTATATCAAATCATTCTTATTTATACATTCGTTCTTATTTAAAATAAAATCAGACTTTCTGGTTCAAAAAATGCCTCAGTACAAATGAGGATAGTTTGACTTTTATCTGCTTAGGTTGTGTACAATAAGAGGAACAAGAGGAAGTACAACACCCTTCCTCGTATCCTTGAGAGAATTCTTCTGGGAGTTGTTGAGAATAGCTGGGAAAACTCAGGAAAACAGAAGAGGTATTGCCATGAAGCCCTACCTAAAAATTGGATTTTAAAATATGTAAATTAGCCTTTTTACTTTTTTTAATAAGCCTTTACTAGCCTTTTGATTTATTTACTAAGTTTAAATGATTTACATGTTTAAGTGAGCATTTAATACATTACAAGCTATACAGCCCCACAGGAAAATGGTTTGTGGAAGACAGAGTCATCAACCAGGCCAACCTAGAAATATATCATTTAAAAAACAAATGTTACCTGAAGAAATTTGTAACAACCAGAGCCAAGGTTCTTCCTTTACTCCAGTCAGCATTCCTTTCCAGTAAACATCTTATCAGAAAAGCCGTAGTTTCCAGGATTTCCTTGGCTGCAGAACACTTTAGGTTTTTAAACCGTACCAGTCAAAGCCATTCTCTCAAGAGCATTCTGCCACAGTGCTTCTTTATTTCTTATAAAGTCAAGGACAGAACTTCTTCATAATGTTTTCTGTAAATGCATAAAATAATTTTAACTTCTACAAATACAACACAGGCCTAAGACTTGGTGTAACATGTTGAAGAAAGCAATGTGTCTGGGATTGACAGCATGCTGAGTCATGACAAAAACTCAGCTATTCATTCACAACATGATATCATGGCCTGCTGAACAAGAATCAGATGAAGTTTTAAATCCATCCATTGCTCTTTTTCCACTGCGTCTGACACTCATCCTTTTCTTTTGTGTCATATTCTGAATCTTCTCTAATCCTATATTTGCCAGAGCACATCCACCCGTTCAGCTCCCTGTGCTTCTCGTCTGGTTAATTTGTGGCCAGTCACTGTTGAGCCATTCAAGTGCCCCCATGATACAGAGCAACAGAAGCGGTGAATGATGCTCCTTATGACTTGCTCTTAATACCCTCCATGATCCATCCAGTGTGCTGAATAACCTCAGTTCAAATAGTATACAGCAAAAAAAAAAAAAAAAGTATAAAAGCAATGCATTTGCGCTTTTTCTCAAAAACCGAATAATAAAAATGTGCAAATATGTAGATTTTATGTATTTACTTTGGAAATTCGCAAGTCCTGACATTGCATAATGCACTCCAAGAATGCTTTAAACAATTTCAATAAAAGCAAAGCAGGAAAATGAGAGACCACTTTGAATATGCCCCTTAGGCCCTGTCAGTTTGCAAAGCTCCAGTGTTCTGACAAGATAAGAGGATGACCCTGTTACTGACTTTTTTTCAGGCCAAGGATCATCAATGTGACACTTTAGTCACACAACACTCCTTTACCCACTGCCACTGAACAATGTAGTGCTCACCACAAATACACACACTTACAGAGGCAGAAAATTACCAGGGCAAGTCAGAATCAAATTATCCAATCTATTTCCCAGCACTGGCTCAGGAAAATCAAAAGTGGGTCAGAAACTTTGATAAGAGTTTCACTTGACCCCATGTTCTGAAACTTGCTATGGAGATGTCAGCTTCTGGCTCCTCTCATCTTTCTTTATTTGTCATTTTAATGCAAATAAAAAGGGGTAATGACTAAAATGTAACAAAATAATGTAATATATAATAATAATAATAATGTAATATTTTATTGTGTGTGTATGTGTATATATATATATATATATATATAGTGTATTATTTGTATATTTCAAATTGGTATTTTAATAAAATACAAAAAAAAGGAAATATATTTGAACTAGAGTGCGGACCATCCTTTAATTTGAATCCACTTAAATTCAAGTGCAATGGTGTACTACACTATATTGATGACTCATCCTACACTACACAGAATTTTGTCCAATCAAGTGCTTTCTAGACTTAAAATGCCCCTCCACTAATGTCACCTGCTGCCAACTACCAGATAGCTATGTTGTTGTTGTTGTTTTTGTTTTAGTTTTGAGATAACTAAAGCCTACTGGCTATTTAAAAAAGAAAAGATGGAGAGAGAGATCATCAGTATGTGGCCCCAGATAACAAAACCTTTTTTAATAATTAAAAAAATTTTTTTTTATTATTATTAAGATTTATACATCATCCAGAAGCTGAATAAATATTTCTACTGATGTATGGTTCGTTAGAATATAACAATATTTGGCCGAGATACACAAATTTTGAAAATCTGAAATCGGTGGGTGCAAAAATTCAAAATACTCAAAATCATAATCAAAAAATGCCTTTAAAGTTCTTAGAAATGCATATTACTAATAATAAAAATCAAGTTTTGATGTATTTAAGAAAGGAAATTTACAAAAATATCTTAATGGAGAATGATTTTTGGCATAAAAGAAAAATGTAGCATTTGAAGTGAACACTGTGCTGACAGTGAACACAGCATAGTCACTTAATAGTAATGCTCTCCCACGTATTTAGCTATTCTAACTGCACTTATTTCTGCACTTAGTGGGTGGTAATAGACTAGAAACGTACAGTTTTATACCACCGTGCTGATATAATTTCTTTAGTCATTTATGCAGTCCTACAGCCTGAATCACTGCAGGGAAACCACCCTTACAATTGCTACAAAAATACCCATGCTGCTTTTGTGATCCAGTCACATATGTGACCCTGGACAACAAACAAAAATTCGTAAGTGTTAATTTTCCGAAATTAAGATTTATACATGATCTGAAAGCTTGAATGTATAGGGCAATATTTGACAGAGATACAACTATATGAAAATCTGGAATCTGAGAGCATACAGAAAAATCTAAATGCTGAGAATTAAGTTTTAATATATTTTCGATTAGAAATTAGACTAAATATATTCACGAAACATGATCTTTACCTACTATCCTAAGGATTTCTGGCAAAAAAAAAAAAATCTATAATTTTGACCCAAACAATGTATTTTTGGCTATTGCTACAAATATACCCCAGCGACTTAAGACTGGTTTTGTGCTCCAGGGTCACATATGTCCCATCTTCCTGTTTTAATAGAACATACTGTATTAGTGCAATATATACAACCATTAATTTTTGGGGGTGGAATTTTAAATGTTTCTGAGTCTCTTATGCTCACCAATTCTTTGACCTAAAATAAGTAAAAATACTTACTAAATATTATTAAAATCTTTATCCGTTTTCCATTTTAATAAATGTAATTTACCTGTGTGATGATAAATTAAAATTTTCAGCCACTATTACTCCAGTCTTTAGTGTCACTTCAGAAGTCATTTTTAATATATTGATTTGGTTCACAGGAAACATTTCATACTATCAATCTTGAAAGAAGGCTTTCTATATAACATTTTTCACATATAAGCTTTTCAACATTCTTTGATGAACAGAAATAACTGCAAAGTTCTTACTGACTGGTACTGTAAAAGATTTCATGCGAAAAATTTAAATGAATGCTGTTTTTTGCCTACATAAAACTGCACAAAATGGTTTTGTCCTTCATTGGTAAACCAACAAAGATGAATTAGCACTTCTCGCTGGAGTTGGTTCATGCGAATCCTCTCCCATCAGCATGACGTTTTTTTTATCAACACCAGCCACCCGAGTGCTAACACAGAGAGAGTTTGTTTGATTTGACAGGGCATCCAATCTCCCAGCACAGATCAGGCCTCATACTGTAGCAATGAGGAGGGCAGGAAGATAACAAGCCAGAAGCTAATTACAGCACCATCAGATTTGGGATTTTTAGAACAGTTTCAAACTGTTGCACGATAAGAGTTCCTATGAAAAAAAAAAAAGACATTACATGTTTACAAAACACCAACTGTACACATCGCTAAATTGCAAGATGCTATTATCACATGTTCACAGCGGACATGAATCACGCAGCTGAGATGGTTACATCATGTTTACCAATGCAACACTTTCAGGAAAATGTGTGTTATGATAGAATTTATAGCTGTCAGTGTCTGAAAGTTATTCACTTTAACTACAACTAGATGAAACATTGAATAGCAGTTCAGTATCAACACAGTTGGGCTATGCAGGGAGGGATTTACAAAGGTTTAATCTTCGTACCTAAGCAAGGCTTGTGTGCTCAGTGAAAGGTCACAGAATTATTTTGTAATTCCAGCCTTTTGTGAGAAGGAAAAAGAGAGTGTGTATATACTCGGCTATGTTAAATACTTAAAGATGTCGTCACTAATACAGTGGGATATGCTGAAAGCTGAATTTGAAGTGGTCCCTGCCAGGCTTTTAAATCAGCCACATTGTGGTTTGTTTGGTGTCAGCAGGCTAATGTAAAGGTCCATTACATTTATGGGATGCCCTCACTAATATACACTACAATCTGTAATATATTTTATGTTTTTAAAGGTTTCTTATGCTCACCAATGCTGTATTCTTCAGAAATCATTCTTATATGCTGATTTGGTGCTCAAGGAACATTTCTTATTGTCATCAGTGTTGAAAACTGTTGTACTGCTTAATATTTTTGTGAAAACTATAATGAAATGTTTAAAAGAATAACATGAATTGTAGCATTATGATGTCTTTACGGTCACGTTTTAGGATTTTAATGTCTCCTCGGGTGTCTTTACTCAATAAATTAATAAAATAAAATAAATATTACTATTAATTTTTATTTCCTAAGGATTAGAGTTTTTATTTGGGTTAATATGGTGTTTAAAGTTAGTGTACAGTTTAAAATGTGTCTGGAAAAACAATTGGACCTTGATGGTATGTCTGTGTTTATTGCAGCTTTACAGTTTTGCTTTATGTTATATGGATAATGTGTCCTTTCCTAGACGATTTCAAGTCATGGATTGCAAATTCAACATTGTTACACACTTTACAAAAATTCACTAGAACAAGCATTCAGAAAAAGTTTACTTTAGATAACCTCGGGCTATCCTAAGCTACATTCTCTGGTTTTGAACTTAACAGGGTTCATAAGAGCACTGGTGAATCAACAAATAGAAAACTGACCATTAAAGGGCATTAAAGATGACCTGTGAGACTGAAACTCTGTTTGTTGCGCTTGTCAGTTAAGGAATGTATTTTGATAGTCAGATAAATGATCAAACTATAAGCCTGAAGCTGATAACTGGCTGCCAAGGTCAGGATAGACGCCACACTCCTCCAGTTCCTGCCCAGTGCATTCCAAAAGCAGAAACTATGGGTAGATGAAGACAAACAGTTTGTACTCCATATATTTTGTAATAGTAAGGAATCGTTATGTTTGAAAAGCAGGGATACATATTAACCCTGCCCATACAAATATTCCAAAAGCATGTAAACACTGAGGGGAGAAAAAAAACTTCAGCAAACAAACCAGTGCAAATTCAGAAAATAATTGGTTTCTTTCTCTGAATATGTTCCTGCTGTTTCTTTCTGAGAAGTTCAAGCATGCCAGGCTTTGGGTAAATAGTGCACAGGAAGCAAAAGAAAGTGTTTGAAATCCTATTTAAAAACCTGATGTAAGATTATTAAAAGATTAGCCTAACCTAGTTTCATCTGAACGCTCTCTTTGTTTGTCCACGTGTCCCGCAAACAAACAGCCTAGCTTTAAGACAGAGTCATGAAATATGCACTGACACATGCCACTGATTTTGAACTGTAACGTTAATTGCAAAAATAATCGTGGACTCAAAGTTTAGTTTGTATTTGTCTTTTCCTAAATCCACCAGAATTAAAGGAGAATACCAGCCACGTGGAAGACAAAATTTGTTAAAGGACTGAACACACATACGGCTGAGTTAAGATGTAGAAAATACTTACCATTAGGCTCAACTCTACGCACGTACGTAAACAATGACGCAGCTTCGTGCCTTCTTGCGTTTCAACATCAATTTTCTATCTAATTTCAGAGCTGGCATGTTTCTAAAACTGTTATATAATACATATATTTTCTGTTATTAACTGTTAGGCTCTTTAAAAAAACTATCTTCATAGTTCTAGCTCTGCAATTTGGTTTATTACGTCATAGCGGCGTTCTTCAGTCAGTCTGGCTACACGAGCCTTATTATGTCAGAGCATCATTTAAGTTGATTATGCTGTAGTACAGAACCATTATTTTCACAAAACAGCAGCTGTTTTAAATATCCACTTAAATTTCAATAGCCTTGGATGCTAGTCCTGCATGAATGATCCATAAAATAAAATTTCCACAAAAAGTCCACTGTGTGCAAAGACAAACGAGACATTATTACTGAAAGGAGCTTCAAATGAAGACATGAATGATCGATCCAAGGCAGAAATTACAGTGAATGTGACAGGTAACACACTGAGATAATAGTGCACTCTTGTGGACGCTGGAAGGGGTCGCACTTAAACTAAAACTCTCTGTGCCAGGTGAAAAGTTAAAATACCCACTGGTTTCTTTCCTTGATTTTATTATCATCACACTTGACTTACTGAAACAATAGGTCAGCAATAATGAAAATAACACAGAAGTACCAGAATTTTTAATTTAGGACTTAAAATTCATTAAGTCTTAAATAATTGGAAACCGTTACATGGTCCCTTTCCATTTTGTTTAACTGATTCATGCTGTTATGTGATTTTTAAACAGGTCCGCTACGCTGCATCCAAGTCCTAACCACTTAAGGAAAAGAAAAAGAAAAAGCTGTCCATTAAAGTAGACAAATAAATAAAAAAAAGGTCACACAATCAAAACAAAACATTTATTTCTACATAAAGAGCAAGGGAATTATATTCTGATCTATTTACATTACAGGTTTTGAGTAAAAAAAAAAAATACTAAGCTGACAAAAAGCTTTTACAGTGATATTAACAACTACGAATTCTGAAAGATCCTTTCCTTTTCACAAACTATGAAAATATATGTATGGTATATGGGATATTTATGTATAGTTTGCATACATGCCACATGACCAATCACATGGATAAAAAAAAAAAATCAGTAAAAATCAATTATATATATTGTAGCTTATTTATGCCAAATACACATTTGTGATAGTTTCAAACGTATGCAAACTAAAATATTCTCAGGTTTGCACAAGACCCACGACTAACACTACATGTCACATAGTCACCTCATTTCCGATACTGCTGAAGATCACTATATATATCTGATTGGACTCCATAAAGTTCCTGTCAAACCATTGTGGGAAAAAAATATATTTAGATTAATCGAGAAATTTAATTA
Organism: Enteromius unitaeniatus; assembly: GCA_032359435.1. Taxonomy (NCBI): domain Eukaryota; kingdom Metazoa; phylum Chordata; class Actinopteri; order Cypriniformes; family Cyprinidae; genus Enteromius; species Enteromius unitaeniatus. The sequence goes on along the minus strand of JAUMHI010000058.1, from coordinate 10,271,673 downwards.
GAAGTATCTCACGAATATGTTGCATTTATTATAAATACAATTTTGTTTTAAGTTTTGTAGTCAAATACATAATTGCTCATTTTACCTGATAAGGTGATTCCACTTCAATCGTCTTTGGCCTAATTGATGGCTGGTGAGTTTTTGCTTTAGCTTTAACATAGGAAAAAAGATGATGTCATTTTGAATGGAAAGCGTGTAATAATAGTTTTTGATTTCTCTTATAAGCAGGCATACCTGACCCACAGCATCTGGCATGTGTATGTAAACTGCCTCTTCTTTTCTGATTGGAAACGAAACAGTAGACTGAGAAAGCGATGAGGAGTGTGAGGATGATGTCACAAGTGATGATCCCGATAACCACTCCAATGTCCAACTGGTAACACGAGCTGCAGTCTGAGAAACAGAAAAAACAATGGCACATTCACTTTATAATACGCCAAAAGAAACTGAATTTCAGAGATATGTACGAAGGAATTTTTACCTTGATTCCCCTCAACCAATCCTGCTGATCAAAATAAGAGAAAGAGAGGGAAGAGAAAACATTATAATACAGCGTTCACAAGTCAACCAACCAAACTACAATGACCATTTCCTCTTGATTTCTTGCATTAATCATTGAATACATCTGCAATTTAGTTTTTAACCACCACATTAAACTGATACAGCAAATGTAATCACGTTATAATACAACATACACAGTATATATATTTAACAATGTATTATACACATTTATGTTAGAATATACAAAAAGTTTCAAATGCAGAAAATACAACATAATGTATATATATATATATATATATATATATATATATATGTGTGTGTGTGTGTGTGTGTGTGTGTAAAACTGTATAAAATAATAATATATAACAATATGTATTGTTACCATCTTTTATCTTGTCGATTTTTTTGTAGTAAAAAATACTAAAATCTATTATCTAAAATGTCCTAAATTGTGCTTCAAATATTGTGCTTTACTGACTCCAAAGGCAACAGATCAATTTAATGCTGAGGATTTGTAAAGAACAATAGAAAAAGAGTTCATTTAAACTTAAAAGTAAGTACAAAAGTAAGTACGTTTGTAAATTGTACTCACCAAAGAGTCCATTCATGGGGACCATTATGTATACAGTCCTTCTCATAATGAGTGAAGGTTTAGAATAGAATCGTTACACAGGGTCGATGTAGCCCTTACTTGAACAGTGCAAAAGAAGCCCGTGAGCTAAAACACCTCGAATTTGAGACCGTATGATATGGAAATTGTCTGTGTGTGAAAAATCACCGTGTATGTGCTGATGACTTATCACCATCCATCAAAATAGAACCAAATCATAATGGGGAGGAGCTGCACATGAAGCACACACACTTAACCTAGTTCAGTACTTAATGTTTACGTTTTAACCTGTAAACAATTAAATAATATGGGTCTAAGGTACAAGGTTAAGTTGAAAACTAAATCTGAGCATACAGTTGATTTACATGACATGCAACTCAAAATATATCTGTTTATTTTAAAATGTACTTCTTAGTAAATGTAGTTTCACAGTAAGTTGGATATGTGATCAAGAGGCTAGTAAGAGGGACCTGTGGTTAAAAGCCTCACAGCACAGGATGTGACTACTAAAGCCAGTATCTGATAACCCCAAACAGGTACAAGGCAAAACTTATATCCTGTTCTACTAACAATAACATTTTATATATAAAAAAGGATGCTGATCTTTAAATAAGTGATACAGGAGAGTGTAGTTCAGTTTCACCCGAAGACCTGTCTTGTGTAGTAGACAAACAAATTGATGGTGGTGTCAGGTTATTTCCTGAAGCTCAGCCTAACAGATAAATGACTTTTGTCTTACATTAGCTAAAACAGTAGCTTATCCTGTAGTAACATAACTTTACTAATAAAAACAAGATTTGAAATGGTTATATTTATGCATTGAGTGTGTTTAAATTAATGCATGTCATTGGTGGTCTACTATTTAATAAATACTGAACTCACATTTTGTGCAGGTATCTTGTTAAAAGCATTTCTCCAAAATAATATCTATCGGTAACAAAGTGCAAATAAATATAGAAATCTATGTGCTAAAAAATTGCATTTTCTACTTCCTTTTTTTCCAGCAGAAGAGTCACAGTCTTGTGTTTGTTTTAGACACGGGAATTTCTGGGAGATTCCCGAGAGGAGTCATTTTTCATATTTACCACAATACACAAAAAATAACATGTTAATGTAAAATTATGAGTATACACAGCCAAGACAAAGGTCACATCTTTGCTGATATTTTGTGGGTTAACTATTATTTTGCTAAGTTATCAGCTCAGAGCAGAACGTGATTGGAGGAGATCAAGATCCTTAGATAAAAGAGAGCGCAAAGTACATGTTAAACTAAATCTTTCATATACACTAGCAAAAAAAAATTTAGGGCACTTTTTGCTTAATAAGCTATTCAGCCTTATACTCAAATGATAACATCTTATTAATGACTTCTTAAACCTGTTGCAAACAAACTGTGAGACATCTCTGACATCTGCCTGTATCTGCTGTTCTTCAATTGACACCCATCATAATACACAACTACACACTTTTCTTTTTTGTAATAAAAAGAAGATTTTACAGGACTCGAAATCTTGGACCTTTATGGCAAAACAACAACAACAACAACAACAAAAACATTGAAACTTAATTGATCATTTATTTTGTTTTTGCACTTAAAAAGTAAAAACTAAATTTTAATTAAAAAATGTAAAAGCTATTTTAATTGATAAATAATGTCAAATTAATACACTTTAATATTGTATAATTATGTATAATACAACACTGACTTTGAGCCATGACCCTCAAGAAAATTTTCTGAGGGAGTGACCAAACATATACCCACTTAATATCATCAAAAAGGTTATTTCAATAAAAAAGGACAAAGATTTAGAAACAACAAGGTGCAAAAACACCTAATTTTGTGATTGGAGTTTTTAACAGAGAAAGAAATCAAACCAACCACAGTGGATCCAGGACTGAAGGAACAAACAGAAATCAACGAGACACTGTTATTGTTTCTAAAGAGCATTATTCAAACTGTTTTTTTTTTTTTTTGATACAGCAAAGTGGTATCTTAAAATAAAATAAAAATCATTTAACAAATTGCCATCAATGCCTAACAACTGGTTCACTATCAACAATCGATTACAGAAACAATTTTCCAGAAATAAGGATGTCCTCTTATGTAAAATATTAGTTGTTCCAAATAAAGGTTGTGTGGCAAGAAATCATGCTGATAAATAAATTTTCAAGCAAAAAGCATTTTCTGAAGATAACTGCAAAGTTTGACAGGGAGTGGTATTAAAAAAGTAATACCAATCTTGACAATATTGACTTTGTGAAAAGACATATTAAGGGATTACACTCCAAAGAAAAAACTGACTGTGGAGAAAGCTTTAAGCCAATTAATTGTTTTAATATAATCAACATTTGATTTCATTTGTGACCCCTCAATCTAGTTTGAAGGTTCGGGCACTTCTGTTCTAGTTGAAGAAAATAGTATACACTAGGTGTCAGTGTTTTTTCCCCCACAGCATTTATTGCCTGCTAAACAGAGTAATTATATACTCTGATTAAGAAATAATTAGGCCTATTTTAAACTTTTCAGTGTGATGACATAAATATGGTACTTTTATCTTATTTACAAAGCAACTATAATATGAACACAGTTTAAAGTATGCAGAGCATCAGACTAAGCTAGCTTTTTAAAATATAAATCATCATCTATGACCATATGTGTTTTGGTATGAAATATGAATTTCTGGTCATTCATGTTGGTCTTCCAAAGATCTTCATGTTTTGCAGTTTGCTCTGACATTCATGTAGACTTCGTCCGCTAAAGAAACACATGGACATGTGCATGTTAAATGTCTTCTGTGCTCCGATTTCAGAATTGCTAGAGAAAATATGTGTCTATGTAATTACTCACCTTTTTCTTTCCTTTGTCTGCGCTTGCTGGCACACCAGTAGGTGGTAGTAACAATAAGGACAGTCACTGCAACATCAGCAAATATAATACTTGCTATAGTGCCAGAACCGACTCCATAACACGAGCCTTTGTCTGTTGAGAAAGAATTTACGGTTGAAGCATGTGAAGTGCCGTACATCCTGTATAACACATGATGTGAAGACATGTAAACAAGAACAAATTATTGTGCAGAAGAGTTATGACTCATGATTTGAAGTTATATTCTCTGCTGTTGGACACGTTTTAGCTGGTCAACAAGCTGAATTAAAGAGGTTTTGGCCACTTCCACTTCCAAAACCAGCTTGACCAGCCAGTTACTTCCATCTTAAACCAGCTAAGATGTCCAGCCCGCTTAGGCAGGTTTAAGCTGTTTTCCCCAATAGGACCTGAAAAAAAAATCTTCCTTACCTTCAAAAGCACTGACCGAAGCTTGACACACGAAGAAGAAAAACAAGAAGAAAAAAAGAGTTTAAGACAGTTTTAAGAGTTTTTTTTTATGTAGTGGGCAGTGTTTACTGTGTGATACACTAATATGCAGCACAATAACACCGTACTCATTAAATGATGAACACAATTATCAATACCATGCAAAGTTCGGCCTAATCCACCACAAAACAGTATATGGAATATTACACCGCTATTAAAAAACAAACAGACAAATGAACAGTTAATCTGCTTTCTGTCAAAAGCACACCCATCTAACAGGATATTGCTGCAAACATGCAGTGCACGGTGGTCTCATAGATCTGTGTGAAGAAAGGAAGAGAGATGGAAAAAAAACACCCTTTTTATGTCACCTACCCAACAGATAGATGGAAAAAAATATCAGAAAGCCTCTGCTTGCCATTTCCTGTGTTATCGTTGTGCGTTACTTCATCTAACAAGACAAAACGCAGTTTTCAATCTACAAAAAATGTCAATATATTAACTTTTCAGAGAACAGTCACAGCAGTCAGTTGGACCTATAAACAGACCGCCTGCGTTTATATTAGGCATGTCTAAGGTATTATTTCGTAATATTATGCCAAGCTTTAGCATGATAAGCCTTATGGAGATTCTAACAAAGTCTAATGCAAGTTGATGCTTTCAACAAAATCTCAATATAACAGTTTCCCTCTAATTTTACACTGAAAAAAGTGACGCTTATTAACGAGGAGAGTTTCTCTTACCGGTGAAGTACTGTGCTGCGATTCATTTTAACATTTGAAGAGGTTGCTCCTCATCGGTTAACTTGCTTCCGCCCACTTTTAGGTTTCCCGTTGAGTCATATGTGTAAGTGGAACTGTGCGCCACACAAATTAATCTTTTAAAGACCTTTAAGTGTCAAGAACACCAGTAAATTATCACTGTCAATTATCTTACACAACATTTTACTTATGAAATACTGCTTTTCACAATGATCTGTTTCACTAGAACAGCATCAACAATTCTATGGAATCATTAGTTCTCCTGAATTAAACCTAAATAAAGAACTGAAAGGTTTACTGAAACATTTCTGTACAGTTGTTGCTCATATCTTCCCTTAACAAATGGTTTCAGTTCTCTTGAACACCCCCTTCCCAGGAAAAAAAGAGAGAAAACAAACCAGTGAAGCTTTATGTGCAAATGCTTTTACATTCAGTAAACAGACATGGTTTATTATATCCAACATCTGTGAGATACAGAAATTCACAATCCTAAAAAAAAATGTTCTTTTCACATACTATTGATTCTACTGCTATTCCCAATATCTTAGATTTTATTCTAAGAGGGTGCCACTGGTTAGTTTAAAATTCAAAATCATCTTCAAATAAAGGCTAGATCTTATTTTTGAAACAAAAGAAAGGATTTTTCCAAATTTCCAATCTCCATTTATTGTATCTAGAAGACAACGTAAACACAAATGATACTGTGAAAGAAATGTCAAGTGGAACACATTCATAACACACTTGGTTGAAACAAACACCAATCTTTCCCAAATTGCAATTTGGCAAAAATTACTGTGACCCTTGTTTTCCAAGTCAATGGAATGGAAGTAAAGTCTGTGCTATCGAAAACTGCAAATCAATTTAAAATAACAATAGTAATTTTTTTTTTTTAATTACTGAAATACTCTTGAACTAAGGGTCACAACTCTGTGCCAGACCGCAGCCTTTTTCTTGAAGGACTACATGGAGAGGATCGTTCTGTAGTGTGTGAGGCACGGTTGACAGGAGAGAGCTCAGGACTGTCGGTGTCGGCCGCGTGCTTCATGTAGTGCTGGATCATATCCTTTTCCGGAAGGACTTGTCCACAAGTCACACATTCATGAAGCTCGCCTTCCAACATATCCACTCCGCTGTCTTCATCCCCAATCTCCACTTCCATGCTGCTCGATTCAGCATCTCCATTAATTTCAACCTCTACATCAAAACCAGATTCGTTTCCCCCTGGTGGACTGATTTCTGATTTGTCCCCCGTCATGGTAAATTCCATTCGTGACTCTGCACACATCCTGTCAGATGACACCATTTCTTCAAATAATCTCTCATCTTTACTGGCCATTTTGTGGTTTATAATTTCTGAAGAACAAGAGACCAGATCATGAGAGCCTGTTTGCGAAGAATCCAGCGCGTGCGTTTTTCTCCTTAAAACTTCTACTCTTGCCATTACAGGCGAGAAGTCAAGGTCCTTCAAATTTGACGAGCTTTCTTTGATGTTTTCACCACCATCTTTCTCCTCCTGTACCTTCACCAGACATAAAGGTGTCTTGAGAGATGCATTTTCTGACAAACTCTCAGGGGCCGTTTTTTCATCACCCAGTGCATTAGGCTTCAAATTTGATTGAGTTTCCTGCTTATTCTCCACTTCTACTTGAGCAGTAACATTCATTCCCTGATTTGCTCCTGCAGCCTGTTCCCCTGCCTTTACATTTTCTGTAGCAAACAGCTGAACAGAACCCTGGTCATCTAAAATGGTCCACCTCTTCTGCGACATACTGTCATGACTTTGCACAGGAATGAGTGTGTTTGAAGAAATGTTGGTTCTGCTGGGCTCTACAGTGTCCTTCTCTACCTCTTTACTAATGACATTGCCAGACGAGACCACTGGCATGGAACCAACATGTGGGGCAGACGAAGGTGTTTCTAAGACTAGAGAGGATGGTAAAACGTTTTGCAAGCTCTTGTCAGGAACTGAGGTAGTCGAGTACTGTGTAGTGGAAACTGGCAGAATCATGACCAAAGGCATACCTGGAGGAGGCTCTTTATCTAAAGTAAACTTCCACCTACCATCAGCTAACTTATTCTTGTCACCGAATGGAACCATGTGGACTTCCTTTAAGCAACTGGGGAACATGGCAGGTGCTGAAGCCTGAGCAACAGATTGGATGATTATGTTAGAAGTTATTGGTTTCATTATTTGCGGAGAGGCAGTTGCTTTTGGTTTTAGTTTCCTCACAGCAGCCTGTAAACAGAATAATATGCTTACATTAAAAATAAAATTGTTTCCTTCACCATATTTAAATAGCTTTATATAGCTCACATTAAAAGGGGTTTCTTTACCAAATGCTGTTATTTGGTTTAATTTCAAATAGATATTTAAACAGAAATGAACATTTCCTAAACTGTTTTGACTTACATATTATAAAATATACCAATAGTAACCCTTTGGTCACCAGCAATTTTAAAATCTCTTTTTGTGTTCAGCAGAAAAAAGAAATTCATACAGGTTTCGCATAACTTGAGGATGAGTAATTGATGATGATTGTCATTTTGAGGTGAATTATTCCTTTAAATAATTATCAATTCTATCAACTCCTTTTTACTTACATATTGTAACCTCAGTTTGGTTTTGCAATTTTATGTTCTGTGCCACATTTATTAGGTTTTGTGTGCTACTTATTTATAACTTTTATAATTTTAGCATTAGTTAAGTTTAGTACGTAATTAGCAATTTCTGATTTTTCAACTTTAAAGTTTCCAACTGATGTGTATACATATCAGTAAAATCCGAGAGTGAGAGAGAGAGAGAGAGAGAGAGAGAGAGCGCATACCACTGGTGGTGTCACCACTCCACATGTCTTCAGGTGGCTGTCATAACCCTGTTGATGTGGGAAGCCAAGGCCACAGTCCTGGCAGAAACATGGCCTCTGTCCTGCATGTCCTCCCATGTGAGACATCAGCATGAGTGACGAGCGAAAACCCATCCCACATTCAGCACATTTTAGGACCCTCTGGTGAGTGCTTCCGTGCTTCTTTAATTCCTCAATGCTCGCAAAGACTTGTCCACATTCCATGCAGCGGATCTCATCTGTCTTTGAAGGCAAAGCTCCTTGATGACCCCAGCATCCCGTGTCCTTCTTATGCTTGTCAAAGTCCTCCTGACTCTGAAAGAAAACCAAACACGCCATGCACTGGATGTTCTCTGGCTTACACTCGTGGTTGTGGTAGAGAGAGGGTAAACGGAAATGACGTTTGCACTTTAGACACGTATACGGTAAGATGCCTAAGTGAGAGAAACTGTGGCGCAACAAGGAAGCCTTGCTGGAGAAGGTCCGCTCACAGTCCGAGCAGCAGAAGACGCCTCTGCTGTGCCATTCCAGGTGACGGAGCAGCGAGTTGCGAAGGCGAAAACTGGCGCCACATTTGAGGCACAAATGTCGCTTTGCTTGCTGTCTGTGTGCTTCAACATGAGTCTTGCACATGTCTAGGTCAGTAAAAATCTGCTTGCAAAAATCACACTGATAGAACTCTTTCTCAAAATGGTTTGTGTCCAAGTGCTGCTGGAGCTGTTCCTCGGTCTCAAAGATGTTTGAGCAAACACGACAATGGATGGAGGCCTTCTGAGAGTGGGAGCGAAGGTGTGTACGGTAATTGACTAACTGGCAGAACTGCTTGCCACATTCGTCGCAGCGGTAGGGGCGGACACCCGTATGCATGTTTAAATGTTCCCGGAGTAAGAAGAGAGAGGAGAAGGTGAGATCACATACATGGCAGCGATTCTCCTCATTCTCTCCAGATCCGTTTGTTTCTGGAAAAAAAAGAAGAAGAAAAAAAGTGTATCAGTATCAGTAGCTGCTGTAACGGGAAATTGTTTGTTTTGTCAGACTGTTGGAATCATCCGTTACAATGGGCTGGAAATGACCAACCAATCAGTAAGGTTTTGAATTAGACTACATACCATCACTTTTCTGAAAAAAGGTAATCATGTGGTTACAGTAGTCAAGGAGTTGCATCTTTTCTGAATAATTTAAAACAACTAGTTCATTGTATTTACATAGATGAAAAATAAGTGACAAAAACAATTCGACATATTTCTGCAGATAAAACGTTTTTAACAAATAAACAATAAACAAATAAACAATAACAAAGTGCTTTATTATACATTACATACAGTATTAAAAAAACTATTTTTAGATTTACCAAATAGTACAAAATATTGCTTAGAACAAAAGCTTGTTAGTCCTAAAATATATATTTTATGTGTTTATATATTTATATTATTATTACACAATGTCAAAGGTATTTAAAGAAAGATATATATATACACACACAGGATTAAATAAATATTTAAAGCTTCCCGGCAGAACAAAACTCATATTCTTAAATAAGATAAGTAATAATCTACAACAACAAAAAAAACCATTACTTGGAAAATGATACAGTACCTGACCAAGAAACATCCTCCTCCTCCTCCTCTATCACCTTGTCCTCCACAACATCATCTTCCTCCTCTTCTTCCTCCTCCTCAATATCATCATAATCATCACTCAAAACAAATTCTGCATCCTCATCTGTCTTTTCTTCATCAGACATAGCATCATCTAATATAACACCAGAGGCTTCCTGGCTCACTTCTGAACATTTCTGTTCCTTGTCATTATTTTTTGTTTCCTCTTTTCCGTTCTGCTCTTCATCATCATCATCATCGTCAACAACAACAACATCATCATCATCCTCCTCCTCCTCCTCCTCCTCCTTTCTCTGTTCTGTTCCTTCTCTTCTCCTTTTCCATAAACTGCAAATAACTTTATCCTGGTTCTCTGTTGAACTGATTGTGGAATTGCTTGGAGCAGTTTCTTTGTTACTTGCGGAGTCATCTTTAAAGGGAGTGTAATATTGATGGTCCTGTAGAAAGCTTTTGTCAGCCGATGAGCTCGCAACAATGCAGTCATCTTCACGACAGTCTGTGGGTGTTTCAGTCTCTGGTGGTGACTTTTCAGTGCCATTCTGGGTTGGCAAAAAGTTATCTTTAACACTTTGTGGCTCACAGAGTGGGAAATTCCAGTTTGAAAAACCCAACTCTGTCAGTTGGATATCGAGGGTAAACTCTGACATGGTGCCTTGAAGAGAAATAGAAAAGACATTAACGCAACATACTCTGTTTTTATTATTATTATTATTATTTTTTTAAGAGCCACAACTACCACATCCATAAACACAGCATGTGTGCGTTCCTTTATAATTTAAAAGCATTATTTTATTTAAATAATTCACGTATATATAAATGCACAGATTGAATATTTTAGATCACTAATACAGCATTATAACTAAAGAGGTCTTTCCTGTTTGCAGAGAATAATGTCTACAGCGTCTAAGATGAACTGCTTGGTTTAAAGACACATTTTCGCTCTGCTAAATCAATCACGACGGTGAATACAGAAGCAAGTTTACTTCATTCATATTACCTAGAAGTCTTCGACGAGCATATGAAAACACCTTCTGTTCAGCAATGCAACAATCAGTCTCTGATCATGTCGAGTTTATTAACTGCTCAACGATAGTCTATTATCATAATCAACCACTACTGTATGACGCGTGATGATAACTGTCGCCAGGGTCAAAACTGTTTTGTCACGACTGAATAAAATAAAGCTTAAATCAAATTGCATGAGCTCGTAGAAGAAACAAGGTGAGCCACCGTTCATCCCATACTTCCGGTATAAAATCCCTGACTAGAATGTAGAGTGCCATCTGCAGGAAGGGAGCGTCAAAACGAAACTGTAAGGTTGAGATGAATTGTATTGCTTTTCAGACTGTTAAAGCGCAAAATATTTATAAAATAAATGCACTTGCTCACATTATGCTAATCAAAAATAAAGTGCAACGGATGCACTTAGCAATGCGTTGAATAAGGGGTGTGGCTTAAGTTAGACGCTAAACTGCCTACTAAAATGTAAATAACGTTTAAAATGTAACATCAGCAAACAAGACACATTATATATATCGACTCACACACTTATTCATAACTGTATTAAAAAAATCTGTCTGATCGAGCTATTAATTGATGTTAGTTTAGTTGACACCATATTTTACCTGTAGTCAAATATCCGCTGCAGGTTTGTACCTGTTTATACCTCTGAAGGAATAGATGTCTGATTCCTTCCTCACAATACTTTTAGTAAAAGCCTCATTTTTTTTCTTTGTAAATGTATTGGTTTTGATCACAGGAAGATGACGCCAGCTTTTCCGGTGTCATGGAAAATCCTCTCCGCTTGCTAAACGCATGTCCATGATTGCACTGTCCTGAAATCATGATCTAGTTAATCTAACAAGCTTTCCTTAACCACTTATTTCCACTCTTAACTCTACTCTATCGTGTGCTTAGCTGTCTAAACAAAGGCTGACTGAAAAGGTAATGAAAAAGAAAAGTTGAGTCTGACAATTACACTTTAGCTATATCTAATTTCCCTGGTCTTTATGAACAACTGATAGAGGTATAGACATTGTTTCAAAAATCCAAAGTAATGTATGGCAAAAAAGAAGAAACTTTAATCTGTGATAGCGATAATTAAGAGGCCTCACGCTTGACTGTAGTCTTAAATGTAAAAGCTGATTGAAAATGATTTTTAAGTACCCCCTCTCCAATCTCATTAATTCATCATCATGGAAATTCTTTATGGATACTCCATAAATTAGTATGTCAACACATAAAAATAAATAAAACATTTAAAAACATTTTCAATTAATTATTCAGACATTTACTTCAATCAGAGAACTGTCTTAGTTGAGGGTAACATTTAAGTTCAAGTCAAAAGTCAAGTCATACCGGTAAAAAAAACAAAAACAGGAAACATCTGAAATCAAATTTAGTCTGACTTGGCAGAAAACAATCAATTAGTAAATCTGTCCACTCACCATTGTACACACTTTTAAAAAATAATGTAAAAACAATAACAGATTCATAGAAAAGACTTTAAAATTTTCCCCCAAAAAAAAGAAAAAGAAGAAAACAACCGTGTGAAGCCTTAGGACAATATAGTAAGGCTTTCCTGTGGGTTTTTCTTGATGGTATTAGTTACAACATGGTTAACCTACGAATGAGAAATCAGTCATGGTATGAATCCTGTTACTTTCCATGCCAAAGCTATGTACAGATGACAAGACACAATGAGGTTACCATTGGTTAACCATGAACTCACTACCCTTTGGGTTTGCAGTTTTCCAATAACATGTTCACATAGTGTTGATCTCGAGGGTCACAAAGCTGAAGGATCCCCTGCTATGTTACAAGTTAAATTCTAAAGTCAACCCTGTCCCCACCTACATTTCTATACACAAAACTTTTAAAAATTGAATTCGTCTTCTGTTAACATACACCCTCAAAATTCTCCCCAACTGAATTATCTCTTTCCGACTGGCTTCTCTTCTTTTCCATGGCTCTGCTGATGAGCCTTCAGGTTACTTTCTCTGCCAAAGCTCTTCCCGCATGTGGGGCAAGTATGCCGGCCGGCACTATGCGCCCTCGCCATGTGGGCCTCCAGCTGCTCAGGTCGGTTAAAACTCTCCTCACATTCTCCACAAGCGTGAGGTTTGCGCTGCGTGTGCTTCTCTTTCTTATGTGCTCGAAGCTGCGTCAGGCTGGGGAAAGTGAGCTCACATTCAGTGCAAGGGATCTGCAGAGCTGGCTGAGGAACAGGTTTCTTGTCATCGCTTTCTGATTTCTCATCTTCAGCCTTGGGCTCCTGGGTAGATTTGGCTGGGCGTCCTCGTCTTACTGCTGTCTTCACTTCAGCTGTGGCTGGTTTTGCCGACGCGTCTTCTGAATGGTTGGTTTCCTCAGTCCCCTCTGCCTCTTCCTCCTTCTTCTTTTGCTTTGCTTTCTTTTCACCAGTCTCAATTTTAGGTGGCCTCCCTCGACGTTTAACAGCGGCACTACCATTGCAGTGCCGGTCACCTGCATGGTTCTCCTGATGCTGCAGGAGCTCTGCCTCTTCTTCAAATCCCCTACCACATTTACCACATCGGTAGGTCTTAGCTGAATCCTCTGCCTCTTCTCCATCCATGGGCACAGGGTGCTGGGTTAGGCGATGGTTACGCAAAAGTCCAGAGCTTCGAAACATCTCGTTGCATTCTTTGCAAACAAACTGACGTTCAGGACATACTTGCCGCCGATGCGTTGTCAACTTGTGAAAAGAAAGTGGTGCATGTTAAAATATTAAACATCGGCTTACACTTACAATGATGGCACGTTTAAATCAACAGTACATGGCCATTCTCTCAAACAGTACTATAACAATGCCAATGGCGTAATATTGCCTATTTTTAGGCAATGCTCAATAAAAATGATACTGTTTAAGTTAATTTAAAAGTCCTCTCACCTCTGAGAATGTGCGGAAGCATTCTTGACAATGTGCACATTTGAAGGGCTTATCCTCCTTGTTGTGGGTCGACTGATGTTGTGTCAGTTCCTCAGAGGAGGGGAAGGTTCGATCGCACACATAGCATGTGAACAGAGTATCGCACTGTTGATGCAAAGACAATAGGCTTGTAAATATACAACTAATCAACAAATAAAATTAAAAAAAATGATTTATCACTTGTTTTTTTTGCTGAAGTCCCTGCTCTATATTGTATAGTATTTTTACTTTATTTTTATTAATAAATATATATATATATAAAAAAGGATGACTAAGGGGATAGAAATACAGTTTGTATTGTATTGTACTGTATAAACCACCTATGCAAGAACGTGTGTGTGTGTGGGATATACATTATATATATTTATAGCTGCACTGCATTAGTTATAACAGCTGGGGCCAGTTGCATAAACGTAGCCTTCATGTTAAGACAGTGTCTTAAGAGCTAGTCTGACCAACTTCCTATTAGCCAAGAGCAATCTGTTGTATTTCTTGTACCTTAGACTGATATACATTTTTAAAAACTGTGACCAGTCTTAAAGAAATATGTAGCCGACTAACTTTTAAGACTAGTCTTAACCTTTTATGCAACCGGCCCCGGTTCTAACAATTAGCTGTTGCTTCTGTTATGGTAAAAAATAAAAAGGCAACCACAGTGCAAACAGCTCCTTCCACCTACTGACAAATTCACAGCTTTCCAAGTGTGTCAAATAAAGCCTACACCACAACAGCTGACACAAACAATATAATTCACCACCATTTTAACGGAGTATTAAAAAACAAACAACCAAACAAACAGTATTTGGTATACATGTTAAAAACGTGGAAAAAATTGTAGCGTTAATGTTAGCAAATTAGCACCAAACAATGTAATGAAGCATAAAAGAGTGAACCCAGTGGTGTTCTCCTGTTTTAAATTGATTTGGATTAATGAAGTAATCTGTTCATTTCTATGGGCATCTGCACAATTCTGTGAGAGTCAGGGGCAACACATCCTCACTCACTTATGAGAACCGATACTACCAAACTAAACTGAACCAAATCGTTGAATAGTTGATTGAGAATGATGATAATAGCAAACTAAACTGAGAAACCACTTTGGAGACTGATGCAGAATTTGGATATTTGAGTATAGTATTGAGTAGATTCATTTTGTTTCAATCAATTAAATGCATTTATTTCAGATGTTTTAATCCAAAGCTATTTACAAATGAGGAATACAAAAAGCAGAAGCAAAAATATATTAAGGAGACAGTAATGCGTGAAACAGGAGTAGTAATATATATAATATCTGATAGTAGTTATATTATGTAGAAATATGATCGTATCTAATCACATATATTTACTTCATATCATGATAGATATATAAGAGATATGCGTTACGGTTATATCAAAGCGGCCTAATGCTTTAGCTAACCTGTTGAAGTTGCTGTTTATACTCTTCCCGATGACTCTTCTTCATATGCCTTTCCTTGGCTTTTGAGTTGCAGAAAGTTATAAAACACTGGAAACACTGCAGGCTTTCATGCTGGTCTGAATACAGAGAGAAAGGATGACAAATTCAAGGGATTGTTGCTAATAACAAGTTTATAATGAAACTAGGCCTATTCAGAGTAACATCAAAAACATTTTAAAGCACAATTTTAATTAAACTTTAAAAAGTTACGCTTTAAGTTTTCAATATTAAAAATATTAAGGAAAAAAATGCATAGACACCATTACTATTAGACTATCTGAAAACTGGCACTAGTGCAACAGGTGCCCATTAGAAACATACATTTAAACCTTGAGGTCTACACATACAGATATTCATTCCTATGGTAAATGAGCGATTTTCCTTCATACTCACATGACTGAATGACAGGAGGTGGTGCACGTTGCTGAATGGAGGTGGTGTAGGTATCCTCCGTCTTCTCGGAGGGCAGTTCAGCAGGGGCAGCAGCCTCTCCTCCACCCAATACTATCTCCTCTATATTCAGTATGTTGGAGTCCATCATGAGGGTTTAAGAATTCAATGAACACTTGCTGTAAATGAGATTATAGTCAGTTAATCTAACTGTTTTGTATAGTTACTAAACGTGTTAGTGTGCACGTATCACAAAACCTGTCACCCATTGAAAAAAAAAAACCATTTAAATAATTATGTAGGGACGCTGAAGCGTTTCTACTTGTGTTCAGACAAAAGTTTTGACACTGCTGAAAGAGAAAGTCACCTGAGCCATTAAAGCACACAACATAGCTGACATGCTTCAAGTAACATTCATTCACCTACCTTTGTTCCACACATTAATAACTTAACATAGCAGCAGCTTTAGATATTTGTTCATACCATTAAATATGGTTTCATTTTAGAAAACACAGTTAGAAGACCAAACGTTTCCAATCGCGCGTTTTAGAGCCGCCTACCGTTTGTTCGCATTAACTAGGCTAAGCTAAGCTACATGCTACTGGCTAACGAGGCCTACAGGGGCCTTTAGCTTCTCCAAACCAATTCAATTTAGCTAACTAGCTAGTTTCTTAATGTATTGGAATTAGTCCCACTACTATGCATCGAAACCGCCGTAAAAATAGATGTTTGAACGGAGTTATGCGTTTATTTTTGGGGGGGAAGCTGCTATAACGTTAGCCAGCTGAGTTCGAGGTTAAACTTGGTGCAGACTAACAACCAAGTTCGCTGCCCAAAAGCTCTTCAAACAAAGCCCCAAAAAAAGAGTTTCTATTTTTAAGCTAATAAAATGTAAGTCTTAAGAGATTATTTCGCAAAATTCTTACCTGAAAGAGAATAACCTTTTTGTCCGGAGGGAAAAAGCATAAGCCAGAAATTCATATGAAAATAAAGGGGGCGCAAACGTGTAGTCAGTGACCCGCTGTTAAGACTGAAAAAAAAAATGCATCACGTGCCAAGGCGTCTGCTATACTTTCCATTGTGCTCATAGGAAAGCAGAACAGGTATCTAGATGGCCTGTTTTCAAGTAAATTGCTTCTAAACTTATTTAACATTGTTAATTATGTAGCCCACGTATAAAATAATTGCTTATGCGCAGAAAATAGCTAACTTATACTATAATTTAGAAGTATAAGTTAGATTTAAATACACAAAAGTGTTGGTCACAAGACTGAGCTCATACTACAAAATGTAAAGGCTTTTATTTCATACAAATAGATTGAAGATCTACAATGCACAACAAACAGGAATCAATATAGTCATCACACTCTAAAATTACCTTTTTCTTTAAGGAAACAAAAAGAAAAAGATGTTCTAATGCTTGCTAGGTTTAAAATGCAATACAATTTTAGTAGCAACACAAGTTTAAAATGCAATACAATTTCAGTAGCAACATAAAAAGGAAATATAACAATCACAATGTAACATTCATTATACATCCACTTGGAATTAATTGTCATTTTTGCACAACTACAAAACCCAGACAATAATAAATACGGATGGCTCATGATTTGTTTTGAGTCACGAGGAGCAATAACTTAATGTTTAAGTAAACTAGTAAAGTTAAAATGTGCACAGTCTGTATGCCTCATGAAGACCCCTGACTGTGAAACTTTAGGAAGCAGTTATGGTTTCGAGAAATGCACAGGAACACACAGCATTTGAGACACCGCACACGTGATGTTCTCTCGCAGCCTCCGAAACGACACCTTCTGGCCTCCTCGCCCTCTGCCAGCTGCTCGGGCCAGTGCCCAAAGCCATCATACCGTGTATGCTCATCAGGCAAAGGGGTCTCAAGAACCTGAGAAGGTCTCGAGTTTGTATCTGGACCATGTAGTTTTGGAGCAGGTGGGCAGGGAGGTGAGGAGTCTTGTGCATCAACACCACTGGAGAGAATCAATGCTTTGGCCACCTCCAAACGAAATGCCATAAGTGATAACAGATCTGTGGTATGACTGTAATCCTGCTTATACTGTATCCATGCATTTACCAAAACCAGATCGATCAAGTCCCAGAGAACTGACTGTGGCCAAGCGCTGACTGCTGAGTTTGTGCAGGGAGTGCGATAAAGACTTCTCAAGTCACGGTT
This sequence comes from Enteromius unitaeniatus, assembly GCA_032359435.1. Classification (NCBI taxonomy): domain Eukaryota; kingdom Metazoa; phylum Chordata; class Actinopteri; order Cypriniformes; family Cyprinidae; genus Enteromius; species Enteromius unitaeniatus. Next base: position 10,254,043 of record JAUMHI010000058.1, on the reverse strand, counting down.
GAGATTTGCTGCTTTAATCGCTCTCTCAAAGCCGCTGACAAGAGATGTTGAGCGAGGTTTCTCTTTTACCACTGCTGAAAGAATAAAGCCATGATGACACCTGAAAAGCTTCAATTTTCCATCTGAGCTCACAAACTCATCACCTATTTGCCCTCTTGCCCCACCAACCTTGCCAGCGCTTTGCACACCCGCCTCTAAAAGATGCTCAAGCATAGAAGGTGTAGACAGCTCTGGTTTGCAAAGAAACACCATACCTTCATTTCCCTCCTTACCTCTAGACACCATTTTCTCAACTACATCTTCTCTATTGGAGTCATCTACACTGAAATTGAAGTCCACAACCAACCCTCCACCATTTATAACAACTGTGTGAAGTAAAGAATGGGTTGGGTGTCTTTGAAAAGGAAGGGGGTACTGGTCGACCCCATAGTTTCCATGTCGCTTCAGTCCTCGACAACCGTCTTGAACTCTTCTAATCAAGGATATTACCTTCCATAAAGGATCTGTCTGTAAGTTTGTGCAGTTATGTCCCTCTTTGTTACCGTCAGCTTCATTACTTTGTCCTTGCTGTTTTCGGTTCCTTTCTTCAGAATGCTGATCTGAAGCTTCACCAGAACTGGCCAGCTTCACTTTATGAGTGAGCTCACAGAACCTTGAAGACGACATGGCATCGGAGATCAGAGGTACTCGTGTGCAGTCTTCCCAGTAGAGCTTTGTGCTTGGAAACTTTGTGGTAGGAAAACAGACAAAGAGAGAAGGAGAACGTTTTTGAAAAAGTGCAACAATAAGATGGGGACAATATCATTTAAAAAAATATTGGTTTTAGTCTAATCGGTAGTATGTATATTATGTTTTTCAAACACTAACTACTTTTTCAATGCAAAAATACACTTTTTAAACCTTGCACTGATGTAAATGACAGTAAATAAAAGTAAAACAAATGGACATAATAGTGATAAAAACGTGAAAAACAATATAAGTCAAACAATTTGATAATATTTTCATTACTAAAATATTAAGGACTATGGTTTGTGACCATCTTTTGAGAGTGACCCATTTTTTAAATGTTGTCATGTTCTAACCTTTAGAGTGCCCATAGCAATGTGGATTCCCACATACTGTGCAACCTCTTTTTCCGTAACAAGGTTTGTTAGTTTTGATGCTTCCCTTGTGCAAACAGCAATTTCTTTCCACGTATCCAAACTAAAATACTGATTAAAGTAGTTAATGGGCTTCCTCTCTGGTTCTGTGTGCCTTGTTGGAGAGGCAGCCACATTTCTAAAGAATAGAGAAAAAAGGCCAGTTAAAGACTGCTGAGTCACAGTAATTTGGCACTCCTAGTATTTTATGTTGTGCCAACAATACTCACGTTCTCCCACTTGGATCACATCTCTCTCTGACATTTTGAGGTACTGTACCATTACTCTGTATTCCATGGTAACAAGACATCACAATGCTTTCAGCTTCTGGTTCAGAGTGGACATTATCAGCCTCATCAGTGTCTGAATTCTCAGAAAGAAATTCTAAAAAGCCTTGAGTTCTCTGCTGTTCAGAATTACCATCACCTATAAAAACAATACAGCACATTCTCAAACTAAGCACACAGGATAGACCACACATTAAAGCATGAAACGTCCTATTCTTTTAATTACCCTCTTCAGATGTTGTGTATAGATGCTGAACGTCCATTTGTACTGAGCCCACCCTGACTTGATCACATTCTTCAATTCCAGATGAAGCCCCTACAGATGTTGGAGTTGGGAAGTTATAAGTGAACAAAAAAACACATACATGTATTTAACATAGCAATTAACGGTCCACTGACTTCTCTCACTTGCAAGTTCCCCCGAATTCAAGCACATGTGATCCGCTTGAGGAGGCTCCACTAAGTGCTCCCTCTCTTCCTCCTTAACAGGATAAAATATACATTGCTTGCTGTAGGACTGCAGGGGTACTACATGAGAGTCCGAAGATGTGCCATCTCTGTTCTTATCTGAAAGAGGAATAGAAAAATGTGCAAAAAAGTTATGAAAAAGAACACAATTTTAGGTTTCTCAAGATTTTGCAGCTCCAACTATTTTCCTGATATTGCATTATAACAGAAACTAATATTTATACAGTTCAATAATTTACTTAAAGCTGACCTTGACATGCAACACGATGATGGACGGGCTGAAGTGCCTGAAACATATCATTTGTAGTCAAGTGATCTTCAGCTTTGACCAAAAACATTTGTACTCCACGCAGTGCACCACTCCCAGAAGAAATCAAACTGTGGTGAGCCAGATTTGAAAAACGTTCTTCTAGTTTCACGTCAGTTGATGTGTTTGCCTTGAATGAGAATATTATGTAACTCTGATGCATAATACACATACTGTATACATTACATGACACAATCGATACACGGTACTCTCTAAAAGGGTTTAAAAGTCCATATTCCAATGTTAAAGGACAACATCTGAGGAGTCTGAAAAGCATGCAAAAACACTCACCCTCGTCTGACTCTGGGTATTTGAAATTTCCATATTTCTCTCACGAGCTGTCAAGAATTTTTCCAGTATGATTCCAGGAGAGCTCCCTTCTCGAACCAGCTCTCTAGATTCTTCAAATGAACTGTCTTCAGAGTTTACAATATCCATTACACTTGTGGTAACAGAGTCCAACTCAAAAACAACCTGTTCCTCAGGAGCCTCCTCAGAAGACGATGGTTGACAGGTTTCAGAGGCGTTAACTTTCATGTCCTTTTCTTTGTTCTTTCCCTCCGGAGTATCAAGTACACACAAATGATAGAGAACTTGGCATTCTTGTGGATCCTTATTTCCGTCCATGTCCTTTCTACTTCTGTTTTCTGTGCTAGTTCTTCTTCCAAGCGGTTTCTTGCCCAGGCTTCTTCCAACTCCTTTCTTACCTTTTGTCACAGAATTTTCTTCCATAGGTCTTTTATGATCATCAACTCTACGAACAAGTACTTCCTCTTCTTCTTGCTTTATCTCTGTCTCGGTAAGAACATTTTGAGTCAATGCTACACCGCCATCTTTTGCAGACTCTTGAGGCTGAGAACATGAATTGCTAATTTCACTTTCATGCTCTTGAGAGACACCCAAAATGTTACCTATCTGAGTGTTATGGTTGTCATCTGCATTTTTTTCTCCAACCATGACTACATTCACCTCTAAGGGCAGTTCTTCTTTAATTTCATCCTCTGCTGCATCTTTGATTTCAGCACAAGAAGTTTCTGTGTTGGACCCAACCTCATGACACTGTTCTTTTTCTGAGACACTCTCACTAGTATTTTCTGTGAGCTCCTGGGGCATTTTACTTAAGGCATTGGTTGAGGCCTGTAAAGGCATCTTGCAAACTTCTAAATGATTTTGCTCAGGAGGTTGTTCAAGTCCAGAAACAATTCCTTCAACATCTTTTTCTCCTTGTTCCTTTCCTTCAACACCACCAGAAGCAAGTGTCAAAGAAGGAGA
>JAUMHI010000058.1:10239871-10250396 GCA_032359435.1 Enteromius unitaeniatus | reverse complement strand
TGCTTTTCCAGCTGAGTGCCAGGATGCCATATGTTCCTGTAACGCAGACACTTCTGAGAACGTCTTTCCACAGTCCTGGCACCCAAGAGTAAGTTGAGAATATGGAGGGCTCAATGCAATTTCCTGGTCTATCTTTGTAGGAGCTTTGCGTTTTCGTACAATTTTAGGCTTTGCAGTCACAGAACCAGGGCTGCTCTCAACAGAGGGGAATTCAAATGAAAGGGGCTCTACCTGACACTCTAGCAAATTATTTCCACCTGATTTTCTTTTCTTTTGGTGTGCTGAATTCAAAGATTTGCTCTGTGCAGTTTTTGTTTTTTTCAGCACCTTGTTTGGGGGTGACTTCTCGAGTTCAGTAGCATCCAACTTGTGTACCTTCAGCTGAGGCTGCTTGTGACCTTTTAATAAGAGCAATGCTTGTTTCTCTATGTGAACCAGATCTGGTACATTAGGTCTAGATTTTACCCGTGTTATTTTATGCTTTGGTAATTTGTGGGTAGTCTTCTTTAAACCATCATTTTGGGTTTTCCTAACCTTAGGTTTCTTGGGATACTCATCTTGAGATGTTTTTCCTTGCTTCTTTTTCTTTTGTACAGTTACCATTGTTTCAGTTTGGTGAGCCTCCTGGATAGAGTTTGACTTCTTGTCCAAGTTGTTTTGATTCTTAATTTTTCTCTTCTTGGATTTCACTTGTTGCGTTGCCTCTGTTTCCACCAAGACAGTGTCTTGGGAATTAGTAATTTGACCTGTTGTCTTTACTGCTGCTTCTAAATGACTTTCAACCCCCCTTCCTTTTTTATCTTTTTGCAATTTTTGGTTAAAATCCAATTCATTATAATGCTGAGACAAAATAGGAACTTGATCGCTAATTTGCTGGTTCTGGTGTTGTTTGTTTTTTGATGTTTTTATTACCTTTGGTGTAGAGGTTTTCTTTTCAGCTGGTCCAAATCTGACAACAAGCTTTTTGTTCTTCGCCTTCTCCCTTTTTTTAGTAGTTACTTTTGATGTACTTTTTGAAGAATTAACTTTCTTGGTTGTTGCTACCTTACCATCACATACTTTACTTGCCTCCCTAGTCTCTATTTTGTCAGCCAATTGTTTCTTAGATCTTTTTTTCTTTGTTGGAAGTTTCTTCTGAACAAAAGGGCAATCCTGTAAAATGGCTCTAGTCTGATCTAGTGTTAGCACAGAGTTTTGTTGAAGGTCAATTATAGTGTCATTCTGCACAGTGCTGAGAAAATCAGGCTGAGATTGTGGTTCCACTGGCATGGATGGTTCCTGCTCTGACTCAGCTTGGTCTTTTTGAACTTGAATCTCCTGAAGTTCGTGAGGTTCAACTAATTTGCCTACATCACACTGTACACTTACCACCAATGATTCTGATTCCACTGACAATTCTGTTGAATCTAGTATTTGTGTAGGACATGGTGTCTTGACAGCCATAACCATTTCCTCTAACGCTACTGTGTCAACTGGCACATTGTCCCCCTCCACATGGTGAGAATTTGAAGTTACCGGTTTAGGAATTAAAGTTGGTTCATTATTAGTTTCCAAAGGTGTAATGCCTTGTGGGACTGGAATAAGTTCCTCTGCTATTTGTGCAATCTCATTAACAGAATCATTCTGTGGTGCTTCAAGCTGTAAAGGTGTTTGATCCAGCAAAACTGAAGTTTCAGTCTGTATTGGTATAAGTTCAAGATGAATTTCATCCATTTGCATTTGGACCTCTGTTTGAGTCAGTTCAACAGCTGTTACTTGGCTCTCTGAGTCTTCAGATGAAATATTTTTTTCTTCTTGGGACAGAACAATTTCCTGTTGTTGCAAATGTCCAATTTCTGCTGAGAACTGAATGTTAATTTGCTCTGTTTTTGAAGACTCTGTGTCAGATTTCTCACAGTGTGTTGACTGAACGGTCGACTCCGTAAAATTCACATGTAGTGGTTGCATTATTGGCTGTGAATGGGGTGACCCAAAGCTTTGTGGCTGCAAAGGCAATATAACCAACTGATTCACTTTCTGTACATTTCCAAGTTTTTCAATTAGCCTTTTAATTTGCTCAGGATCCAGCTTATCCATTTGCTGTGAGGCTGGCCCCACAGGTTCCATAATCAGAGTCTGTGGTTGTCCATTTGCAATCTGTGTCAGAGCAAGTCCAGGTGGCTTTAGTTGTGGCACCAACACATTGCTACTTTGCGACTCTTGAGAGTGTTTGTTTTTGATGTGAAGAAGGTGCGCTTTAGAAGTCTTGAAGACTGCAGCACACTTTGAGCATGGGAATTTCCGCTCATTGTTTCCTGCAGAATAGGTATAAATATATCAGATGGTCAGCACAGCAACATTTACATTGAAAGCACAGAATAGTAAGAATAAAAAAATGTACTGATTCGTTATTGGTTATTTGCAGGCATTGGCATTATTGTATATATTAGATGTTGGATTTTAGATTACCTTTGATGACTTTTTTGTGTTCTTGTCACATTTATCTGTAGTGTTTAAAAGTTTTAGTAATTTACCTTTATCTCTTTTTTTCTTTGTTGTGGTTGAAGCATTTGTCTGGTCATCCTGGTTATCTTCTTTCTGATGTTTTTCCAAGTGGTGCTGAAGAGACTTGGATGCAGAAAACTTTCTACCACATTGTTTGTGCATGCAGACAAAAGGCTTTTCTGCTGTGTGTACCCGTTGGTGGTATCTGAGCAAAGTAAAAGTTTTGAAAGGCTTGCCACACTCCGAGCAGGTGTATCCATGTTTACTGAAGTGAATTTTTTTTTTGTGACTTGTGAGCTCACAGGATCGGTAGAAGGCCTCATTACAGAAAGGGCACTTGAACCGCTCGTTACCTGTGTGTGTGCGTTGATGGGCCATGAGTTCTGTGGAGGAGGTGAAATGCTGATCACAAACATAGCAAGTAAAGAGAGCATCTCCCAGAATGCACTGCTGATACTCTGCAGGGTGGCTCATTTTAAGGTGCCGTTCTTTGCTTTTGGAGTCACTGAAGATGATGTGACATTCTAGGCACTGTAGTGACAGCTGGGATGCTAGAAGTTGGTATAAAAAAAAAACAAAAAAAAACCGACGCATATTAGAAAAGTTAGTCACAGAAAGAGCAAGTTAATACATTTTGATAAAGAATGTATTTATTAAAAACCTAAATAAATAAAGCTTTCAAAAACATATTCAGAAAATATTAATATTAAGAAAATATGATCAAGTTTTATTCCACCTTTAACATTTATAAAGTGTAAATTTACACCCCCTATTTTAGAATCTGCTAAATGTTTATTTTTGTCCCAAAATAAGAGGGATCATACAAATTGCATGTTATTGTTCATTAAGTACTGACCTGAATAAGATATTTCACACAAAAGATGTTTACAAATAGTCCACAACAGAAAGTAATAGTTGAGAAATAGTTTGAACCTTTGAACAGAGTAAATTTCTCCTAGTTTGTCTAAATATCATATTTCTTAATTTATTTCTGCCCTTCAGAGACTACAGGAGATAGTTAGATAGTAGATAGTACAGGAGAAGACACAATAAGTTATATTTACCCTGATCTTCAAACTCAAAAGGTTTTTACCTCCCTGCATTGTGTTTCTTTCTGTAGCATCAGTAAACGTTTGAACCTTCTATAATAGTTACATATGACTCCCTCAGTTGTCCCCCAGTATGAAAAAATGGATCTCAAAATCGTCTTTTTTTGGAAAGGGTTGAAATACACGAAAATAATTGAAAACCAAAGAAATTGTGGAACCAGAAGGATTATTCAGAATGAAAAGCAAGCAGTTTAACTGTTCAGGACTAACAAGGGACTCATAAACAACCATCAGTCAACAAAAAACACAGCTGTGGATTATTCAGGTAACAACACAGTATTAAGAATCACAATGTGTGAAAACATTTTAAAAAGGGACATTTATTTTTAGAACTTCAACTATTATTTTCCCTTGTGGAGTATATGTATACATCTTTGTAAAAATCATGTGAAATCTCTTACTTAGGTCAATACTAAATAAACAATGACATCCATTTTGTATGATCCCTCTTATTTTCGTAAAAAAATTACATTTAGCAGATTCTGAGAGGGGGATTTAAACGTTTGACCTCAACTCTATATGAGGACCACAACAATATTTTATCTATGCTATGGGAAAACACAAACAGTCAGATTACTTACAGGTGAGAGGTATTACTTTGGCCATGTCAATTTTCAAAGGGTTAAATTTGTCCTTCTTTGGAGGGATGTTCTTTCTGCCTGCATTATATACTGTACTTCCAGTTGATGATTTAATATTGGCACAATTTTTTGCCATTTCATTAGAGCTTATTGGATCTACAGGCACAGAACTTGCAATCGTCAGGTCTGATGAGCTCTTTTCATGGGGTGCGTGCTCACATTCCACTTCTGTCACAGTATCCGAACCTGATTCTGCCAGACATGACTGATTTTCGCAATGAAAGCCTCCAATGTTGCCGGTTTCATCTGCTCCCTCTTTAGCAGCTTCAGGTTGTGTGCCATCTTCTTCTGTTACTACAGGAAGTGCACAAAGCTCTACTGTTTCCTCTACAGGGGTTATAGGCTCTATTATTGGTGGTGCTGGGACATACAGGTCCAGCTTCAACTCAAGGCCACTGTTTCTTTTTGTACCCTCTGTAGCCTCTATTCCTTGTACAATACCATCTAACGGTGCTTCCAAAGGAGACAGGCGGTCTGAAAGTGAAAGGTGCTCATTGTGCAGATTTGTTTCTGGAGCAGATGGTTCACAGAGTGGGTCGTTTGCAAGCTCCATGATGCTCAACTTCTGATGGGAAACTCAATGTTAAATTGAATTCAGGTCTCTAAGGTTCTCCTAAAATAGAAAGTACACAAATTAATTTACAAAGACAAGAGGAAACATTAAAAACATATATGCACATTCAATCCCACATTGCACCATACAGTTCAAACTAACCAGAAGTGGCAAAATTTACAGGCACGTTAACATATAAATATCTTTTTTTTAGAGTATATCTGAATAGCCTTTTAATAAAGTATGCCTTATGCATTAATCGCTCATCTCATCTCTTGTTTTGCCATAGACTTATATGTAAAATCATATAGGCATAAAAGTATTCTAGCAGACCCCAAAAATAAAAGCATAAACTTGTCATTAAACCTACTTGTTTTTTATAATACATTTTAATATAAATTATTTTATTAAATAAATACATGTTAATTCTTTGATAATTAATCAGGGTAGCTAATTAAATGTGGATTACAGCTATACAACTTATAGGCACATACATTTTACAAATTTGAAACAAATCAGTGTTTATGAATAATTCGGTTAAATTAATCATTCAATGACTCACTCAAAATGATGGTTCCTCTATCACTGTAACCTACAGAAATAGTCAGTGAACAATGCATACCACTACTAATGCATGGACTGACAGCCTGTCTGGAAAACATACATGGAGTGACACAAACAATGAAAAGTGCCGTTGGATTATTATAATTACAATTGTTAGATAAAATAATTGAGTAAATGTAACCTCCATCAATGTAGTAGTCCTCTCGGTGATTGTAAAGAAAGCTGTTCAAGTGCTTATTTATGATAAATCTGCTGCCTGTGAATGTAGGTACATCATCACTAGGTTTTGAGACACAGCCCACTTCACAGGTTCAATAAAATCATTTGAGCAACGATGGACAGACAAGTTAAATAAACACGAATATGGCTGTTACTCTCGTTCGTACAGTGGTTAGATCCTTCCATGTTTCGCCAGCTCGAGGATTTGCTGTTCTGACCCATTGTGCGCAAAACTGCCCGTTTATATGGCGCGTGTCTTTGCGCGGTTGCATGCACAGCTTTAAAGGTGTGACTCCACAGCAATGCATTAACTAATATAAGCCCCAAACTCACCGATTCTCTGTTTCATCCTCAAGGCATCTTTTCTACTCTGCATTTTCTTGATAGACCATTGGTTTTGCTATTCTCAGGTGGGCTTTATGCGAGATCGCCATATCACAACACTGAGATGCAGATTGTGTGACGTCACGCACAGACTGCGATGTGGGAGTTGTAGTTCACAGAAATGGTTGTAGTTTCAAGGATCGCGTCGCATTCGATTTCTTGAATATAGGACAAAGTACTGAGATCACATGTATTTTATGATTTAAGAAAAAAAAAGTTTACTGTTCGATGTCAACTGACTAAGTTACCACACATTTCACACAATTCAGTCTACACTCCATTCACAAATATATCACAAATATCTTTTACATATTATCAAATTTATTTAAAGTGAAAAACTGATGATTCCATTAAAAGTATTGTAAAAACGTATTCATACCCGTATCCAGAACAGCTAAAATTGAGCTCAGGAGTATTCATATTGTTTGTAGATGTTACTTAACTTAGGTGAAATTAACCTAAATTCAGATGAATGAGTATGATTTATATATATATATATATATCTCAGATCAAAAACCAAGCACTGAGGCAAAAAAATGGATCCAGAGCTCAGATACAGAATTGCATCAAGCCACAAATCTGGGGACGAATTCAGAAATAAATTCTACATTACAGGTTTACAGAACCATGTAGTCTCTGGTACCCTTAATAGTAGTTTAAATTGACAAAGATTCTTTCTAGAGCTGGCCTCCAGGCCAAACTGAGCAATTGATGGAAAAGGGCTTTGGTTGGAGTGATGACCAAGAACCCAATGGTCACTCCTGTTGAGCTCCATGACCATATGTGGAGAAGAACGATAGAACAAACATCACTGCAACACTCCACCGACCTTTATTGCAAGTCTCAATCCTCTCCTCTTTAACAACACATGAAAAAACACTTGAAATTTGCAAAGAAAAAGCACCTAAAGAACATAACAAGATTATTATGGTCTGATGGACCTCAATTCCAAGCATCATGTAGGAAAAAAGTAAAGTGTGCTGGTAGCAGTCTCATGCTGTGGGGCTGTTTTTCAGTGGCAGTGACTGAGGAACTCAGTAGAAGTTTAATGCACTGAAATATTAAGATAACCTTAATAAAAACAAAGTCCTGAGCATTCAGAACCTCGGATTGGGCAGAAGGGTTACCAACAGGACAATGAACCCAGCAAGAGAGGTTTAAAGACAACTCTGTGAATGTCACTGAGTGGCCTAGCCACAGCCTGGGATTGAACTCTGCTGCTGCCCCATCCAACCTGACAGAGCTTAAGAGGTAAAGAAGTGAGGAAAAGAATGACAGAGACTGACAAATCTTGATTTGAAAAGCTTATTGCACCATACCCAAAAAGACTTACTGCTCTAGACGTACTTCAACCAAGTAATATAATATAAAAACCTAAGCTATTTTACAACTGCCTATTTCACAGTATAAGAAAGACAAACATATGCATGTTTCAAATTAAATTTATTTCCAGAGATTTCAGGAGAAAAAATTTTTAAATGACCCTGTTAGCCAGGGTCAACAAACAGTTAATTGTTATCTGTGATGTTTTTGGTCCAGTCACTGAAGCGGCACACCTCAACATAAACCCCAGGATAGCCTTGTTCAGCACAGCCTTTACCTCCAGAAACAACTCCTCGCAGTTCTCCATTACACACTACAGGGCCGCCAGAATCACCCTGAGAAAAAAAAAATTTATTAGAGCTGGTATGAAAAATCATAACACACAAAATGTAAGCCAATGAGGTACCTGACATGAGTCTTTGCCTCCTTCCATGAATCCAGCACAGAACAAGTTTTCAGTTATTTGACTACCATATGCACCCACACACTGTTCTCTTGACAGTACAGGCAATTTCAGACACTGCAGCACAGAAGGATTTCCATCTGGAAGAAAAAAAGAAAAACATTGACGCTTCCTTCATTTTACATATATTGTTGAATGCAATACTTTAAGCATTGACATAATGTAAACGTCACATTTGTCAGCTGGAGTGCCCTCAAATTCAAGCTGAGGGCTAGGACTGTGCTCTGTGTTAACCCTGTCTGTGGCTCTATGTTCAAAGGACGATTATTGTGATATATCTGTGTCTCCCACTATAGCGGACCCCGTCCGAAATGATGGCCGAAACATTACTGATGTTTCTAGACTTTTTATTCTTGTGCCTTTCCTTTCCAGAAATCACTGTAAGAGCTGAATGAAATGATATAAGTAGTACATAAACATAACATATTCAGCGATTTTCACTAAATACTCATTTTTAACTAACAGCAGTTAAAACAAAAGCTCTGCAAGTGGATCCACACGTCCCTGTCTCCTCTGTGACAGTAAATAAGTAATTTTTTTACTACATATGATACCTCACCTTCAGTGCGGCCCCATCCAGAAACCAAGCATTGTTCCCCTGCAGAAGAGCATCTGGTCGCTAGAGGGATTGGCTTCACATAGTTATTAAAGATGGCAGGCTCTTTCAGCTTGACCAGCATGAAATCACTGTCAAAAGTATAATCGTTATATTTTGGATGAGGAATCACTTCCTCTACCTCGATCTTCTGCTCTGTGCCTTCTTCAATGTTCAAATTGTGCTCTCCCAGATGGACAGTAAGATCAGAAGCTCTGTTTGAAAAAGAAAGCATGTATCAGAAATATTGTCTGCCTACATATTACGTCTACGGATAGTTTCAAATGTGTTTTATCTCTCTAAGACGTTATGTTGATGTTAAGTAGATAAGAAATTGTTTTTGAAACCCTGCCACTGTTATATTTTAATCAATTTAAATTTCATCATTTAAAATCCATCAATTTCAGTACACATTTAGAAAAGAATAAACCATGTCATGTTAATTTTTCCTTTATGTTAATAAATTAATAACAGTGAGGCTATATATTTACGGCTTCTTGCAGTGAGCTGCTGAAACGACCCATCTTTCATTAATCAGAGATCCTCCACACCAGCGTTGGCCATTAGAAGTAAAGTAGACTTGCCAGGGCTGGGAGTTGGGCTGACAGTCATAACCTCCAATGATGAACTTTTGTGACCTACAAGCTTCAGAATAAAAACATGCTTCAGAATAAAAAATATAAACTTATTGTATACAGAAAAAACAAACAAACAAACAAAAAAAAAAAAAATATATATATTAAATAAAAGTTTCTGATAATTGCTGCAGTTAATTTACAGGTTAAAATTTTTTTCATATGTATTGCAGTAAAATTAAAGACTATCTAAGGAATATTGTAGGTCAGTGTGGTAGAAACTATAACAACTCACATGGACAATAACTAAGACGAGAGATCTACATACCGACAGCCACGGCCAACAAAGCAAACACAATGATCCTCATTGCAGTGAAGGAGAGGAGGAGAGGTCAAATCCAGAGAGGTTTAGAAGAGATTCTGCAAAGTTCGGAAACAGCAGTACTGTTTTTAAAGAAATGGTAAATGTTAGTGCTAGAATAAAAAATAGTAAACTAATACCTTGTGCAGTCGTTTGAATCTTGGCTTAACTAGTGTGATTGAGCATATAAAACTGAGACTATATATACAATGTGCATGGTTCATTTAATGCATATGAAACTCATACTCCCACATAAAACTTTTCCAGTCTGTCTGAATTTCCTAATCTCACAAATTATCTTTATTTGCCTCACCCAAATGATCTGAAACAGAATCAGATGATAAAGTCAGATGATTCTCTGTCATATAAAGAGATATAGGGTAGTTGTCATCCTCATCACCTTTTTCCTTTGAATCCTTTTTCCATTTCCTTCTTGATCAAAACCATAAATTTTTTCTAGCTGGGATATGAATTACTAAAATGATTCAATCACACTTTTGTTCATTCATGTTACGACCAAGGCCTTTCAGCTTACAGTGTATAAAGGGGTCCCAGATCCAAATCAGGCAATCAACTTATTAAACAAATAGAATTTAAGTGCTAAAATTTACTCAGAATAGAAATATTTTTTGAAGACATCCAATAGTCTTCGATTTCGAAACCACCTTTGGTGAGAGTAATTAAATAATTACATTACTGTATTTTGGGAACATGATTCCTATATTAAACTTCCTGTCTTGCATGCTTTATTCAGTGCATGTGTTCAGCTCAGGCTCCTGAGTGAAATCACCCTGTGCCTTATCCATGATTTCTCTGTTCTTGATCTTTATCTGAAGTCTGATGAGTCGGAGCAACTAATGCCTGATGATTTGCTTTCAGATGAAGTCGAAGTACATAGTTAGCTGTTTAATAAGCACAGTAATGTACAACCAGTCAGCCATTTTTGCCAAATAAACTCCCTCAGGGTGGTGTAGTATGACTCCATGTGATAGTCACACTGTTCATTTTGCAATAATGACCTGCTGAGAGTATGACATTGGTTACATGTCTCTTTATCGTAATACCCCCCTATTGGTGGTCTGTAAGATTTTTGATATCACAAATCTGTGATTGTGTAAGGTCCCGCCTATTGGGGAAAACATGCTTCGCCTCCGGTACACCCCTGGCTCGTCAATTTTCTAATTTTACGTTTCTAGTTTTACTTTATATTTTAAGTTTTACCTTTATATTTTACCTCGTTTTAATCTGACTCCA
>JAUMHI010000058.1:10220593-10239771 GCA_032359435.1 Enteromius unitaeniatus | reverse complement strand
CAAATGACAAAGATTTCGTCAGTTCAGAATAATCAAGAAACAATATTTATTTTAACATTTATTTTAACATTTATCTGCCAATCACAGAATTTAGCAATGTGAAATTACATTCAGTTCAAGTTCAATCCAATTTAAAAGAAAGCATAATGTTGATAAATCAAGAAAGAAAATCAGCCAATTACATGGAATCAAATTCATTTCTAATTTAAAGTAATACATATTCCAACAAATGATATCTGATATCTTCCCAGCTCAGCCTTTTATGGTTTTATGGCATGCTATGGGTCGCAGGACTGGGCCTGTTTTTGCCTTCCCGTGCCCAGGCAAGACAGGTCAGAGTTTATTGTCTTTGGAGGTCTCATGTTCTGTTGCAGGCGTGTGAATTCAGTGTTTAATCGGAAGGATTAAATTTCTTTAAATCTTTCAATTGTGTACACAAAGAACAGTCACGTGACTCTCTCAGTTGCTGTTGTGGACTCACAATGGCTACAGGATCTCTACAATATAGTTTGACACTTGTCGGTAGTGAAGTTGTATAGTGTTATATTTTTGGATGGTAGCAGCCATGGCTACAAAATCCCCTCAAAAATATTATCCATATGTAACAGAGGTCAGCAAGTAGGTGCTGTGCAGGTAAACCTCACTCCCTTGATCTCAAAAAGAGGTGCTCTAGCATTAGCGCCTGCCTCCCATGCCAGAGATCAAGACCTGGTCAGAGCGAGGATGAATCGTGGTGGAACATATACAACAAATAATAAAAACACATTTATTTATTCAAAGCTGAATTTAATTAAAGATAACCGTACAATTTGGCTGAACAAATAGTTAATTGTTAGCGATGGTGGACTGGACCCAGTCAGTGTAGCGGCACACCTCAGCATAAACCCCAGGATAGCCTCGCTGAGCACAGCCATAGCCCCAAGAAACAACTCCTCGCAGTTCTCCATTACACACCACAGGACCGCCAGAATCACCCTGAGAAAAGTTTGTAAAATACAATTTGTGGTTTTGTATGAAAATATGTAACATTAAGATTCTGACTCTATCAATAACATACCTGACATGAGTCTTTGCCTCCCTCCATGAATCCAGCACAGAACATGTTATTAGTGATTTTCCATCCATATGCGCTCTCACACTGTGACCTTGACAGCACAGGTAAATCCAAACACTGCAGCTTGTCAGCATAGTTAACTGGAAAGAGGATATGAACAATGGTAAAGCTTTGCACCTTGTAGGCTACTGAACTGTTGAATGATTAGCACATTAAAGCGGTGGAACTCATAAAAGAAGGCTTTTACACAAATCAGATGCTTTATTGAAATGAAAAAGGAATAAAGCTTTTTACGCATACACAGAAATACGTCTTGTTTGTGAGGAGATGCATGACCAATACAGTTTGCTTTAAACATGATTGTTATCCTAAAACAGTGCACTATTTTAGGATATGGGGAGATTTATCACATCATGCTGCCCAATCAATCAGATTTGAAGACTGAACTAACTGTTTTATAACACTGAAGATTTTCAGTAGGCAGGTTCTATTATCTCACCTCCAGTGGTGATCAGATTGCCCCATCCAGAAACCAAGCACTGCTCCCCTGCAGAAGAGCAGCTGGTTGCCAGAGAGATTGGCTGCACATACTGGTTAAAGACGGCAGGCTCTTTCAGCTTGATCAGCATGAAATCATTGTCATATGTATAATCATTATATTTTGGGTGAGGAATAACTTTCTCCGCCCCGATATGCTGCTCTGTGCCTTCTTCAACGTACACATTGTGCTCTCCCAGATGGACAGTAAGACGAGAAGCTCTGTTTGACAAGAAACTCACACATTATTACTTTTGTCAGCAATTTTGCCAATCCACATATTACGTTTTTTTCATAGCGTTTAATGTAGAAATCCTGCAGTGGTTACGTCAACAATTTGAGTGTACAGATTTGCAATACACAATATTTACCATCATAAAACATATGATATACTCACGAAACGTAGCAGTGAGCAGCAGAAACAACCCATCTTTCATTAATCAGAGATGCTCCACACCAGCGTTCTCCATTATCATAAGTAAGGTAGATTTGCCAGGGCTGGGAGTTTGGAGAACATTCATAACCTCCAATGATTTTATCATCTGCGCTGCAAGCTTTACAAAAATAATGTTTAATTATTAACAGTGCCCAAGATAAAGCAAAGGAAATCACAATGCGACTGGTTTTGATTTGTTGTTCTTTGAAATATTTGCAGTTTCATCTGTTTAACATGTCTTTTATTCATGTAAACGACTAATGAGTATTACGGGTCAGTGTAGGAAACTAACATTTGGCATAATGGTTAAGAATAAAGATCTACATACCCACAGCCACAACCAGCAAAGCAAACACAATATTCCTCATTGCTGTGGAGAAGAGGAGTACTCACATCCACAAAACCTGCACAGTTCAAGAATAGCATGTTTTTAAGTGATTGATTTCACACAGATAACTATGGAACAACCAATGATATCATAGAAAATGATTCAGGAGAGAAAAATTGCACCTGGGACAACAGTTCTTATCACACTGTTCTCCATGAGCATGATAAATCCAAGGTAGTGTACACTTATGAGAGTACGTAGCTTAAAAAAAACACAACAATTTTTACTTTTTTAGTAAAGCACAGCTTAAAGGCAGTCGCTTATTGTTAACTTAACTGTTTAATAGCACATGACGTGCAAACATTTGCACAAACCTCAACCAACCAAGAATGAAACTGACATGAGTTTAAAGCAGTAATTATTGAAAAATTATTACTATTTATTACTAAATTATGGCCTCTCATGTCTCTACAGTAAAGGTTTATCTACAGTAAACCAGTTTAATGTAGCAAAGATGGTAGGTGCAAGGCTTGTCACCAGTGTGGATGCTGTAAGTGTACCAGTTTTGCTGTTTCCTGAAAGGACTTCTGGCAGACATTGTTTTTTGTTGTCATGGCCAAGCAAGTGCCTTTCCAGTCTTACTGAACTTCTGAAACCTTTAGCACATGCATCATACCAGAAAGGCATCTGCTTGTGTATTTCCTGATGGCTTGCCAATACCATGCCAGAGGCAAAAGATTTATCACACCATTCACAGAGAAGACTGGAAGGCTCCTCAGGAACACACTGCTCACTTAGTAGTGAAAAAACTGCATGACTAAAAGTTTTCTGACATTTTACACGCCTATCTCTAGCAAGTGTCTTACAAGCATGGTTCATTACACACACACTCTGCAGACATCATAGGGAGGGAGAAGAATACAGAATTAAACCACATTCTTTTAATATCTGTTGTGCAGACACTAAGGATCAGTTTGTCACAGATACTCGTAGCTCCCATAGATGGAGTTCATCCTGACCTTCTGGCATTGGACATGCCACTTTGACCTGAGGAAAGAGAGAACTCAGCATGTCCACAATCTATTCTTTCTATGCTATTACTCTGAAAGACTGAAGACTTTAAATCATCAAAATATCCAGGAGGTTAAATACTGATCAATAACTGGATCAATAATCAAACAAAATATTAATATCAATATGAAGGATATGGAAGCTTGGCATCTACTCCTTCAGAACAAAGCAAAATTTTAAACTATTACTCATACTTACACTTTTTACTGTAAAAACATCAGTTTACATACACATACTAGGGTCTCACAAAACCACTCTAATTCAATGGCAAAATAAACTATTCATGTTAATATTTATCAGTATCTTTTTCCAGCGAAATCATTCAGAAACAAAAATAGTACTCTATGAGTGATGTCACTGGAAAAGGAAGCCACCTCAAGGGCAAATAACATGATAAATGCAAAAATATGTCATAACATTCAGTGATACTGCAGCATCAAAATAGTTTATTCTCACGGTGTCTGCATCATCAATATTTTTAAAGAGAGAGTGGGTGTGGAGAAATTAACAGACTATGAGCAACATGAACAAGGCCTATCTACAAAACAAAATAATAAAGACAGTTTTTCATTGAAATTGACCATTTAATTTCTTATTTTTAAAAACCAGTGTTTTAAGTGGAAACCTGTAATTATTAGAAAATCAAACAGAAGCAGGTTTGGGAAAGTACAATCATACCAAGAGTAAGATGAAACAACTCCCAGTAAGTGAGACACTGTCAGTCCTAAAACTCTTAAGCATTTAAGGCATCCAGTGCATACTGTATCTATCAGCAAACAACAGTATTTTGGGAGAGATCATGTGATGTCAACATAATGTTTCATGTTCAACATAAGTTTCAGTGCAAGTAAAAACATATTGAGGTCCAAAGTTTGATGATACATCAATACAAGTTTCAATCCACAATTCTTTTTTACTTTAGCATTTCTATGGTTGCATGCATATTTTGTACCTGTTCAGGTCATATAATGTTTAATTCCTGGGTAATCTCACAATTTTGGAAATCAAAATTTTATTAACAAACTTTTATTAACAAACCAACCATAAACCTTCACAATCACCGGCCACATGAGACTTGACTAAATGGAATGTTAACATTAACTGTTCAATTTAAGGGTTTTTCAGTTCAAATGATGTGCTATTTTAATTACAATTCAACATGTCAAGCCTACACAAATAACCCTGCCTCTACTGACCAGTTCACATCTTATTTATATGTTTTTAATGCCATTAACATGACTTAAGGGATTTTATACAAGGAACTTTGTATTGTATCTAGGCAATCATTTTCTGTACAATCAACATTTTCAGGAGACATTAAACCTGAAATGTTTTTTAACAACATAAAAAGAAAAAAAAAAAAGAAAAAAAAAAAGAAAAACCTAAATGTTGGAATGGTGGATTATGCTATGTTGCGGAACATAGGCGTGAACAGATGCTGTACAAATCACAAATCAAAGTCTACCAATACCCAACAAAAGATTTAAGCTGTAATGCTTCCCCAAAAAACGTTTTAAATAAAGTACAACCAATAACTAACTGCTTTGAAGTTTAAATTAACAACACATTTAAAGTTCAAGATGACAGAAAGCACCATGTCCAAAAACTAGAGAGAGGAAAAAAACAAAAAACAAAAATAAACTAAAAAATACGCTAAAACACTTTCCAGGGGTCTAAAATGACTTTAAAGGGAATAATACAAATATGCAACTATTATGCAAGTAATTAGGACACACCATTTGGTTTAAAGGACATCCGTGATAATGCTTTTAATTTAGCAGACATCTTTCTCTCTACAACAATTTCAGCAAAAATGTAGAAAATTAAAAGCTGATTGTGGCATTTTCCTTTTCTTTTAAGAATTACAGTTCTTCTACCGTATACAAACACTCACAGCAGGTAACACGCTTGAATCAAGTACTAAATTAAATCAGTGTATGTGCAGTAA
Organism: Enteromius unitaeniatus; assembly: GCA_032359435.1. Classification (NCBI taxonomy): domain Eukaryota; kingdom Metazoa; phylum Chordata; class Actinopteri; order Cypriniformes; family Cyprinidae; genus Enteromius; species Enteromius unitaeniatus. Next base: position 10,234,397 of record JAUMHI010000058.1, on the reverse strand, counting down.
ACAATGTACCAGAAACCAACTCATGTATTTCTACACATCTTAGAACCCACGTGCATGCTCGATGTAATGCTGATGCAGTTCTGTTTCCTGTTTGAAGGAAATCCCACACTCAATGCAAGTTAGGTGAAGAGCGCCTCTTACTGCGGCAGTAGAGGTCCCGTCTTTCAGCTCTTTATCACCTAAGCACTCCTGATGGTGGTCAATAAGATTTCTGATTTCAGTAAAGGTCTTTGAACATAAAGAACAATGGTACGGCTCCTCATTTTTGTGAAGAACCCGGTGCTGCTCCAGAGCACGTGGTGATAAGAAAGTTTTTCTGCAGTGATTACATTTGTGGCTATCCGGTTGTGGACTTGCAAGGGCTACAGGGAGCTTGACTATAGACTCTTTCAGGTTGTCTGAAGGCCCAGGTGCCATGGTAGCGCTCAGTCTGTATCGCAGTTCAGTTGGGAGACGTCGGCGTACTTCATTGTGCCATGCAAGATGTTGCTGAAGCTGGTTTTCAGTCCAGTAACCACGGCAGCAAAGAGCGCAGCAGTGCGGACGAGTCTTCGCAACCTCTTTGTGAGCGTTTAACTGCTCCTCACTGGGAAACGCTTTAGCACATTTATCACATTTGAAAAAACATTTAGTAAGCTCTGCATTACGACTACGCTGTATGGGTTCTTCCTCCATAGACGTTTTCAGCTCTTTCTTAGGAACGACCACTTGAGAAACAAAAGGCTTCTCATATCCCAAGCGCTCTTCTACAGACGCAGTGGTTTGTTTGCTAACCTTGTTGTGTTTCTGCCATTTGTGTGCACGAAGGCCACGCATGTTCAAGAAGCTCTTGGTGCAGTAGGTGCACTGATGGTGTTGCAACTTGGTCTTATCTTTTGTTTTGGATGTGTGCGATTGTTTGATGGATGGACCTGACTCATCTGTAAGGAGGATTTCAGACTGGAATTTCTCATTCTCACTAGACTTGCTGTGATTTTCTGCAAAGTGAGTTGTTAAAAGAGACCCACTTGGGAAAGACATCTGACAATCTGGACAGGTAAAACCACTATTTGATTCAGCAACTTCGTGCTCTTTTTGGGGTAGAGCCTCCATGGGAGGGTGATGTAGCTGATGCCGACGAAGAACACAAAGGTAAAAGAAGCCTTTTCCACATATATTGCATAAATATGGTCCACCGTCCACACTTTTCCTTGAGCGCATCTTATTGGTCTTTGAGAGAAATCGAGCAAACTTTTTGTCTTTGTGCCACCGCCTGTGAGTGCCAAGTGCCGAATTGGTGCTGAAATATCTTCCGCATTCAGTACAAGCAAAAGGCGAATTTGCTGAAAAATTTTCAGACTTTATTTTGCAGAGCTTTAACTGTTTTTCCGAATGGGATTTCAGCTTTTTAGATCGGAGACCTTTGCGATGAATTCGCTTATGAAAATTAAGCGCACCAATTACCGAAAAGCTTCGGCTACAATCCTGACATTTATATTTCAAATACGAAGTCGAAGATGTTTTCTGTTTTTTTCCAGAATCAGCCGCATGAGACGAGTCAGAAACATCTTTAGCTTTTTGCTCCTCTGTCCTACCTTTCCCACATTCTTCTGGAAATTCCACTTGGTCCTCTATCTTTGAACAGTGCTTCTGATGGTTTTGTAGTATTGACTCAGATGCAAAAAAAACATAGCATGTGGGACACTGAAGTTGCTCAGACGAATCAGAGTCAATCACAGGAAGGCCTGTTTCAAAGCCATGACTTTTCATGTGGAACTGGAGAGCCATGGCACGGGAGAAAACCTTTTCGCAGTAGGGACATTGGTAGGAGTTCTTTTTCAGCTGTTGGACCTGATAGTCAAAAGACTTGACAGCATGTTGGACACCTTGGTCATGGACAAGCTTGTGTTTAAGAAAGCAAGCCAGCATGTGGTATGATTTGCCACATACCTCACATTTATGTTCCTCTTTTGAATTCATAGGGTGCACTCTTCTATAACCACCCCTACGACCCTTTTTCCTGCGTCGAATGTGAATGCTCTCAGAGTCAGGCGTACCTCCAGGCCTCGTCTCAACATCTGCACACTCCAAGTGGTTTTGCTTGTGATAACAGAAAGCTCCCAAAGACCAAAAACCTTTACCACACTTTTTACAGTGATGAACCTTTGGACCCAAAAGTGACTTGGTTGGGTTGAAGTGCTTAGTATTTTCGTCTTTGGCAGTGCCAGTGCAAACCTTCCGGTGGTTGTACAGACCACTTGCAGTCGCATAGCTCCTGTTACACTCCAAGCAAGCAAAGGCCTTTTTCGTATTGTTGTGATGCTGTTGGTGGGAATGCAATGCAGACAATCGGGAAAAAGACTTGCCACACTCTTCGCATTTAATATTGTTCTTTTGCAGATTTGCAAGTTGGTAAGAAATAGACTTATACGCTACTTTATCCTCATGCTTGCCCATGTGAAAGTAATGAGCACTCTTAGAGGTACTTTCATGGCCACAAACCTCACATGTTAAAAGTGTCTTCTTAGTTGGTGTCAATACGTCAAACTTCTGCCTCCCATCGTTTTTCTTCCCCATGCATCCTTTGTGCCAAAGTATGTGACAACGCAAGGACAAAGCCTTGACAAACTTTCGATCACAATGTGGACAATTATACTTTCCTTCTTGAGGACTTCTTTTGCTCGTTAGTTCTGCATTTATTAATGGCTCATCATTTAAGTGTTCATAATCAATCTGTACAATTTTGACATCAATTTCTGGATTTAATTGCAGGGAGGAGGTGCATTCAGTTTGACCCAAGTCATCTTTTTCTTCGTGGTCTGATTCACAGACTAACTCGAGATCAGGATTTAGATCCTGAGACACACCACTGTTGTTCTCATAATCATCCGAAGCTGTGATATGGACAACTTCATAATCAACATCTATGGCCTCATGCTCTTCTACACTGTCGCTGTAGTCAAAATCTTTCTCTTGAACTTGAGCATGTGATAAGTCTTGTGGATGAAAAACAACACTTTCGGCGTTGTCATTCTGATATATTTTTACTGACTGAGCGGCAGCACTCATCTCAGATTTCTTCTCCATGATGTCACGGAAGGCATCAGTATGACAGAGCTGATGCGACTGCAGGGCAGATGCTCTTGAAAAGCGACGACCGCATTGCTCACACTCAAAAGCTTTCTTCTTGAGCTGGATAACTTGATGAAGAAATGATTTTGCTGGCAGCTCTTCACTGTGCGCCAGTCGCTGGTGCTTATTGTAGAACGTAAGTGAGGTGAAGACCTTGCCACACTCTGTACATTTATACGGCTGGCCATTGCAGCCAAGTTGTGCCCGTCTTTTATGCCAGCGCTGATGGCACAACAGAGCCACAGAGCTAACGAAGGTCTTGTTGCATTCAGAGCAAACAAACGGATGCTTAATTTCCTCCTTCACCTTTCCATCTGAACAGCTGGTTGAGAATCTCTGGTGTGTGCCAAGGCCACACATGGTGCGAAACGTTCTCCCACAAAAGCACTGAAAAACCTTTTGCTCATGCTCCTCGTTCTGTTCGGGGCTCGTGCCCCTGTCTTCGGTTTGACCTGGAGCTTCATTAAGTTTCTCAGTTTCACAGCTTTTGGATTTCACTAGCTTAACCTCATGACAACGGCGATGCGCATCAAGAGCCGAAGCGCGAGAGTAACAGCGTCCACAGGTGGGGCACTGAAAGGACTTTTTCTTTAGATGAGCGAGCTGATGAAACACAGATTTTGAGGCCTGTTTATGTGAACGCTGATGGTTGAGACACTGACCAACAGTGGAATATGCTTTACCGCAATCCTTACATTTGAAAAGCTTCTGCTTTACTGCACCTTCACCATCACCTATCCCCCGCTTAATGACTTGATTGCGGTGCTTCATTTGATGGCTGAAAAAGCCTTTCGAGCTTGAAAACTTTTGACCACAAAGAGCACAGAACAATGTTCTCCGTCCTCCGTCAGTTGAGATAAGCAGGTCATCCCATTGTGAATCTGTGTCCAGGCAGACTATGGGACCATCGTGGATATGCTCACTGTGATGCTCTAGATAGTCCTCGTTCCCAAAGGCCTCACTGGAATCCTCAGAGCGAAATGACCAATCGCCTAAAAACAAAAAGGGGAAAATGGGAGGTCAATGTGATGCCTTTTGCCTTTCAGAAAAACTTTCCAATGACACGCAGCTCATTTCTCCATCACTTCAAGTTACGCAAAACACACATTAAAACACGTAACACCCGGTAGAAGCGCATTTGTGCAGCAGAGCACGCGTTCCTGTTCCATTCACACAGCGCGCGTGTTCTGAGAAGGCAGTTGCGAACATTTCCCAGCGAGTTCCGTTACAGAACGCGGTTGTCACTCCCTGTACTCAACAACTCTATTCTGCTGCTGTGTGAATGTAGCCAATAAAATGTGATTTTTTTGTATATATATTTATACATACATATATACATATATACATACACACACAAATATATATACATATATATATATATATATATATATATATACTATAATTGTATTATTATCAAGAAATAATTATACAAATTCTAAGTAAAGAAACAGGAAAAACCTTTTTCTTAGCATAACTTCTTAATGAGAATATCAAAAATGCATTCGCAAAAATACTAAACAAAAATGGTTAGAATGATCTCATTGATTACATTTTGCACCGCTGTAAAACTGTCTTGCAGCTCTGTTGCCAGGTAACAACAGAACAATTCAGCGTCTTAATTATTTGTTCCACCTTAAATTATATCGACCACATGGCCAGATTTCCAATAAGCCAAAATATGACAAAAAAGTTCAAATATATTCCCCAACCATATATATAGAGTTATTCAAACACTGGAGAAAGAAATTGCTGTAAAATAACATTTCACTTTTTCTTTCTTTTTTTTTTTTATTTCGCACATGCGCAATTTAAAATATAAGTAAACCCTTCCCTCTGCTGGCAATAAAGCATTACTGCAATATAATTTAAGGTGGAGCGGTTTATCTGAACGAGAAACCAACATCTAGTACAGTGACTGCAAAACTGGGTTGAAATGACATAGAATTTATTTAGTCCAATACTTAAATATCGCTGTTGTAAAATCATATAGGCTACTAAGAAAAAATGACAGGCAGCTAGAAGGACATGTTTAAACCAGAAATTCCTTATGGACATGCTGTACTGCTGCCGTCTCGCCATACCCATGACGAAGCGTGCAAATTAATTCATCTGTTTTAGCGCAAATTAAAACCCATGATAAATAAGATGCAAGTCTTTCATTTGCACAATTCAATTAGAATAAATGATGATACCAGGCGTATGTGTATACGATCGCACAGGGTCCCAGACTGTGTTAGAGGCGAGTTTATGTTTAGGTGACTTTATTTATTTCGAGGTAAAAGATGGCTTGTGGCTGGGAACTAACTGATAGGTCAGTGTTGTCAGCGTCAACAAAAAAGTTGCTTACCTTCGGCACTTTTATCTGTTTCAGACGAGTCTTCTTTATTGGTAGACATATCAGCCAAATTTTCTTCCTCGACCTCGTCTATTTGTACAACTAAACATTCATCTTCCTCTGCTTGTTCTACTTTAATCTTCATGGGTACGACTGCAGCATTGCCTGCAACAACTTCGGCGTGGTCCTGGGCTTTCAATATAGGGCCAGAGGGACTTAATTCCGTTTCTCCGTCCGTGTTTTTAGCATTGGTGGCTTTGCTACTGCTTACTGGATCGATGTTTATCTCTTGGGCTGCACCTTTCTCATTTTCAGAGGACAAACTTTCATTATTGGATTGCAAACTACCATCATTTGCAGTATAAACAGCAGCCATAATGGCTGTAGCCAGCTCAAGCTTTTCTCGATAGGAAAGGCACCGCACTTTTCGCGGTAAAGGACAGTGTTGTGTTTGGGGGAAGGCACGCTTTCGAATCCTACTATGGCGAAAGCTTCGCTCATTAATATTAATTAGGTTACGTTTCTTGTGGCTCCAGGAAGGTCAGCAAGCAACGTCTGCCTGGACAAATTAATATTTATATATTACAGCCTTAACTGCAGTAGGATCACATATGATATAAAATACTACAAAATAATACGTTGTGGTTATTATTATTAAAAAATATATATTAAATAGTAAGAGATTTAATAATTTAACATATAATTGAGATGTAATGGGCAGAGCTTGACGGCTTTGACATTGTTTATCATTTGTCGGGTCATGTTTTTTATTTTTAAATTTACACGATGAATTTCGGTTTATTGATTGTTATATTTACCTGTCCATATGGAAAACGCTGTCCATCTGTTTTCCCCTACTAATAATTATATATCAATTGTCAGGGGTAAATGTTCATGTGTTAAATATTATGATATGGATTAATGGAATTATTAGACTCAAACGCTTTTTCTAGTATTTTGTTTCATCAGTTAGACAAAAATGTCCTGAGACTGAATGTGGACATGTGTCTTCTGCAGTACCAAAATTTTGAAATTGAATTTGAATTAAACAACTACGGACTATTTTATGAAAAAGCTGTTCACATACATCCTCAAATCAGTTTTTAGTTATTTCTTTTATTGCCTTTTGACCTTTGGAAATTTCAAGTTATTATTGTTATTGTTGTCAAAACTTTTAGAAGGTTTTATATTTGACATACACCATGGCATGCCCATTACTTTAGAGATGTAAAATCTTTTTTTTTTAAATGAAAAAACTCATAAACTTTGCATTGTATTACCTCCACTATTTACAAACACAATAAAGTGCACATTATAATCATATTTAATGGAGTAGCAATGGTCGCTAACCCTTAAAACCATTGACACTCTTTAAGAGTTAGCAAACATTTGAACACCATCATATATTACTTATAAATGACAAGACATTTATGTTTACCATAAGACAACTTGGGTTACAATTTAATCAACTTGACTGTAAATATAAATAATACTTTATTTAACTTTACTATAAACAATTCTTTATAAAGTATTTTCATTTAAAATATTTAAATGAATTGTGTTAATTTCGTTTTGTGTGATTTAATGTATGGGGTTAACAAAACACATGAAACTAGGATATATGTTCAGCTGGAAAATTTAATCCGATTAAAAACATTAATACATTTGAAATCTTCAACACAGTCCAGCAGCTTAACAGCATTGTACAATAAAACAGCAAAGAGACAGTCTAAACGGAGCTATTGTTTTGTAAGTATATTATTTCTAAAATCAAACTCAGACATCTCGCTGTGCATGTTGCATATAATGCATCTGTAATTCTAGTTCTCCAGGCAAAGAACAACCACATATCATGCACTGAAAGAGGTGATCTGGGGGAAAAGGCATTTTATTGCCCATTTTGAGTGGCTCAGTTTGTTGGGCTAACTGAGGTAAGTTTGTTACTTGTGGAATGATTGGCATCTCATTTATGGTGCCTTGTGAGGTAAAGAAGATGCCTTGTGGTAATGGACCTGCAAGGTGCCTTCCGACAGAATGCATTGGATGCGTAGCAGATATATTTAGAGTTGCAGGAGGAAAAGGCGGTGAGATAAAAGATGATGGCTGACTTAGAGGAATCTGTTGGCCAGAAATCAGAGCCACATGCTGTTGTGCCCGGATGTGGCCTTGTTGAACTGGTCCATTTACAAGGGTCTGGGAAACAACAGGAGCTGCCTGAAACCCCCACATCGAAGGTCTGTCCCCAAGGGGAAAGCGAGCTGCCGCATACGGCATGTTCATGGGTCCCATCTGGGCTGCAGGAGTTGTACTAACCCAAGTAGGAGGTATCTGAGTCTGTTGCTGGAGCTGTGGCTGATGAAGCTGGTGTTGAAGAAGCTGCTGTGGAACCTGAATATGTTGAGGCAAGTGCTGAATTAGTCTGTTTTGCTGCTTCTCTAATGACTCTCCAGGTATTTCTTGCAAGCCCAGAGATGTAGACATTTCTAAAGATGTTTTTAAACCCCATGGAGTGGTATTCGGTAGACAGGAAGCACCAGCGGGTAGGACTATACCAACAGTCGGACCTAGCTCCGTTTTGGCCAGACCGGAGGAATTCGCCATTTGCAAATCATGAGTGAGTTTATCAGACTCTCTGTTGGTTGGTGCTTCTAAGTCAACAGTTACATTGCCATCTTCTGATGAGTTATTGAACAGCTCTGCTTTAGCAGTTTGCACCGAATCACAAAGTACTGGCCACTGCGACTGCTGCAGGTCTTGAATTGCTCTCTGTGATTGCCTTTTTCCATCCAGAAGTGAAAGCTTGTCCATGTGGTGTTGTGAATGCTTGCCTTTTTGCTCCGTTTCAGATATGCTCACCTCCGAGTAATGATTAGGTTGTGCTGACCTAGTTACATTAGCTTGAGAAGGTTGCTGCTGGTGCATGAGCTCTGGGAGACTGTCACATTTAGGTAAGATTGTCTTAAGGTGACTTCCCGGCCACTGCATTTGCACTGCATTGCTTGGCTGGCCTTCCAATAAATTTGTAGGCTTCTGAGATTGCAGCAATTCTTTTGAAGAAGGCGCCATTTGTAGCTGCCATTCTTGCTGCAAATGATTTCTAGTGTGCAAGTGCTGCGATCTAAGCTGCATGCGTTCATGTCTATTTGCATCAAAGCTACGGGATTGGTGTGGGACTACATTTGGCAACAATGTGTCTGGCATGATTCTTCCAGGTAGAGGCACCGTCCTTCCATTGTCTCGATCTAACCTTGGCCTTCCTCTCCTGCCAGTACTTACTCTGCCTCTTTGGGAATGTATAGACAGTGGATAACCGTGACTCGGACCTTGGCGTTTACGCATATGAATCTTTTGATGCACAAGTAGACTGCTAAGCCAAGGAAATGACTTATGGCACTCCTGGCATCGATGGGGTCTCTCCCCTGTATGAGTGTTTAGATGGTCTCTGAGCAAGTAGGCTAAAGCAAAGCTCTTGTCACACAGATGACACTTGTAAGGTTTCTCACCTGTATGGGAAAGCATGTGCCGCTGAAGCTGACTTTCATCGCTGTAGCCCTTTCGGCACTGCGTGCAGCGAAATGGCTTCTGTTGATGCAGCCGCTGGTGTGTTTTCATGTTGTGATGAAATGCAAAATCCTTACCACAGTCCGGGCACTTGTATGGCTTCTTTCCGGTGTGGATAATTGAGTGCTGCTGCAAATAGCTACTAAATCTGAAGGACTTTTTACACACTTGACACTGATAACCCTTGTTGTGTATGCGCATGTGAAGCTCTAATACTGACCGGTAACGAAAGCACTTTCCACAATCTCGACACCTAAACGGTTTCTTCTCTGTGTGGTCCTCTGAACCCCCTACTCCCGACATACTGTCAATTTCTGCCTCCTCCATACCAACATCATCCTGTTTTTCAAGTACCGCTTTAACCTGATTTGTGATATGCGTTGTGTTCAAACCCAAAATGTTAGTCACATGTGTTTGTGTATGCGATTGCAGGGTGGATTCTGACTGGAATTTAAGAGGACAATGCTGGCAAGCATAGACCTTATCGAATCTTTTGCCATTACTTATCCTTTCATACTCTGCCTCATGGATTAACATGTGTGCTCTTAAATCAGATGCTGCATAAAAAATTTGAGGGCACAGAGGACAGTTGCGCTGCTGCTCAGCATTTGCGGTCTCTTTACCTTCTTGCCCTACAATAGATACGTTATGGTTTGTAATACTTGCCTCAGGCCTAACTGAGATCTTTTTGTGTTGGCGACAATGTGCTCGCATGTTTTGTGCAAAAGCAAAGGTTTTTCCACAGTATGAACAGTGGTAAGTCTTTTGGCCTGTGTGGAGATACTGATGCTGCTGTAAAAGGCTGCTGTATTTGAAGTTCTTCCCACAGATTTTGCACAAGTGTGCTTTTTCTTCAGTGTGCCTGCGTCGATGGTCCTCCATGACGTAGCGATGCTTGAAGACCATACTACAATCTGGACACTCATATGGCTTCAGTGCAGCGTGGGATCGTTGGTGGATATGCAACATCCCTATACTCTGAAAGCCTTTGTTGCACTCCCGACACCGATAAGGACTGTCTAATGAGTGACTCTGCATGTGAGCATTGATGGACACTCTGTACTGGAACTCTTTGCGGCACAGAGGGCAGCGAAAAGGCTTTTCCACATTCTGTTCACAAATATGAAGCCTTAATCGCATCATTGTCGAGAAACACATACCGCAATGCTCACACTGAAATTTCCTCCGTTCCTTGTATATCCTCTCAGAGCGTTTCGAATGTGACAGGCTTGGTTGGCCGTTTTCTTTGTGAATACTGCGGTGTTTGATGAGGTCACTTCGATGCTGGAAAGTAATGCCACATTCTTTACAAACAAGGGAAGCCTGCTCATCTTGGTGCATGTGAAAGTGTCGGTGCAGGTTGTATGTTTCCCGACGAGTGAACTTTTTACCACATTCATTGCATTCCAGTCTGCTTTTCCTTCGCTTGACAACTATGCCTGTCCCATCACTTTTAGATTTATCCTCTCCTTCCTTCTCTTCTGTGTTGTCCTTAACCTTCTTAACGCTTTTGGAATTTTCTCCTTCCTTCTCTTCGGTGTGACCCTTAACCTCTTCTACGATTTCAGAATCATCATCATCTTCTCCTTCCTTCTTGTCTGTGATGTCCTTAACCTTCTCCATGCTTTTGGGATCTTCTCCTTCCTTCTCTTCAGTGTCATCTTTAACGCTCTCTGTGCTTTTGGAATCTTCTCCTTTCTTCTCTCCTGTGTTGTCCTTAACCTCCTCCATGCTCTGGGAATCTCCTGCTTGCCCTACCTTCTCTTCTGTGCTTTGCACTTCCTCGTCATTAGATTTTGATACTTCCTTTATATTTGTCAAATCTTTAACCTGTTTTGGTGGGTGTTCTTCCTCTCTGGTGTTCTTTGACTGTTTGCTGACGTTTTCTGTAGTTTTGTCTGCTGTTTCTTCTTTGTCGGTTTCTTGTTCTGTAGAGTGATTGCAGGAAAAAGATTAGATAATATTTAAGTCGGCAACAAAAAGGTATTCAATTCTACCACCTTACTGCCCAGAAAAACCTACAGTTAACAGACTATTTTGTGTGCCTTAATAAACTGTTTGTTAGAGGCTTTTCAGCTATTTTTAAACAGTGTAATGATTATTATAATAAAAAGGTTGACGAGATGCGCATGACAATTGCATCCAAAATATTGTGGAATTTTACTTTGATGTACAAATAAGAAAGAAAATAAGTTTAAAGTTTAAAAACATGAGAAAAACAACTAAAACTTTCATTTAAAAATAAAATGCTTGAAACCTTCAAACTGTCTGACAGAGAAAACAATTATTTGTGTAACTGAACATTTGACTCAAAAGTTCATAGTTACTGAGAGAGGTCTATGACATTGGGTACCAACTTTTTCCAATGTTCAATACTTCATTTTATGTTTCTATCTCTGTCCGTTTCATTCTCTATGCCTTACCACTTAATGGCTAAATCATGTGACCTGGTTGAACCTGGGTCATTATTACCATACATCCTTTACTCAACAGCAGTGTTCCCAAACTCCAGTCCTCGGGACCCACTGCTCTGCACATTTAGGATGTGTCTCTTATCTGGCACACTTAGTTCAGTTCATGGATCTCCCCCCTAACGCTCAGCTGTGTTAAATAAGAGAGATACTGCTCTATAGAGTGCAAAAGTGTGCATAATTTTTTCAGGGGCCCAGACAAACCTTTCTCATTCAAGTCAATGCTGGGAGTTACAAACAATGCCTCAAACCAACCAGCTATAAAGTACTATAAACTACAGCCTTATTAAGCATTACATATGGCAAAATCATAAATAATGGAGCAATCAAAAACGCTAAGACAGATAAATATTGCATTTTTGAAAATTATGCATATTATGCAAACAAACATTTAAGTAGCTACACACTGTAGGGGGAACTGACTTATGGCACGACTCAGTTCGGCTCGGTTTGCGCTTCCTCTGCAGTTTAGTACCGCTTTAGACTGGGCCGGATTATTCACGTGTTGTTATAGTTGCGCCGCCTCTACTGCCGTGACATCCTCGTAAACACGCCACAAACAAACACACAATGGAGTATTTTTCATTCCATGTGGTCCCATCAAGCTCTCGCTGCATCCGCTCCTCGGATGAGGAATGTCTGTACTTCCTCAATAGACCACGAAACAGCCATTTTTGGTTAATACAAAAAGGTGCGTTTCTTCAAACAAAACAGTTGCGTCCGATCCTTCTCTGGCTGTGCTGATTTAAATCTAGCCGATCTGTTGTGTCTGGTGTGGCAAGTTCAGTGATGCAGTAATGACGATTTTATACGGCAAATCAGTGACCAGCAGAGTTTACGCGTCACGTTTTGGTAACGGTACGGCTCGCTTGGAACCTCAACTGAGGTGGTACTAAAAAAAGTACCAGGCACTGTTCCCAGTGGAAAACCCCCCAAAAGTGAGCTGTACTGAACCGCACCGTACTATGCAGTGGAAAAGCACCATTAAAGTCCAGTGCTTCTTGGGAGTGGCAGGACACTCAATTGTTCTTTTGGCTTATTTGTTTGCTATGATTCTCTTATTGGTTTGGTGGAGATTTCTTTGTAGAATTGTGGGTAATGTATTTTTTTCCACCATGAATTCCACTGTTAAACAATTTTTTGTTTAATAACAACTTGAAAAATACAGACTAATCGCTTACAGTAAAAACAATTAATTATATACCATATACCTTTAACAATCAACTTTTTAGCTCAAAGTATGTCTCTTTAAAAGTTTCCACATTTTTACTTCAGGAACTGGACGTCGCACTCTGGGGAACAAATGACAATCTGAATGGATGACAGGTACAAGTATGTAACAACGGATTAACAGACTTGTTTCTTATAGAGGCTTTTGTTGTTCCACATGGACAGTTTCATACCTTTTTTAATATATATAGCCTAAACTGAAATTATTTAAACTTTTAATATGTTGTATGCGATTCTAAGTGAAACCTATAAAACGAGTATAGACTTTTACGCATGAAAGTACAAGCAGAAATTGCTAGCAGTAAGAAAAAGAAGCGCACCAAGAGTTTGTGCACGGTCTTCCCACGTCTAAATATAAGTGTGAAATTGCACAAGTCTATGTGATGTTCAAGAAAGCGGAGCGTGCCCTTTACCGTCTGCCCTTGATGCAAAGTTGTACTTACCGATGTTTTCATTGTGCCAGCGGTCCGATATCACATCGCAGTCCGTTCCGAGCTCAGCTGACATGAGATCACTGTTATCAATCTGAGGCAGCACGTCCGTGCTTTGCTCGTCCTCTGTAGATTTAAAATCACAGGACATTCCTGATGCATCTTTGTTGCGTGGTGAAAGAGCAACGCCATGTGGAGGTGAATTTTCACTTGCTGGTGAAGACGAAACATCAGGGTCACTCGTTCCCTTTACGTCGCTTCCTTGTGCACAAACCTCCGCGTCACAATCGGCTACTGTAGCTAACACGGGTTGTAGTTCTGGTTTATTTTCACCGAGTGCACCGTTAATGAGTTTGTCTTCTGATGGTTGTTCGGATTCAGACTGCACAGTAGCCATTTTTCACATATTTTTCTCTATTTTCTCCACCCCTAAAAACATGGAAGCCAACGATTGATTGGAAGCGTGTGCTACGTCACATGCGCCCCCTGCGACTACATTTAAAGCGACACTTTTCGACAAATTTTGATGGAATTATTTGCATTTTAGACCTAGCAGGTATTTAGCGTATGTTTGCACAACCTTTTGTTTACATAATCTTTATGTAAAATCTAAATCTAAAAACCAAAGTAATTACCCAAGGCTGCATTAAAAAAAGAACAGAAGC
>JAUMHI010000058.1:10179219-10217304 GCA_032359435.1 Enteromius unitaeniatus | reverse complement strand
AACTAAAGTCTTCATCTTAAGTTAGTGTACATGATTTTAAATATTTTACTTGTACTTAATTTCTATAACCTTAGTAATATCAGCAGTAAAGTAAAATCACACATTATTAAAGACTTGTTATCATCTTGTAAACACTTACTTTGTTCGATTGGGATGAGGTCATCCGAAGACATTCCAGGTGCGACTATGTTAGGATGCACAACCACAACATTAAAAGGCAGGCTGCTCGGCAACCCACCATTCTGATGGTCACAACTCCCATCGGAGTCATCATCTTCTCTGGGGAAACCGTCCTCTGAAACCCCGCCTCCGAAGGGCCCCTCTGGAGACTCCACTTTGATGTGCATGGGAGGTGAATGCTCATACAGCAACCCCCCCTCCTCGTAGTATTCAGTCATGGATATGTTGTGGTTTACAGATACACCAATATGACTGGTGGACGGCATGCCATTCACAAGGAGGGTGAAAAGCCACCATGCTATTCCATGGCAAGTCTTTCATTGCTTCATTGTGATGTCTAACAAGAATAGCCTTAATAATGGGCTCAGCAATACACAGCCACAAAAAATAGATATCTGCTACAGAACAACAATAGGCTTACGTGTCATTTTAGAAAAGGACTGTGTTCATTAACACTGTTCCTACGCAATTATCGCGATGTTTTTGTTGACTGTATCTTATTATACCTAGAAAACCAAAACCTGTGGCTTCCGTCCAAAAGCAAAACTCGGAGATGTTCTTCTGATATTCTGTTATGTCTGACATTATGTATTTGTATCATTCGTTACATGCAGACATTTTAGAGCTATTCAAATTGACAGTAAATCTGGCAATGACAAGTAAAAAAATCCGAGGCTACTGAGGAGAGGGCGAGAAATAAAACAAAGAATGCATAGATAACATGGTTGGATTCACATTTAACTAACTGTTGAAGTAAGGGAATATTTTAGATATAAAGGCCGAAATTACCTGTGTCGCAGCAATGCGCATATATTCTGCACCACATCCGCAATGGATGCGCATTCCGCATAAATTACGTTAGCCTCCACTAGCTCTTCTCAAGCAAACACTGCTGCTCGTGGAAAAGTCACGGACGCGACGTGCCCGCATTACGAGAAAGAATTCGTTTCGGGGAAAAATAATCCGCACTCACACCGTCGTACTGTGATGCATGGCTAAAAACACAATAATAAAATGATATAAGAGCATAGATGCAAAGCTAACCTCTTAAAATCCTAAATGTACACAGAACCCAAATCGTCGCAGGAATATGACATCACAAAAATATATTTGCCGTGTGACTATTTCTGAAACACCGTATGTAATATTTTAGTACTTTAATCGGCGATAATGTTTTTAAACAAGTAAGTCTTTTGTCATCTTGCATAAGAAAAAACAACATTAAAAATAAAAGGTGTTCGTCTGCACAATTGGAAAGTGCTGTGAAATGTATTAGGTCTACAAGTTTACTTTAACTTTTCAAAACATAAAACGGTAAATGATAGGTTTACATTAAACACTGCGTTTTTAAATGCAGGTGAAACAAAAAAGGTTGGTGCTAGCCTAAATTTAGCCTAGTAGCTATTTCTAGTGGTGCACATTTTTGTGATTATTTCTATTTATTCTTATACATAAAACATGCATTAGTAATAAGAATAAATAACTTGAGGGAAAAACAGTCTAAAGTGCTGACTTAATGAGAAATTGCAGGAAAGAAATATATGACGCTGCTCCAAGTCTGAAAAAACAAAACAAAACATGCAATGGCTTGGATTACTTATATTATTACTTGCGGTCACTAGAGTGTGAACATTTCTCAGGATCCCTTTAGTTAAAATCAACCTCCCTTAATATAGCTGACCTATTTATGCAATTGGACTTTTGACTCAAAACTAACAATGTCCAGATGCATATGACAACTAGCCTTGTTTCCTTAACTTAGGTGATATTGATATATATAATGCAGAACTAAATCTTAAATTATTCTTATAAATAAAAGTTATACAATAAAGTATTTAAAATAATAATCATAGAAAAAAACAAAGATTCAAACATTTTAAACCTGGCATAGCCTTCGTTTGCCACCTGTACGCTCCCACAAAAGCTAATGATTTATCTTTGATTTCACCACACGTTTTTTTTTTGTGTTACATTCTGTTTCCGTCAACCTCCTTTTTTAGGTAAAATGTTTCAATATTCACTAGATGGACCTTATTTTGTAAGTTAAGAAGTGACATGCCTTTCTAACATAATACAATGTCCAGAATAAATAATTAACAATATCTTAATTAAAGTGTCTTTACCTGTCAGAGGTAAATGGTACTTTCCTTAACTTCATATACATCCCACATACATTTACATTGATTTAAATTGGTATTCATCGATTTATATTAATATATGATATATTTATATAAAAATATGTACATTTCATGAATATTCAAAAGTAAAACAAATAGAAATATAAAGAAAACTGTCATAAATAAATCTAAATTGTTTGATAGAAGATAGTGTCTCTAGATAACTTTGAACACGTTAGCTGCCACATGTTGATTCAGTTGAATATTTTCCCATGTCATGTTTATTTAAAGTCACAGGTTTGTAGGAATTTTGTTACATAAACAATCAGCCAAGATTTTAGTTATTTTTATCTATTGTTTTTAAATAATCAAGGGTAAATAATGTAGTCACAAAGAAATAATCTGTGCCCACTTTCAATGAAATGTACTTATGTTTCACTTTAGTACAAGTTGAAATGTTTTCTACAGTTAAATATGATTTCAATTAAGTGGCTTATCTTCACAATTCAACAGCTTGTCATGATAAAAATAAATACATGACATTAAAACATTTTTTGGTTTATACTGCCTTATTTAATATACAACCATAATGTATTTTTTTTAAATCATTGCTGCACAGAATGCCTTAGAATATAAATAAGAAACATCCATTAATTAATGATTTGTGAATATAGTTTCATTGTAGCCTTCCAGAAAATGATTTAAAATAACATCAGAAGAGAATCTGTACAGATCCCACACTGCTTATATAATGTATGCCCTTGAAAATTATCTCAAGCTGTGGAATAGACAGAGTATAAAAGGGGGTCTTAAAACCTTCAGAACACACCACTCAGCAGCTTCAACATGAAGGCTCTCATTCTTCTGGCTCTGTTCGCTGTGGCTTGTAAGTAACAGGGAAGCAGAGATTTATACTGGAATTAACAAACTTCTTTTAAAGAAAGGTTCTTCTTTTAAAAAAAGGGTTTTTTTAATACCAAGTGCTTCATTCAGTTATTTTTTGTTAAATAAAAATGTGACTCTAAAACAATATATTTTCTCAGATGCCGCTCCTCTGAATGAAGATGACAAGATTGTCGGCGGATTCGAGTGTACTAAGAATGGTGTTCCATACCAGGTTTCTCTGAACAGTGGTTACCACTTTTGCGGTGGCTCTCTGATCACCAGCGGCTGGGTTGTGTCCGCTGCTCACTGTTACAAGTCGTAAGTAGAATATGTTTCTTTCTGCATGTGCATTAGATATATGTAGAGAGAGAGAGAGAAGACTGGAACTACCTGTCATGTGGGGTTTTCAAAATTATTGTATCTCAGTAAATATAAGGCTTAGCACAAAGTTCTTAAGATTTTAATTAAGAACAAATTTTTGTTTAATGAGTTTTACTATATAATAAAAAAATAGTATTTTCTTTGTTACTTAAAAAATGTTATGTTATAAATAGTTTTGTGCTTCTTTCTGTAACCCTTTAAATTTCTCTGAGAGCCATTCATTAAAAAAAATGTAATGGCAGGTTTACACCACGTTAAAAAGTTTGAGGTCAGTAGGGTGTTTTATAAATAAATGAATACTCTTATTTAACTAGGATGCATTAAATGTATAAAAAGACAGAAAAGAAAAACTAATGAAAAACAATGAAATCTTACTAGGTTAGAAATGTTCATTAGCTTTACTATAGTCATGATTCTAATTTATCTTTCAAAAGTAAATTCTACAAAAAGTATATGAGTTATGAACTATTAGTCAGCTATTACTATTATAATTTCAGCTAACAAAGTGACCAATTTTTTTTTTCTTAAGTCCAATGCAAATATCTAAAAAGATGTTTGTTTTCTGTATGAACCAATGACTTACTCATCTCTGTTCCCAGCTCCATCCAGGTGCGTCTCGGTGAGCACAACATTGACTCCTCCGAGGGCACCGAGCAGTTCATCAGCTCACAAAAGATCATCAGACACCCCAGTTACAACAGCAACACTCTGGACAATGACATTATGCTGATCAAGCTGTCCAAAACCGCCACTCTGAACAGCTACGTTCAGACCGTTTCTCTTCCTTCAAGCTGTGCTTCAGCTGGTAGCGAATGCCTGATCTCTGGATGGGGAAACATGAGTGCCAATGGAAGTGTGTACATCACGCATAACACTTTGTGTGTATCATCATAAATAAATCATAAGCTCATCTTATAAGAAGACAGTGAACACATTCAAACTCACCTAGTGAGCACTTGATGTTTCTTTAGGCAACTACCCCAGCCGTCTGATGTGCCTGTGGGCTCCTATCCTGAGTGACAGTACCTGTAGAGGCGCCTACCCTGGTCAGATCTCCTCCAACATGTTCTGCGCTGGCTTCATGGAGGGAGGCAAGGACTCCTGCCAGGTAAGATCACTGCTAGTTACAGCACTAATATCATGCTAAAAGATATAAACATATTAAATGGATTTCTGTGAAACACGTGTGGCTTGCAGGGTGACTCTGGTGGCCCAGTGGTGTGCAGCAACCGGCTGCAGGGTATTGTGTCCTGGGGTTACGGTTGTGCCCAGAGGAACCAACCTGGTGTGTATACCAAGGTCTGCAACTACGTCTCCTGGATCAACAACACCATCAACTCCAACTAAGCTCCCAAAGATTCTTTTGAGCCCATAATCATGGCATGTTGCAATAGCATTTGACAAGCATAAAATAAACACCTGAGGACAAAAATTAAAGATGTTTGATTTGTCTTATTTATAATTTTTAACATAGACACATGAGATTTGTAGATTTATGAGATGTTTTACTATTAATTAAAATGACTATTAATTTAGTCTAAACCATGAAACCATGAAAATTGGGGTGGATGGAGATGGTTGTCTCTTAAAACAGAAGACCTGATTTTGAGCAATGTCAAGATATTTAATTTGTTAACAGCAACGGCTTCGGATCAAATTCACTAACAACTCTAACAGGTACCTAACTCAATAAAATCACTAAATAAAACAATACTGTCCATTACAGGGAATTTCTCGTTCATATATTTGAAGAACATGTTTTTATATTAAAATTAGGTATCAGCACAACAAATATACAGCAACCATTTTCACAAGTTTCAGGAGTATGTGATTCCCATACAAATGTTGGGAAAAATAACAAAGAACACGTTTACAGAATATTTAAATTTCTCCTCTGGCATGTTCCAAGTAATGTCCATGCAGTTCTATAAGGTTGGAAAAACAAGCATTGCACTCAGTGCAAATAAAGTCACCAGTTGTGTCCTCGGTCTTCAATATGGATGGTGACTGGCTTGAACCGTTTAGATCTTCAACTGCTGAAAAACCATCCTTAGTGTGATCTTTAACCATTTGCTCATCATTCATTTGAGAATTAGTTTTGGTGGTGCTTGGAGCTTCAATGTTTGGTTTTGGCTTTTGTGATGGATGTACGGTTGAGGGAGCAAAGTGCGACAACCGATGACGCATTTCTCCTCCATTTGAACGGAGCAATGAGTGGAGCTTCTCTTGTCTCTGATTATCATAAAAGCTGTAATCATAGCTCTGACGCTGGAGATGGTGAGATTGATGTTCCTCTATCCTAAGTAGCTGGCTTCTCTTTGCTATTGACCCTTTATCTACAGCCTTGTGCCGAAGCTGATGGTGAAAAAGCAAGTCCAAGTTCTCAAAATTGGCACTGCATGTACCGCATTCATAAGGATGCACAGCAGACTGCGGATCAATGGTGTCATGTGCCTCCATCGAATCATTTGTGCAGTGAACAACTCTGTGTCGCTTAAGAATAACCGTGCTTGCAAAACCTTTTCCGCATACATCACAAATAAAGGGCATAGTTGAGTGGTGCCACTCTTGCTGGTGGTTCCTCAACTTTTGTGCGTTTGAGAACGTGTGAGAACAGAAGGGACAAGCGTGAGCATTAAGTTCTGGGTGCTTCTGCAGATGTTTATTGTACAGTCCCACAAATCGAAACCCCTGCCCACACTTTGGGCAAAAAAAACGCCCTCTTTTTTGTCTATGCAGCCGCTGATGAATCCAAAATTTGTTCCAGTTTTTAAAAATCCTGTTGCAATCAATACACGTGAAGCTTTGACCCCGGGAATGAGTGAGCATATGGGCCCTCAGCCTTCCTACATGCTGGAACAATCGTCCACATTGTGGGCAGAAATACTTTCTTGGATCCGCTTTGTGGCGCGTACTGTTCAGTTGAGACACAAAATAGCTGGATTTGACGGGCTGATTGACGGAACAGAGGTTATTCTGAGAGTCATAAACAGTGGTGGCCATGACCTGAAGAGGACAAGCAAGTAAAGAGGAGGATTTGAGCTTCCTCAGAAAGGAAAAATCTTTTGGAGGAGATTTAGCTGGACTTCGGATTCTTTGAGGAGTTCTTCTCTTCAAGGAGTTTTTGAGTTGGAATCTGTGAGGTGAACTGTAAGAAGGCTTTGTTTTTGTGAGGCGGATGGTAACGCAATGCTTGTTGTGTGTATGTAGCTCTGAAAGGAGACTAAAGGTCTGCTTGCAGTGATCACAGCTGTAACGCTGGGTATCAGTGTGTCCCTGCAAATGTAATTCATACTCATCTCTGGTGCCGAAGCACTTTTTGCAAAGGTGACACCTGAAGCTGATTACACCCTCCGATTCCATATCTTTCAAGGTGGCATGAGGACTTCTTTTACCATCACAGGTGTGTACTTTTAATGGCCCGATCTGAGAAAATCCCTTGCCACATTTTGAACACAAGTAAGGTCTAATAGACCAATGCACCCTCTCATGGACACGTGCTGTGCACGCTTGAGTAAATGATTTACCGCATACCTTACAAGAGTACGGTTTTTCTCCACTGTGAATACGAAGGTGGATTTTGAGGACAGACTTGTAGCAAAAGACTTTGCCACAGATCGGACATGTTTGGGGTTTCCCTTTCCCTCTTCCTCGTCGTCTCCTTTTAGGGATGATTTGAGTACTATGAGTGTTACTTTCCAGTTTGTCAGTCACGTTTACCTCTTTCTCATCCACAATTTTCTCAGGCATGGCTCTATCTTTGTATTTGTGTGCATGCTTTCTACTTTTGGTTTTATGGACTTTGCTGTGGGATCGAAGGTTGGAGAGTTGAGCGAAGGCTTTGCCACAATCCTGGCAGGTGAATGGCTTCTCACCTGTGTGAACACGAAGATGAATAATATAAGCTGAAGCATGATTAAAAGGGCGCCCGCAATACTCACATTTGATAACCCTTTTTTCTTTTCGTGGCCTTCCGCGGGAAAAAGAATGATATCCACGTTTGCTTCCTGCGTTCTCCACACTGCTTTCCTCAGCATTGGCTTCAGTTGAAAGTATCTGGTTGCTGTGCTCTGAATTTGCTTCTTCAAAGGCATCATCCAATGTTACATCTTTTTCGTTTAATGAGTCAGAAGGCGAGTCTCCTTGATTTTCAGTGTCTGAAATATTTAAATCTGCAGTGTCCTTATTCATTTTTTTGTCAGAATATTCTTCGCATTGGTTATCACTTTTATCAGAGCAGGATGTCTCACAGACAGCTTCCTCAGATGTTTGGATAGTTGAACAATGGGCTTCATTCCTTTCGGAGTGACTACTTGACGTTTCATCTGTTGTAACAGACATTTGATTGTGAGTTTGTGGTTCATTTAATTCTTCATTAAGCAGCAGGGATTTTGGTTCATTATCTGTGGTGCTGGAACGACAATCAGAATTTGTCTCATGGTCTTCTGTGCATTTCGGTGTATCCATATCAGCCTCGTTGACAGGAGCAGAATCAGAGTTTAATTGCTGTGCAAATGCATCTACAGTTAAGGAGACTTTCTCTTCATCACTTTCTTCTGCATTGCTGGGCAAGGAGTCAGGCAGGACATTAGTGGCTACAGGAGGAGGTTCTGCCACACTTCTGTTTTGGGAGTTTAATGCCAGACCTTTTGAAATTAATTCCCCCATTCCTCTCTTTAGTGATTGTTCCTGGGAATCAGCCACATTACAGTTGGTTTCATTCTTCTCGGCTTCTCCTTCAAGCATGATGTGCGAATCGTATGCTGGTGCCTGAGTTTCCCCTCACTCAAGCTGAAAATAAACAGAAGGAAAAATAATAAGACAACCTATAATAAGATGTATTGCATCTAATAAGAAGTAGTGTCAGAACTTTTACAGCTGCATCACCTGCTTTCCATGTTAATTTGTGACCCTGGACCCCAAAAACAGTCTTAAGTCGCTGGGGTGTATTTGTAGCTAAAAATACATTGTATGGGTCAAAATTATTGTTTGAATCCTTAGGATAGTAAGTAAAGATCATGTTCTATAAAAGGTATTTAATCAATTTCTTACCGAAAATATATTAACTTATTTTTTGATTAGTAATATGCATTAATAAGATAACATTTGGACAATTTTAAAGGTGATTTTCTCAGCATTTAGATTTTTCTCTACCCTCAGATTCCAGATTTTCATATAGTTGTATATCGGTTAAATATTGCCTTATCCATTCAAATCATACATCAATGGGAAGCTTATTTATTCAGCTTTCAGATCATTAATTAATTTTGGAAAATTAACACTTACAACTGGTTTTATTGTCCAAGGTCACATTTATTAATATACAGATCAAATGTACAAAACATTCTTATATACATACACACACACAAACATTATTTATATATATATATATATATGACATAATGTATTAATATAAAGATAAAAGTAAAAAACAGTACTGAAATAGTACTGCTGAATAATTAAATAGTATTTCTATATTATGGTGTTTGATCATTTTTTCCATACATTCCATAAATGCATATTGTCAGTAATAGGCTGCTAAACTGTAAAAATGTTAATGCAGGATATTGCCGCAATATTTTGCCTTCCAAAACATTTACTAGGCCTAATTTCTAACTTTTTCCCCCCAAAATGTAAAATTATTTTAGTACTTAAACAACAACAAAAAAGGTAAATTAATGGGTAGGGAAACAATGCATTATTATTACTATAAATATTAACGATGCATTTACGTTTCAAATGTTTCTTTGATTTTTCTTCTGCCACAGACTTTTATTTAAACGATCCATTCAAAGAACCGACTCATTGGAGTCATTCATTAGTTAACCGAACTACAGCAAAGAAAACAAAATGTATAGGGGTGTGCTCTATTTGTTGTCTTTGTATTTTGTTAGTTCTTTTTTAATCGCTTAAATTTTATGATGTTCAATTCAGACAGCAAACGCACAACAACTCGGGTAACAGTTCAAACATTTTCCCCGTGCCGCAGTAGACAGCGGCACAGAGTGATGGCGCTCTGCAGGCGTTTGCAGCCATAGGCCAATTCAGCCATTAACAATGTACGTCTCTGTAATGCTTCATGCATGCTTTGTTACAGTCAGCCCTGCATCTACTAACGCAGCACAACCTGTCCTTTAATAATGGTTTTATTCTGAAAAGCGAAACGAGCGTATTTAAACACAAAGCATTAATGTGTCTGTGTTACGTTAATTCACCGCTAACGTTACCTGACGCTGGACCTATCGAATCATTTCAAATCCTCCACTTATTTTTAAGAACACCGCTTTTGCAAAATTGCCTATTTTTTGCTCGACTGCTTAAAAGCAGATCATGCCTTTATCTTATAGAAAGCACACCAGAAAAAAAAAAGCAAAACAAAGCAAGGCAGCCTACACCAACCTTTCATGCTCTTTCTTTTCAGCACCAATGAACAACGCTTCAGGACGCTTTTACCAAACAAATGGAGTTTCCTTTTCCGTTTCCGATAAAAGCCTCTAGACGTCTTTTTCTGGACGTGTGGCTGAGTAAAGGCGATCACAGAGTATGCAAATAAATGCTAAATAATTATAGTTTGACTGCAATTTACGCTGAGCACATGATCTCATACCATCAATTGCATACAAAGGCTGGGTATCGGTATACATTTTATTCGCTTTTATTAACAGTTTAAAATATACAATAAAATGTTTCATTAAACAAAGTGTTCTGACATTACAACTGCAGAAAAGGTTTCTAATTATATTTGAAATTTTACATGAAGGTATTGATTTCTAAAACCATGAATGATTCGGCAATTAAACTTACATGTGCGAAGATTAGGGCTGATCTGACGCTGCATTTAACTGACACAGAAATATTGATAACAGGCATCACAATATTTGCATAATTAATCAAAATTAATGTAAAATGATAAATATAGCCTACTATTAATAACTTCTAATAGAATTCATTTTATCCTTGTAAAATGGAAAAACATGTTTGCCATTTTGTGAATTAAACAAACTTGTAGGGTTGACAAAATCATGTTTACACAAGCACTAAAGAACTACCACAAATAACAAATCTTTATATCAGATGTAACTTTTGCTATGCTTAAAGCAGCTCATGCATTTATTTGTTCAGTTCTCTATTAGATTTACTCTTTAACTCACCAGATCAGTCTTTAGCATTTAGATGCTTCCAGCAAGTTGCACAATTGCTAGCAACATTTAACACAGTATAAAACACTCACCTCCAGTTTCACAGACAAGGCTTAAGCTAGTCCCAGACTAAATTGCATGTTTGAGATGAAAATATCTTGATCTGACATATCTTAAAACATGTCAGTGTCATT
Source organism: Enteromius unitaeniatus (assembly GCA_032359435.1). Lineage (NCBI taxonomy): Eukaryota > Metazoa > Chordata > Actinopteri > Cypriniformes > Cyprinidae > Enteromius > Enteromius unitaeniatus. Next base: position 10,206,408 of record JAUMHI010000058.1, on the reverse strand, counting down.
GTTCTGTGATAAGAAGCACACCTGTAATAATTACTTATAAGGCATTTTGGTAAAAGTTGCTTAAATGTCTTAATCTAACTAAAGCCTAGTCCTGTTTTAAGATAATCCCTGTTTGTGAAACCGGGCCTTAAGAGTTTAATGTGAAATAAATGTGTGCGTGACAACACCCATCAATGGTTTATTGAAGACTAAGAAAAGTGTCACTATTGGGTTTATTAATGCAACGTAGTACATGTTGACATCAAAATATATTTACAGTACACTAATACATTTTGGCTATCTTAAAAACAGCCATCAACTGTTCTATTTTACATTTATACATTGTATTAGCCAAAATTTTTTCTGTTTGTAATGGGGGAGGGACACACACAACTGTAATCAATAGATGAACTAAATTAAGGCAACATCAATGAAATATAGAGGAAGCTGAACAATGTATCAGCAAGACAAAAAACCTGTTGCACTACTGATCAGATATGAAATTTTAGCTATTCAAAATTATTTTTTTACTACTAAAGGTATTCAACAGGTGCTGCCTTTTTACAACATTTTGATTGCATATACAGAAATAAAGGCAAGCAGCAGATACACCTTTTATGAATTTAGGAAAGGTATCGGTTTCTGCTCTAGATCATCTTCTGTGTCATTATCTGTTATTGGCGGTGGTTGTGGTGGTGGCATTTCAGGCACTGGTCCTAATATGCGATGAACTCTCCTCCTATGATTTTTAAGGGACACTGCGTCGGGATAGCTGCGCTGGCAAATCAGACACTTATATGGATTGAGTTGAGCAACTCCACTCAACAGATCATGACCTTCCACTATATGATGGACCCTCCTTCTGTGGTTTCGGAGGGACTGTTCATCTGGATAGCTGCGAGGGCAAATATGACACTGAAACTTATTGGGGGTGATGTTTTGCTCGGTTCCCTTTGTTGGCAGAAAAACACCACCCACAATATGGTGCACTCTTCTGCGGTGGTTTTTCAAAGATTTTATGTTAGGATAGGAGCGGTCACATATCTGACACTGAAATGATCCAGAACTGACCGGTTCTACGGTTGTCCGAATCACTTGATTTGGCTGTTTAGGCCGATGAACTTTCCTTAAATGATCCTTCAGGGACTGAAGCTTTGGATAGTAGCGAAGACAAATGTGACATTGAAAAGGAGTAGGTGGATTGGATTGTGCACCTGCTTGATGCAACGGTTTTTGTGTATCCTCCGCTGGCCTCATTCCGCTGTTGAGTCGATGAACATTTCTCTTATGCTCCTCGAGTGCCTGAGGGGTTGGACAGTTATAGTCACAAATCTGACATGTAAAGACAGATTGTCTGCTGTGTGAGACCAGGTGTCTTTTAAGCCCATCTAGACAACTGAACCAGCGAACACACACTGGGCACCGAATCGGTTTAAATGCTGGTTTACAGCTATTGCTTTGAAGGTGAACTTTAAGCATCAGTGGGTTTTGAAATGTTGTACCGCAACGAGAGCAAGTGGGTTTCTTTTGACCTGTGGCATCACCAGTACAACGCAACCGTATGTGTCTTGACAAGGAACTGCGGAGACTGAAGGTCTTTTTGCATTTAGGGCAAGTCAGTGGCTCAAGAAATGGCCCGTTGTTCAAATGTTGAGTTGCCAAGAGTCCAGGCACTTGGGCTTTCACGTTATGCTCAGAAAAACCTGAAGACTGTTGTGGCTGAGTCTGAACGTGTGATGGTAGCGCTTGGGGAAATGAATGAGGCTGTTTTTGGGAAGCACTTTGCTCATTTGCAGAGCTTTGAGATTGGTGCAACTGCTGATGTGCCTCAAAATCCATCCACGACTGCAGGTTTTCACCACAGTGTGGACAAATGTAGGACTCCTGCGCATGCTGCTGCAGGTGTTCGAAGAGAAGTCGAGGACAAGTGAACGAGGCTCCGCATTCACACGTCACTCTTCTTGGGAGCACAGACGGAAGTGACATGATTCCCCAGTTTCTGTTACTGCTAGCATTCTGAGTGCTTTCTTGTCGGACTGCTTGGTTTTCTGCAGATGGTGACAGGACGAATAAGTTTTCCTGAGCATCAGGTGTTTTAGGCTCCATGGTTCTGTTAAGTACGACTGAATTAGTGTTTGTTGCAGGATGGCACTTCCTTTGATGCATATTCATATTGTCTTTGCGGCTGAAGAACTTACCACAACGAGGACATGGAAACTTTTTAATCGGCCCAGCCATATAAGATGGTGTAAGAATTTGCTGCTTTAACTTTCCTGCCCCACAAATCCTCAAATGCTCCTTCAGAGTAAACAGGCGGGAATAGCTTCTCTGGCACCCGTTGCAAACAAACCTCTTCAAACCTTTGTTAGTGACGTGCACCTGAAAGCCACTGCTAGGTATTCCAGAGTTCATACCATTGTCCTCATTCGGCTCTACAACGACAACATCCTCAGCTTCATCACAGTCATCTCCAACCATATCTGTCAAATCGTCCTCATCAGAGTCCTTTTGATCCACATCTATCAGTACATCAATCTCAGCATCATCCAAAGGCATGGTCCACTGCTTTTCAGCCAATTTCTCTTTTTCCTCTTGTTTTACTTCAACTATATTGGCTGGTACTACATCAGAGGTTTTAGTCGATTCGGGTGGTTTAGAGTTAGAAACACTGGCAAAGAAGGACTCAATGGTTTTTGGGGGATTTAACTGGTCCTTTAGCGGCATCTTCGGCCCAGTCTGATCTTTCTTGCCGATAGGATGTTCCGCATTTTGTTCTTCGATCTTTATCGGCTCTGTGCCTACGCCAATATTTATATGCTGTGTTGACATTTGATTTGTTTTCGAGTTTAGGACAGCTCTACTGCTCTCCACCAAGTTTTGAAGTTTGACATTAACGCCGGAGCCTACAGTGTTTGGGGATTTCAGAGAAGCTTTACACGGACAGTTGTGCTTTTTGAGGCTGCGCATGCTCATGTACCCACGCTTGCATAAAGAACAGTAGAACATTTTTTCAACCTGTGGAGCTGTAGGGCTGACTGGTTGCAGAGACATTTTTCCTATCAAAGGTTGATGGTTTTTAGAGAATCCATCAAAGCAGACATGGCTTTCTGGGACAGAGATAACTGTTATCACAAACTGTTGACAACTAAGACAAAATTTAACTCTTTCTTTTTTATGCAGGGCATGATGCATTATCAAGGCGTCTACGTCCTGGAAAACCCTACGGCAGAGTCTGCATTGATGTCTGCCTTCCACATTGTCCCGGCCAAAAAGTTTTTGACGAGTCTCAAGAACCACCACAGGACAGAGTGTTTGTGTCACAGATATAATCTTTCTCTTCTTAGGAAACATCTTTGCAGTTTTCACACTGACCACCGTGTTATCTGTCTTTAACTTTGATTGATTCTCTGGTGGCTTTGGTTTTGGTATTGTTATGGTGATCGCAGGTTGCAATGGTGCTCTCGGTGAAGCTTTTCTGGGGGGCAAGTTCCTCTGTTTTATTGGTATGGGCTGTTTATGACTCATGTAAGCAGATGCTAGCATCTTCAGGATTGATTTCTTATTAAATGCATCTGAATCTTCACCAGCCTCTGGTGATTTCTCATTGTCTTGCACAGAATGGTTCACCATGTCAGAGGTTGTTAAAGCATCACTGTCTTGCTCAGGTAACTGCACTTGCTCTTCGGTCACAGGGTGGGATTCAGTTGGCAATAAGATGTTGCTGTCCATGCCTGCAGATTCGCCGGTCTCCATGCCTGCAGATTCACCGGTCTCCATGCCTGCAGATTCGCCGGTCTCCATGCCTGCAGATTCGCCGGTCTCCATGCCTGCAGATTTGTTGGTCTCCTGGTCTGCAGGTTCGTTGGATTCGTTCTCCTTGATGTCAGTGTTTGAAGTAGGAGCTGGACTTTGTGCAAGGGGTTTTTCATTGGAAGGTGGTGGTAAAAGACTGTGAAAAATGTGGTCTGAGACAGAACGACAAGAGTCTATTTTGCTATCTGGCACAACTGGAATACTCTCCAAAACTGATTTGACTATGTCTTCTGACCCATGTTGTTTTTTGTGTTCTTCAAGAGCTGCAAGTTCACTAAACTCCTCGCCACAGTCGCATATGTAGGTGTGGATTGGAGATGCTGGAGTGGGCAACATTACACAGTGATGTTTTTCAAGGAGATCTTTGCTCGCAAATAAGCCTCCACAGCTGCCACAAGTAGATAATGCGGATTCTGGTTGTTGAGAGGTATTACTTGCATGAGACGCTTGGTGCACCAGGAGTGATGACAAATTATGAAAAGTAGCTGAGCATGCCACACAGCTGTATGTTTTAGGACTTCCAGTTGACCTTGTTTCTTGAAGTCCAAGCATTTTGTAAGTGCCAGATGATTCCTCAGCCAATGTTAAATTTAAAAAGTGTCACCAACACCTTTGTAATTGTTTAGTGTCTGCTAAAAAGAAAGCAGAAAAGCAACATTAGTGGCATAGCAGGAATTCAATTGTTTTCAATTCAGAAATAAATCATGAAAGGTTATATTTACTACCTTTTTACATAACCACTGTCATGTTTAGGCCCTATGAACACTTTTAGGCAAGTTACAATAAAAAAGTAATTAGTACAGAAATCTAATTACAGTGTTAATCACATATCAGCCTTGAGCACTACAATAGAAGGACAGGCATAAAAACTGCTCTTGTAAATCTTTCAAGTAAATTATATAAAATTTGATGACTTAATCATGAACTAACCAACGTATTTAATAGAAGAAAAGTTAAGCTAAAACATATTTTAACATTACAATTTTTGATGTTCAATCTATTATTTTAAATAGAATTGTTCAATAATGTACTTTATTACATTACATCAGAAATAACTAATTACTAAAGAAAAATCCATTAGTTAGCATTTCAAATGTAACTACATTAAATTAAAGCAATTAACACTGCCCAGGAGTTCATTTATCTTTTTCAAAGAAAAAAACAATTCTGTAATGCAGTTCTAAAAATAGAATTACCTGTGTACAGTGTAATTTTATATTTTGGCACATTTTAGATGAAAAAAAAAATAACTAGCATCAAAAACACAAACTCTTCACTGTTTTCTGGGAGGCATGACACAGTTAAGCACAATAACAACGATTTGTTTTACATTATTATTATTTAAACAATATAACATAACTTCTGTTATGCTCTTTAAATACTAAACATTTCTTGATTTCCATGACATTTGGGGAACGTAATATGTTTTTTTTAGTGCTTCTAGTGGTTTTACTTTATGTAAAATCATCATGAATACAAAGATAGCGTTTCTAAAAAATAAATAAATAAATATCAGAACCTGTGATAAAAAAACTGAAGAAAAAGCTAAATTGCTGTACGTCTTTCGTTTTCGAGATGTTTTAGTAATCGTTATACACAGTCTACGTTTCAAATGTAAGTTACTAACAATAGAGGCAAAAAAATTGGCAAGCCTGCTCACGCTTAGATTTTGATAGGCCTGGCCACTTACCGCGCCACTTCGCTCAAATGTTTAAATAAACGCTGTTTCACAACAATTAAACCCAACACAAGGGTAATCTGCAAACTAACGCTACTCACTGATTTAGTTTTAGTCGAAATATTAAAATACGCGTGAATGTAATCTACAACATGCCAATAACAAGCAACGCAACGGATGCTGCAGATATAGCCCGCTCCCCAGACATAGAAAGATTTAACTATACAATTTCCTTGCAACATCTCAACCTTAAACCAATTTACAAATTCAAACGTTTTTTATATCTACGCCTTGGGCAATACTGTGCATGCGGAACATTTCATGCGCGTGCTGCACAAGGGAATTGAATGACAAAAACAGCAGCTAAGGGCTGTATGCACCAAATAAAAACGATCCATAACAAGTACCTCAAACAGTTACTAGCTTGCACTCACCTTGGGAAAGTACGATGTGCAAACTTGCATGATTTTAATGAAAGAGGTTATGCATTTTCAATCCGAAAGGCGGTATGTATTTTGCACCCAGTGTCTGTAGAGAAGTCTAAATCCCGTTGTTCCCTATAGAGGGCAGTGGCGCTTGCTCCCACTCCCCACACGTATGGCTTAAATATACCGCCATCAACTGGTGTGAGGGACCGGTCTACACTACACTTTTCACATTAATTCCAAATATTACTAATAGGTAGGTTTAGTCCATCTTGGATTACTTGAGAAACATCAAACATACTGAATAGTTATTGGTTTGGAAGACATGGATAGGCCTTTCCTTAAATGTCTGTAATTAATTACTGTATGGATCTGATTCAACTCTGATTTACACTTCCATATATTTGACTGATAAAACACTGAAGGGCAGGGCTGAACTACTCTTTCAATCAATAGCAAACAGAGCAACAAGATTATATTTGATTTCACCATAATAACTATTGATGAGCATGTAGTGTTCAATAAAAACACATTTCTTTATCAGCTATACTGTTTATTAGAAAACAGTATTTATTTTCTTTGCAATTTTGAACAAAGCATGAGTATCATGTAGCGACTAATTTATAGCTTATATACAATGGCAAATCATCAACTCAATATATTTTGTTAATTGATCATTTGAAAGATGATTATTAGAGGAGCTATATGTAAAATGTTCTTAAATCAATCCAATTAAAATATGTATGAAAGGCAAAGCTGAAGTAACTGGTGACAGAGGATTTACTTGTAATGTATTCTGTTAGACCAAGGCCAAAACACACTCTGAACCTTGAGCCAAATGTTTTAAGAGGCATATACTGGCAGCTCTTGACCAGTAGATAGGGCTGCTGTGAAGTTGTTTGTTTAATATTCGTCGTATTCTGTTGCATGTTTTTCAGTCAAGGACTTTTTTTGTTGTTGCGTTCTGTGAGGAGGAGGGGCTGGTGAGGTGGAGAGAAGAGTTGATTTTCCCGACCGAGTTGTAGGAGCTTGCTCAATAAAAGTTATTAGTCATCGATATTATCAAGTCCGTAGTCTTCATTTACATCCACCAACAGGCAGCTAAAACCCCAAGCCTCACACTGCTATAGATTTACAATTACAAGATAAACCTCAGTAAGGGCTGTAATTAACTGCTGAAGATGCTGAAATTCCTAATTAAATATTTCCACAATCAATATTGGTAATATTAAAGGACTAAAAAGCAGCATGACCTGTAATATGTATGAAACTTGAAACTTCTCAAATCATTATAGATCAACTAACCGTAAAATGACATGATTTATGTTTGTACAAGTTTTTTTTTTTTTCAATTTAATACAGGTTTCAGGCTCTTTGGAGGGGTATTTTAACAACATACATTACTGAGAGTGAGGTTGGTCCCAGTAATTATTATAAAGTCTAACTGACAGTATGACAATAATCCTGTATCACAACATATAGTTTGAATAAGATTCACACAAAGCTATTGACTATTACTTTAATATGAATTATGTGGATTTCAAATGTTGTTCATTGTGACCTGCTACCTCAAATAATTCCAAAAGTTAAAGAAACCTCTCAAACAACAAAGGAGATGTAAATGTTTTTACTAGTTTAAGGAATTCTCAACATTGGTATATAAAAGTAAAACTAAACATCAGGTTTTCATAGGCATATGTCAACACTAATGTAGATTAAACATACAGATTGCATACAAAATTATCAAGCCTGGAGTTTACTTTTTTAAGGGTAACCATTCAAGTTAGACTCCTCTCAAGAAAAAGGTAAAACTGGATTTTTCCGTAACTTTTTTAACTCCAAGGCATTTACATCATATACAGTATAACTGCGGTGTAATAATAATAATAACCGCTTAACCTGACCTAAAATGTTTACAGACAGAAAAAAAAATTAGCAAGGCTGAGCATTACTATGAAATGTGAACATTACTCTACAGATGTAATAAGGATATTTAAAGCAAGGTCAAAAATGGAGGAATGAACAAGATTTACTTTACATCTTTGTTAACTGTACTGTGGAACATGAACAACTTTATGCACATTCATGCACATATACCTATAGTTCCATACATCATCTACATTACACACATTTAATTTACATTAATCTGAGTACTGTACAAAGAAAAATTAGCGAGCAGTTCACAGAACTGTAGAACAGATTAGATTGTATGAACATTAACAGACCAATTCTGAAATGGGGTAAAACACCATTATCATCTCAAAGTGGATAAAAGCAGTTAGGCCTATGTAAAAACAACAATGAATAATATGTACAGTTTATCTTAACAAATAACGTTCAGAAAACTGAATGATTTTGAATAACCTGCATTGCAGAAAACGGAGTCATCAGTAATTTGACCTTCATTCATTTACTGAGCTTTGATAGGGAAACCGAGTTGGTGATTGGGACTGAAGAGATTCTGTAGAAGCAGCACCATGAGTCCTCTGATGTTCCTCCAAAAGATTTAGAAAAGCAAAGGCTTTGTCACACTCTGTGCATTCATAGACCACTTGTCCTACATGGCTTTCTTGATGCTTTTGCAAATGAGCAAACATTGCGAAGGTTTTATAGCACATGTCGCACCGGTACTCTTGGTTGTCCTCACTTTGGCTTTGATGTTGAACATGTTTTCTTTTATGTTTCGCGAGATCATTTGCTGTAAGGTAGGTTCTGCTGCATATTGGGCATTGGTGTTGCCTTTTTGCGTCGTGCATTCTACAGTGAGTTACAAGAGACGGTTCTGTTTTGAAGGATTCTGAGCACACTTCACACTGGTAAGGGCGTTCATTGTGTATTTGCTGGTGCTGTGTGAGGTAACGTTTCTTCGTAAAGTCTTTTTTACAAACCAAGCACTTGAAAGGGCGCGGATCCTCATGATGCTTTTTATGATGCTCCATTAAACTGCTATTGGAGGAGAAACGTCTTTTACAGATAGGACAAATAATGAAGTCTTCTCCAACATCAACCTCTTCCTCTTCTTCATCACCCACTTGAAAACGAGTGCCTGAGCTATGCTTCTTAGAGGAAGAGACAGATGGGTCTGAACGGTGCTTTTCTGAAAAGGTCACATTTCTGTTACTGCAGTGGTGTTTGCGGAAAGCATCACTTCCGAGAAAGCTGTCCCCACATTCCGTGCATTCATACTGAGTGGCAGCAGTCAAATGGCATTGTTCATGTTCATCAAGGTCTTTCTTAGTGGGAAAAGTCATATTGCAAACACTGCACATGTGAGAATGAACAGAGAGGTGATTTGCGAGGTCCAAAGCTTGGTAAAAACTCTCAGGACATATGGGGCACTGGTAAATTTTGTCCCGCTTCGCAGGTTCCACACGGGTCATCTTTTCACTGGTAGGAAAGCTGATGTCCTTGGAAGCCTTTTCATTCCCATGGCTTCGTAAATGATTGAGAAAAAGGTGGTGATGGGTGAAGCTCATGCTGCAGTGATTGCATTGATAAGATCGTGGTCCCGTCAACTGATGGCTGAGCTGATGCTTTTTCAAGTGCGAACCATGTAAAAAATGCTTATTGCATTCTGGACACGAGTATGGCCGCTCTTTTGCAGGATTGCAGCCATGTTCCGAGAGCTGTTCTGGATCTGGAAATCTTACTTGACAAATTCCACAGCGATACTTGTACTGCTCAACGTTACTGGTGATAGCAGGAGTCACTTGCATTGTTTGAGGTGGTTTGGGGGGAATCAACGGCGGAAGCTCTTCTTGCTCTGTGTGAATCTTGCGATGCTCTGCCCGACTTGTTTTGCAGGAAAAGGTTTCATCACAAAGGTCACATGGAAAGTTTTCATCACGGTGGGTAACCATGTGCTCCGCTAATTCCGTTGGACGTGTAAAGCTCAGTGGACACTTGGTACAGCGGTGGGGACGCTTTTTGACATGCGTTTGCTTGTGTTTGCGAAGGCTGAAGAGCGAAACAAAACCTTTACCACACATTTGACACTGAAACTCCGATTTGTGGCTCCGTTGATGTTGTTGCAAGTTCACAAACTGAATAAAGCACTTGCCACATTCTTCACACTCAAAGGGCTTTTCGCCAAGATGACATCTTTGATGATCCTCAAGACTTTCTGATGTTAAAAATGTTTTACCACAAACATGGCAAGGAAAGTATGGTGCTGAATCAGAGTCATTGTTGCTGTCGTCTTCATCTTCAAAATTTCTGGAGTCTTCCTCATCCGATTCCTGACTTGCACTGCCAGAAGTGAGGGTTTTGATAACGTCCTCTTTGTGTTTTATTCTGCAGTGCTTATTGTACGACGACTTTAGCATATAGGTTTTGTCACATGGTTCACACCTATATACTTCAGGCTGCTCTGTTCTTGCTTTCACACTAGATTCTTTTGAGTTGGGTTGTTGTGTATGCAAATGAGCCATCCTATGGTGAATGGTCAGGGCTTTAGCAGTCAAATACCGCATCTTACAATAGTCACAGGGAAAGGGACGACTGGGGTCATGACAAGATCTATGAATGTCCAGGTCAGATGGAAAACGAAAATTCTTGGAACAAATTTCACAAGTAAAAATCATCTTTTGATTATGTTGCATTTTCATATGTCTTTGCAACATACCAGCTTGAGCAAAGACTTTATTGCATACACGGCATCTGTGAATGTCTGATTTCCGCTCTTGATCTGCACGCCCATGTTCTTCCAAATGACTTATTAGTCTCAGTCCATCGGTGAAACTCTGATCACACTCAGAACACTGATACTTGTTAACAGACACATCTCCTTTCTCAGCCTCATTTTCCTGGTCTTGATCTTTACATGAGAATTTAGTCTGTAGTACTCCAGTTCCTGTTGTATTAGAACCCTTGTTAAATACCAGAACAGTGTCATTTAAGTCAGCTGCATTTTCCATCGCAGAACCATTATTTGAGATTAGTGTGTGACCTGTACATTTTCTCCGGTGTTTCTCCATTGTCTTTCTGGTCCAAAAACCAACATGACATTTTGTGCAAGAAAGTGGGTACACCCCCTTGTGTATGCGCATATGCATACCCAGACCAGCGCTCCTGGAAAACCGCATGTTGCAATGCGGGCATTTAAGGGGCTTTAAGAGGTTTGTGTTTGAACACGCACGTTGCTCCTGTGCATTTATCTGACTGTTGCTGTCTTGGTTCTGCCCATACCCTTCATCAACCTGCTCTTGCTTTATGACTTGCACGTGACTGGATACCAGTTGCTGCTGATTGCTGTTATTTTGTGGCTGATCAGATCTATGCTTCGCTAAAAAATGCTGCTGGAGCTGAGAGAACAATAAAAAACGGTCACTACAGTTAGCACAGGAAAAACCTTTTATCTTGGTGGGGCTCTGGCTTTTATCATTTTCCTGTCGAGATGGTCCGGATGATTTTGAGCTAATGATACAAGTTTTCTGATGTACAGACAGTGTGTCTCGGGTGAACAGGTCACCACACTTATCACAAAGAATTTTTTCTTGATATTCTGTCTTTCCATTGCATTTAGCCAAGTGTCGTTTCAAATAGTCTGTTCTAATGAAATGCTCTCCACAGTTTGCACAGCCATAAGGTTTTTCCCCTGTATGAAGACGTACATGTACCTTTAGCTGTCCAGATAGTTTAAAGCGTCGAGGGCAATACTCGCATTGGTATTTAAATTTATTCATATAGTGCACCTGTATACGCTGCAGAAGCTTGGATGTTTCTCTGCATGGTTGGGTTTGAACATCATTCTTGGCAGGCAACATGCTTTCCTTTGAAATCTTTTTGCATCTGATTGTGACATTGTGCGTCCTTAAAGACTTTTGGGAACTGTATGTTTTGCCACATCTCTTGCAAGGATACGGTTTATCTGTAATGTGGAGCATGGACATATGACGCTTCAAATCACTCAGGGTGGACAACTGCTTTGAGCAAACTTTGCATTGCAACGAGTCAACATCTTCCTGGGTTTGGCTTTCAGGACTTGTGCTTAAGCTGTTGAGACTTGTCTTTTCAACTCGTATATCTAGTTGGCGCTTTCCTCTGCAGCGGGCTTGGTGCAGTTTTAAATGATCATAGCGTGAGAAACAATTTTCACAAGACTTGCACCGGTATGGCTTGACCTCTGTATGAGTGAGAATGTGGCGTCTTAGGTATCTGGACCTCAAGAATGATTTAGTGCAAAATTTGCACTTAAATGTCTCACCATTTTCTCCAGGAACCACAGAGATGTCTCCATCGTTTTTTACTTCAGTAAACATTGATTTCATCTTCTCAGATCCTCTTAAACTCTCCAATCTACGTTCCTTGGACACACCATCACAAAAAGCTTCATGTTGCAAATGTTGATCCTTACCGTCAAATTTCTGTGCACAATGCATGCATGAATACGCAGTTTCCTTTGAATGAAGAGATATGTGTCTCTGGAGGAAAATGCTAGATCTGAAACATTTAAAGCATTGTGGACATTGCTGATCACCTTTGCCCTTCTCGTTTGTTTCGTTTCCTGTTCCGGTTTCAGTTTTGATCTGCGTACTCTTGCACTGCTTTTCGTGACCATTTCTGTAGTTTCTTCTAGTAAAAGTTCTCCCACATTTTCTGCAAGCAGGTTTTATCTGGTCTCCATTGCAGAGTTCAACATGGTCTTTAAATTTTCGTTTTCTGTAAAACTTCCCACACTTTGAACAAGGTAAAACAGTCTTGGCCAAATGAGCTCTCTCATGAAGTTTTAAATTGTTTGGAAAACGAAACGAATGTGGGCAGTATGAGCAATTATAGGCTTTGCCTGTTTTTTTTGAAGCAGTGTCAACACCATGTTCTGCCTTTATTTGTTTGGTACTTGATATTTGTATTGGAGTTGGTTGCTCCCCTGTACATTTTTCCATATGCAGTTTCAGAACTTCCTTTCTATGGAAGTGCCTGCCACAAGTTACACATGGAAAAGGCTTTTCACCAGTGTGAAGGCGGATGTGACGAATAAGTCCAGCACGACTTGAGAAATGGCGTTTGCAGAACTGGCATTTGGATGCAAAAGGTCCAGGCATATGAGTTAAACAATGCTCGCTAAGTGCTTTTGAGTCAACGAAGGTTTCTTGACAGAGAGCACATTTAAACTCCTCTTTGTAAATCTCTTTTACCTTCTGAGGAGTAGCTTGGTCCTTTGGAGGGAGAAGTTCCATAAGTTTGCGTCTCCTATCATGCGCAGCCACATGTCGAAGAAGAAATACTGGAAACTTGAATTGCAAAGGGCAGTCAGGGCATTTGAGCATGCCTTTTTTAGGATGAGACTGTCTGTGTTTTAACAAATCTCCAATAGACGGCAGAACTTCCCAGCAGACTGAACACTGTACATTCCGCTTGTGCACATTTTTATGAGCCATTAGATGTCCATGCCTGGCAAAATCTTTTCCACAGTCTAAACAGCGAAAAGGTTTGTTTCCTTTATGAAGTTGTAAGTGCTTTTTTAAAGAGTCAGGTGAAGCGAAGGCTCTTCCACAGAAGCGACAGGAGAAAGGAAGTCTTGCACCTTTTTCTTGGTTAGTTTGTCTATCCAGTGCAGAGCCAGAGTTTTTTACATCAGCAGAATTAGCATGTTTCTGTTTGACTGCTTTTTTGTCATGTCCAAGCAATTTGTGCTTTGCTAGGTGGTTGTAGTAACCAGACTTGCTAGAATACTCAGATGGACAGAAAGTGCATTTGTACTGTGATGCTTTTTGTATGGATGTAGTCAATGGTGACTCTTTCTCTTCTTTTTTGGTACAGTTTAGTTCCTCTAACTCTTTTTTGTTCTTTACCTTTCCTTTGGCTCTATAGAGTTTAAGCTTAATGCAAGTTTGCTTTATGTGTCTATTGCGGTTGCCGGCAAAAGTAAACATATCTTTACACAAAGGGCATCGATACTTGTCACCAATTTTTCCCTTGCCTTTTTTCATGTACTCTTTGAGACATTGGTGACGCAAATGACGGGTCCGATTGTAGGAGTACTTGAAAATGCGAAAACAGATCGGACATTTAAACTTTGGTGGGAAGTTGTTAACTAGAAGTGTGTTCTTTTGAGAACACTGCTCTCTCTTATGTTTGTTAAGGTTCCAGGTATATTTGAATGCTTTTTCACAGTTGTCACACTTGAAGGGCTTCTCCTCTGAGTGTGACCTAAGGTGTGCATTCAGTTGTGCTCTGAGCCTGAAAGTCTTGCCACAAACATGACAATGCATTCGTTCAGGTGATTGACTTGTCTTGCACACATCCATTAGTTTCACAAAGCAATTCCGAAGTTTTACATTAGAGCCAGAAGTTTCAACCACATCTGGTACGTCATTCTTTTCATGGACTGATTCTGAACGATCTGCAGTCTGTGAAAAAGGGTCTAGTACCAAAGGTGTGCATGCTACCTTACGCTTGTGACTTTGACATTTGTGAGCATTAGGAAAGTATAATCCACAACACTCACATCTATAAGGTGTTACAACTCTGTGCTTAAGCTCATGTTCGTCGTGATACGGTTTTCGAACAAAGGCTTTTTTACAGTACCTACAAATGAACTTTGCCTTTCTCTCAGTTAGCACTTTGGTATACAAAGGGGAGAAATCTTTCTTGTCGTAAAGCTCGACTTTTCCACAGACATGTTTTTCTGCCAATGTACCTCCAGTCAAGTAACTTTCACAAGAGAGACAATACTGAGACTTATGTAGAGAATGCATGCAGTGGTGGTGTTCAATTAGTTCATCTACACTTTGTGTTGACTCTTGGCACTCAATGCAATGGTATTTTTTTCCATTACAAGTTAATTTCTTAGCCGTCTTAAGGAGAACAACCGGCTGCAGTTTTCTCTTTTGGGTCTTTAAATATGATAAAGCGCCTTTGTTTGTAATGGTACCATTTCCAGTCAGACATTTCTGCTGTCCAGGATCTAGGAAGGCCTTGGACATTTGGTCTGTACGGAGTACTGGTGAATCTTGAGGCACATCAGTTCCCTCATCTGTCTTATTTTTAGATTCAAAAGCAGTGCGATTAAACCGACTGCACTCGTTGACTTTGTTTACATTCGCAAGTTTCGGGTGTTTCTGTTCGTTGGTGTTCTGCGCTGTACTACTTAAACCAAAACAAGACTCCAAGAACCCAAAACTACTCCGCTCAACTTGTTCATTATCAGATATAACGCATTTCCGTCCTTCTAGCTGAGAAGAATTTCCATGGCCAGGTTTTGAGGATGTGGTTTCAGGACTGGGTTTGTTGTTCTCCATTTGACAGCCATCAAGAGATTTTTCTCCATGTCCACATAACCCAATTGTCTTTTGAATGTCAGGTTTTAAGGATGGGCTTTTAGGACCTGGCTGATTGCTTTTCAATAGACCGCCATCAAGAGAAACTTTTCCATGGCCATGCATCTCAATTGTTTCTAGATAGTTGGGCTTTGAGGATGAATTTTCAGGATTTTGATTCATTACATCTAACTGGTAGTCACCAAGTGGACCTTTTCCTTCATCTGAAATCACAAATGTCTTTAAAGGTTCAGGTTCTGATGTGTTTTCAGCATCTGGGGTTGTCCTTTCTAGTTGGCAAACACTTAGTGATTTTATGGTTGGACAAATGTTTTTATCCTCATTAGAAGTATCAAGATTTGCATGATCTGAGGCACAATTGAAATCATCCTGAGAGGTACCAAGCTCTTCGCAGTGATCCAAAAAACATTCCAAATCACAAGTTATTTCCCTTTCCTCAATTTGCTCATCTTGAACAGCACCATTCATATTGTCCAAACCTTGCACTTCCATACAAGAAACATCTGCATTTGTAAGAAGCGACCCCTCACTACAGTCACTGCGAGTATGGTTTACACTATCAATGCTCTCACTTGTGGTCACTGGAGGTCCAGTGTCCTGCTGTTGATTTATTTTACTCATACCTGCTTCCACAATACTTTGGCAGACCTCAGCAGAAGGTAAGTGCATACTTGAATTCATGTCTCCTTCCTCTGAAGGCTGCCCAGCCTGGTTGCCACCCATTTTAACATCAATGGATGAACTTAAATTGCAATCAAAATTTCCCTCTGTGTCAGAGCAGCTGCTAATATCTGAATATTCGACAAGACTAGCATTTGTCTCAAAAGCAGGTTCTAAAACTGCCTTGTCAGAATGTGCTTCTAGTATGGATTCAACCTCTACTGAGTTAGGCAAGGGATAAGGTATCATGTTACCATCATTGTCTCCTTTATCCACTGTCTTATCTTGTTCAAGGTCATCTGAACCCATTACATCTTGCCAAGATGATTCATAGCATGTGTTCTGCAGAGAACCAGACTCCAAGTCTTTTATGTCTGATTCAGCAATTTCTTGCAAATCCATCATGCTTGGAAAGTTCTCCTTCTCAATTAACTCTTCTATCTCATGAACAAAGCTCTCATCTGCTTCCACTGGTATTCCGTTACAGTCCATAGCTCCAATAGAATTTTCAGGGCTCTGGTTAGAGAGAATTTGTGCTTGCTGAAGTGCATTCCATGTTTGAGCCATCCTGGTGTTCTCCTCCAAGGGCTAATTCTCCTAACTCTGAAAGACAAATGTCCGTGCGATTACCAAAAAGCACACTTTTATACGTGTTTTAAAAAAATGCAATAATAGAAAGTTAAATGCTCACCCCACTTATCCACTACATATCAGTGGAAATTTTATAGCTGATTTGACCAAAGATCTGCATAAAAAAAAAAAGAAAATCAATTTAAAAATCAGCATATGATCACTAACAAACGTATTGTTTTTTTAAAATGTGAAAAAGATGCCCAAAGCAAAGGAAAAAGGAAAAATAACAAAACAAAACACAAATGCACATTACTGCCAAGTAAAACAAAGTAGTACTGCTGCAAACACCATTATACCAAAACAGCAGCACCGAAATCTGATCTAAAGTTAATGGAAGCATTTACTATGCAATGTAATGCTGATGATTCAATGGGCAACTTTTTGAGCAATGTTGCCAGGCAACTTTAGGAAATGTTGCCATAAACGGTCAACCAGGTGAGACACAGGGCCTAGATCTAAAGACTGATCTAAATTATTCACATAGAAAAGTATTACCCATCTTAACTGAAAAGTACCCAATAGGCTTGGGCGATATCCAAATTTTGATAGTCAAACCTCCCTTTTTTATCTCATTATACGGTATTACCATGAATAATAATAATAAAAATAAATAAATAAGTGACGTAAGACAGCGTCACCAAACCGTTTAGAAACTGAATACCAAACACTATTACTGAAACAATAACAAAATAACACGCACATCAACATTAACAACTTTTATTAGCAACAAATTGTTTATAAAAAAGTGCAAATACAACTGAATTAACAAATTTCCAGAACAGAATTGATACTTAAATAAAAATGATAATACTTTATAATACAAGGCTCTGAACCAGTTCAAGGAACAAAAAACAAAACGAAAACAAAATCAAATTTTAATCGTTCTGAACAGAAACGGAAACAGAAATTCCAAATTAACCCATTAATAATGGTATTTTTATCGTTCTCTTATATCAATTTGGCAGACCAAAAACATGAATTCAAATTGTGTGCGCAAATGCGATGGTGACGCATACAATAAGCAGAGCCCTTTCTGATGCAACAAGCTTAAGGTTACCAAGCACCTGGCTGTTTCATGTGCAAAGGTATGTTTAGGTTAAGTTATTTTAACCTAATTAAAACTTGTAGTTTAAACTACAAAAAATAATTACTGATTGTCTATTGTTTTTAGATGGGTCACCATAAAGAAAATCCCTTTCGTAATTTTTTTTTTCATATGACAAATTGTCTGATAAATCGATCTGTAATATTGAAGGATGCAGGGCAGAAATAGTTGGGAATCATGGCGGTAACCTGCAGAGACACATTCAACGTAAACATCCAACGAAATATGTTGATTCGACCAGCAATAAAAGGTCAGCAGCTGATGGACAAACCACTCTAGACGCGGTCGTAGTGAAAAAGCCAAAGACAACAGGCGTTCATGTTCAAATGTCTCCAGAATGTCTAAAAGATGAGTCAATGGGAGACCATTTACACTAATGGAAGCCACTACAAAACGCTATGGGAAATAATTTCATCATTAACTAAATATCCGTGACATGGTGTCAAGTGTTGCTTAGGAGTGCAGAGAAGAACTGAAAAACGACTTAAAGGCAGGCTACTAATGCTTAAAATTGATTCTGTCACATGCAGAGACCGATCAGTAAATGTAAATGTACAATACACTGACGGAGAAAAAAATTGTTCTGCACACTTTGGCCGTAAGATAGCTCAATGACAGACACAGGGCCGAATACATTTTATCCGTCGTGCAAGATGTCTTACACGAATATGACGTTGAATTATGGCAAGTTTATTCAATAACTTCGGATAAAGGCGCTAATATGATAAAAGCATTGTCTTTAGTATCTGACATACAAGAGGACACCACATATGATGAGGTAAAATGAGGCTGATACCATGGATAAAGAAGAGGACGAAAGTCAGGAATTGGTACCGGATTTGGCCATCGAACTTGATTCTGTGATGCAAGAACATGTGTTGCGCAGTGTTCAGCTCATACTTTGCAGTTGATGATGCATTAAAAACCAGCGAAGGTTGCTACGAAAAGCCTTCAGTCAGAACAGCTCACCGCCGGCGACTTCTACGGTGTTTGGCTTCATCGCAGATATTCGAGAGAACCCCATCTTAGGAGAAGTTAGTGTCTTTTTAAGTACTTGGCAAGAGTTGCTACCACAAAGCCAGATTTGCACAAACTTGCTAAGAATGTAATTGTGCTACCTATATTGCAAGTAAGGGTTGAGCATGCATTTTCATGCCTCAAGTACATTCTTTCCCCTCTGACGTTGTCAATGAATGCACAGGTCCTAGAGGACATTCTCTTTGTTTAAACAAAATGTATGGAGGTTAAAGAGTCACAAAACCCTAAAACACTTTTTTTGAGTTGTTTACAGATATATACATGTTGTACATTGCTTAAAACAGTAATATGTGTCAATAAAAATGTTACAAAGTGGAAATTGGTAATTTTTGCACTTTTTGCGACCATTTCGTGCATCCGGTTTTAAAAGTTACGCTTTTGCCTGTGACGTAGATGCAGGTTTTTTTGCGCTCATTCGCTGTGTGGCTGGTACAGTACCTATCTACGTCATCAGCTTGGCGGCCCTACTAATGCATTATTAGTGAGCAGTGTAACATTACACATGACAAAGGACTCGTCTAATTCAATCTCCATGCTTTGCATGAGCTATCTCAGCATTGGAAATTAGCACTTGTGTCACTTGTTTACTTTGGCTGGCTTGCGGTTTCTAAAACATGGGTCATGTTTGTGCCTTTCTTCATTGTAACAAATCAAAAGAGTTGTTTTCGTTTCCCCGCGATGCGACCAGAGCTAGAGTTTGGAGGCTTGCTGAACTGAATTGAATTGCGCGCAGATGACATCTCATGATCGCGCGAGTGCTTGAATTGCGCACAGATGACATATGTCTAAACCATGCCATGGTTTAAAGTTTAAAAAGCTTACTAATAAAGCATCTGAAAATCCGCCATGGATTTGCTGGGTTTGACGTTCAGGCATGGCACCAAAATTAGGCACCGAAATCTGCATTTTGATTCGGTTCGTTACATACTTGGGTACCTGTGCCATACTGGTACCGGGTTTCGGTACCCAACCCTACTTATTACAATTGGGAATGAATCCCACAAATGATCAGGAACCCAAAATAACCAAACAAGTTTGGAACAGAGGTACTGAAAATTGCTGGTTTACTTTTGTTTAACAAATATGATATTAGATTTATGTTGTAAACACCCCATTATGAGTTAACCACTTGAAATCAACATTCCTGCCCAAAATCATGGCCCCAAAATTCCTACCCATGAACCTAATCATAACTTAAATAACAGTTGAATAACAATGAAAACTCAACCTTGATTTTAAGCCTACATTTAACAAACTTTAAACTTCAAAACGGATTAAGATATTGCTCCAATCAAACAGGATGTTCCTGCATGGTCAGGATTTGTTGAGCCTGTATTCACAGTAGTCTTTGCCATCTAGCTATTCTTAGCAAACAGGAACGTGTGGTCTGCTGCAGCTACAACTTATCCACTTCAAGAATCACTTCAAGGATCAATGATTTCAGTTTTTCCACATCTTTTGCCTTCTCTACGTGAGTGTAACTCCACCAAACCACTATAGGAACAGGGAGGGAACTGGTTGCACATTAAAACTGACATGAATCATCTTAACACTGCACCTTCCACCAGTCTGTCATCTGTGCCAGTCTGGGAGTAGTATACGCAGAGTTGATAAACAGCACTCTAAGAGGCTTCCTCAGGGAGTTCAGTGCCAGCTATGCGAACTTATTACTGCACAACACTGTCAGTATTTTTCAGAAGAAAATTGCAAAACTGCTCTTCAAGGTGAACTTCAAGGTCCACTTCCCAGGCTGGGAGCTATAGGAGTTGTAGAGTGTGCTAAGCAAAGCAAGAGCACCCTCAGCTGAAGTTGTAATACTAGCAAAAATAGCAAAACAGGTTGGCAAACAATTTAGTGCATATTTGTGTTATGGAGAGTGCCAAAAGATTCTTTTTACAATGTGCTTTGCAGTTTTAAGCAGAGTAGCCAATCACAGACATGTGCTAACAGAACAAACTGTTCTTTTACTTCTG
The DNA here is from genome assembly GCA_032359435.1 of Enteromius unitaeniatus. Taxonomy (NCBI): domain Eukaryota; kingdom Metazoa; phylum Chordata; class Actinopteri; order Cypriniformes; family Cyprinidae; genus Enteromius; species Enteromius unitaeniatus. The sequence goes on along the minus strand of JAUMHI010000058.1, from coordinate 10,185,823 downwards.
CACTACCCTGCTCTACCTGCACAAAACATTAATGTGCGATTGCGATTAAGGTCAAAATTGCGATTTGTGATACGATATATAAGTGGTTGGACTCAACTCGCTTGTTATAAAGGAAAATGCACACACAGATTACTAATAATGCTGAAATCAGTATTTCTCAACTGAGATACAGTGTACAGTGCAATCTAGCAACAACTAATTAAACTAAATTGTACAAAAATGTACAGATCAGATGTGACTGGAAGCAGAGCAGAAGAGAAAAGGGAAAGGTCCTCAAGTCAGGACTAAAAAACAGGATGCCTGAAGCACAATGGCAAAGTGTGTTGGGTCGCTATTTGACATTTTTCGATTCTCAAATGGTATTGAGGCAATTCGGTCGATGCCTAAAAAAAGTGCTAAACTTGAGACTACGCCCTAGGTTTTCAATCAAATGTTGCATTGGTCCTTATTATAGAAAAACAACATCTGCTGCTCTGCACGGACCAGGATTCAATGGCATGATCCAACCAAATACTAAACGAAACATGGTATTTTTGACCTGGAATCCAGAAATCAATGAATGAAAGAGATTAGTATAATGCTTCATCGTGTATTTCTGTACACCCACAGCATTTACAATAATGTGGGGGAGGTCTCTTCTCAACCACCACCAGTGTGCAGCATCAACCTGGATGATGCAATGGCTGCCACAGGACAACGGCGCCAGTGCGCTCAAAACACACCAGCTACAGCTGTAGAGGAGAGAGAGATACAGCCAATCAATTAATAGGGATTATTGGGAGGCCATGATAGACGAGGGCCAGTGGGAATTTGGCCTCTTTACTATAAGTGTCATGGGATTTTTAATGGCCACAGAGAGTCAGGACCTCGGTTTAACGTCACATCCGAAAGACCGTGGTCTTTTGACAGTATAGTGTCTCCGTCACTATACTGGGGCATTAGGACCCACACAGACCACAAGGTGATGATTCTCGCAAAACACATTTAATTTGAAAGATAAGGATAAGAGTGTGTATGGCCAAAGTTCCCACCTATACTGAAAATTTCAACAAGTTGTGTGATCATCAATCCGAGGGAAACAAATAAAATAAATAACTAGATGGTACCCCAGACCCCATACTTTGCTACTCCACATCAAGGGATGGAAAATTGCTTTGTGTTCCACCATACCTTACCTCCTATTAAACGATCACCAACTAAAACGGTTCAAGAAAAATTGTTTGGGATTGACAACCATATTTGCTAAGACAAGCAACTCTCAAACGGTCCTGTTCAGACAACAGTTTACATAAAGTAAACCTTGTGTTTTTGGAATACTTTCCAAATGGATGGAATCCTAGTCTGAATAAATACAAACCAATTACCACAATACTGCCATTCAAGACTGCTCAACATCAGCAGAATAGCTGTGACTTTCTGCAACTACCAAAATTGGATGAGCTGCAATATGGGACAAAGCGTATGCAAGGGTTTTGTGGCGTATTCCAGGCTTTAATGTAAAACGGCAAGCTTCATTGGCATGATAGCCTTGTGGGCAGTGCGCTGTTACGCTTCAGGCGTCACTGGTCCGAGTCCTGGCTCGCAGACCGTTCCTGATCCCACCCCCCCCCCCCCTCTCTCTCTGCCGCATTGCTTCCTGTCAGTTCTGATCTATCCTATCTAATAAAAAAGGCAAAACCACCAAAAAATAAATCTTAAAAAAAAAAAAAGAAAAAAAGAAAATGGCAAGCTTCCAATGCTTTTTACTTAAAACTAGATAGCATTTGAGACACAGCCCTTCTTGAAAATACAAGTACTTTTAAACAGTTTGCCTCACGATAGGGTTATATTGGACTGGGTGCCACAATTTCAGTCAACACAAAGCACTGATGGCAAGATGTGCAATAAATTCTCAGAGCAACCTTTCAGGCAATTATTACAGCAATAAACAGACACTAATGTTGAATTTACTAATTAAAATGAAGTACTTTAGATATGCGTGTTGGTCATGATCAGATCCTTCATAGTTTTTCTGAACAGAATCAATAAAGTCTACTCTTTATGTGACAGTTGACAGTTAACTGGTTTGGGTGTAAGAAGGGAAATCAAGCATCCTAAACAACTGGAGTAGCTGGCTCAGAAGCACTTGATTAGCACTTTGCTTTTAGACATCCAATCATTATGGTCTGCATGAACCGGATGTTTGCGACTGATTTTACTTTATAGTGATGTACTATATTGAATGAGGAAAATAGAAGGCACAGCAGTTTTTTTCTACTACAACCAATCAATTCGCATTAAAGCAAGCATTTAATTCAGAACTACAAAGATTGCAGGTTCAAGTCTCAGGTCCAGCAGGGCTTGTAGGTAGTGGGAGTAACTATCCAGTGCTCTCTCCCCCTTCAATACCACGACTGAAGTGAGACCCTTGAGCAAGGCACCAAACCCCCCGACTGCCACCTGCGCATTGGCTACCCACTGCTCAAGTGTGTTTTCACTGCTGTGTGTACACTTTGGATGGGTTAAATGGAGAGCACAAATTTCTTGTATGGGTCACTTTTTTCAGACTAAAGTAATCAGAGAAGGTCCATCATTTTAGAGGGGAGAAACAATTTCAGATTTGGATTAAAGATTATGAAGGCAAAAAAAACTTGTGGATTAACTGTTCACCAAAAAAATAGCAATGTGTGCTAATAAAATAGACAATTTTGATTTCACACAGACTTCAACTTCCCTAAGCAGTTTGCCTCGCAGCCCTTCCCCACCACCAAGTGTGTTCCACTTTAAATAAGTCTACTTCATATGTACAGTTCAGGCAGTTCTACGTACATCAAGTAATCAAAGTTACTTTCAAGGAAAGTTCACACAGCCAAAATATTTTGCAACGCAGCTCAAACAATACCACATCCTAACAAGACTCAAACAAGACAAATTCTAATGACTTCCATATCAGATGGTGATCAGCACCTAGGGTTTGCCATTTGCCCTAGATGTGTCCTGGCCAGGATTTTGATGTTGCTTTGATTTATACCTCAAGATAATTTCGAAAACTTAAGGAACTGATGTCATACCAATTGGTCTGAACACACAAACCAAGCCAAATCCTATATCCTTATAGACATCCTGGCCAGGACATGACTGGGGAAAATTGCATGTATGATCAACCTATTGTTGGGGATAAGCTGTGAAGACCCCAAAACCAGGTGTGTTGAATGAAGACAATCAGAGATGCAACCAATACAAAAATATACTCTAACAAAGGTCAAAATTTATGTCAATACATAGGTAAGCAAGATTCTGGTTGGTGGTCAAAACATAGATTCACTTAAATCTCCACACATGGACGTAACATTTGAAGCATATCTTCTAGTGATTATTCTGGTGACAAGTGATCAGAGACCAGACACATATCCCCAGACATATATTGGATACCCTGGACATTGGGGTAAAGGCAAATGAAGGTTTCCTCTTAGAGCTAGCTCTGCATCAAGCTGCATAGAGAGATTCTCACACACAAATGCAGAGAACACTTATATACATTTCAAGGTTGCTGGGCTCTGTCCTGATTCTTGTCAAATATGGTTCACTACACACAATGAGACCCAGAGACAGATTCCCAGTGAAGACCTTGTGACCTAAGTGGTACAAAACTACGGGAACCAGACCTTTTACAATCTAACTTTGCTGCAGCTGGAATTGAATTATTGGTTTGTGTGGCCAGAGGAGAACTGGCCCCCCAAAGGAGCCTGGTTTCTCCCAATGTTTTTCCTCCTTCATTCTGTCACTGAGGATACCTTGGAGCTTTGATTCCTTGCTGCTGTTGCTTCTGGCTTGCTTAGTTGGGGAGACTTTTTTTTCAGCGATATTGTCGACTTGATTGCACATACCGAGCTGGACCATGACATCACTGAATTCAATAAAGAAATGCATTTAACTGAAAATAGAGTGTTTAATCTTATTCTATATTGACAATATTTTCCTATTCAATACTGTAAAATGCTTTGAAAATCTGTATTGTTAAAGGGGCTATATAATTTAAAGTAACTTGACCTAACTACCTAAATGAATGGGGGAATCCTTAAATCTCAAGATCAACTTGCAAGTAAATTACATCTTTACATCAGCAACACAAAGTGCCAAATGAATGTGGTTTCTAATGCTCAAATCATGTTTACAATTTTTAGGCATATTGGCTGTTCAAGCCTCAGATTTCTATAGGAACAAACCTTCTAATGGCCGCAGCAATGATGCAATGGACTTTACCAATTAACATTTGGTTATTATATTTAGAAGGCAGGACTATCCGCCATTTTGCGCATCTCTCTTTCTCCCATTCATAAGTGCAGGAGTGAACAGTCTTTATATTTCTACAGTGTTGCAACACTTGCACTGGAAAGCAAAACCTCACGATCACAGGACAAAACTGATGACATTATTTTATGGATGAAAGCTAAGAGTTCTCTAAAATGTCACTAGTTGCGTTTTGTCTTTCAAAAATGTAAATAAAACACAGCAATACTGCTTTGTGCACCCCTGTGCATGTGTGTGTTTCTGCATGTGTATGTCATGGAAGTCTGAGTGACAGGAATGTACTTGAAATACGAAGAAGCCAGGTCCAGACTGAATGCCCTCCTAGACTGGATAAGGATATCTAATTCAGTCCATTGCTAGGGTTGACATACAGCCGACATTGACATGAGACATACAGACTGATACAAAAAAGTGAAGTGAAATGTACCCAATGTTACATAATCTGCTTTTCAGAATACCCCCCAATATAACAAGAACAGTTTTTAAACGTGCAATCTATCTGCCGAAAAACAGAATGAGTACGAGTGAAAAAGAAAAAGTCCAAACATTCTGTTCCTGTTGAAACCAATCATAATGATTCCCTACTCCATACACCAATCAAGGAGAGATCCAGCAGCGTCGAGTAGTGAGCATGAACATGCACTGGGTCATAGCAACCCTTGCAGGCATAAAGCCGACGGCTATCCATTCACCAAGCAGTGAAACAGCTTTACAACACTATACACCACCAAAAACACAAGAGAATTTATCCAAAAATGTAAATTATTGATGTGTATGAAAACGAAAGGAACAAAACCTACAACATAAGCACTAGGACTGGGACAATACACAAATCGGCTAATTCAATACTATCCCAACACCGGTGTGCTGATGTATTATTGTGATCATATAACTTTAAGATTTAAGACTTTAATTTGCCTAGACAATGATTTTAAGTCTAAACAATGGAAAACACTTTATATGATGAGTCAGATTGTATATAATGAGTTAGTAACAAAATGCACCACAGCTTTCTGAACATTTTAAGAGCATACATGCAATTAGCTTTCTCCAAAGAGCTCATTTCATTGGGTTGCTGCAGGTTGTTTGGAGCTCAGCAATCAACTCTGGATAGTATCCACTGGATGGACACTCAAGTTGGTCACACTGCCGCAATATGCTATCAGTGTATGCCAGAGACTGCAGAGTGCTTTAGTCATGTATAGTACTCTAAAGCATGGGCAACATTAGCTTTTCAGAATTCACTTATCACTGTAAGGAAATTTGCATGCTTGAGAATCATCTCCTGACTAACTAAATGCAAGTGCAAATGTAAAGAGATTCATTGTGGAGTTAACTTTGGAGTAATGCTTTTAATGGGAGCGCACTTTGCGTTTTCTAGGCTAAAATCGATTCAGAATTTCATTCTCAAGAAACTTTCATTTTACAGATACATGCTGCAAAGCTTTGGGAACGATGCTGGATTCTTTCTCAAAATATCAGTAATAAGCAATTAATGGGACAAAAATGCCTTAGTAAGTTATTCTGGGACTGATGCTGCCCAAACTTCCACAGACAGTGCATCCTGAGTGAGATCCAGTTAATGGATTAAAGCATGAGCAAAAGGTATTAAGATTGGGACACATCAACCAGTAATTTCATTTCAAGTAACGGATGGTGGAAAGTTCAGCAATGCAATTTATTACAACAGTGCCAGAACTAGGCCTAATCATGTTTTCCGCACTTGTCTCACAACAGTGATTCAAAACTGGCACAATTCAAGTGACACAGGAAAAAGATACTGAAAATTCTAACGAACATCAGAAAAGCAGTACACCTTTCTGGTTAACAACGAAAGGCCATCAACTGACACTTAGAAAAGGAAGCATCGGCAATCAGATCATCACCACCATGTTCCATATGGTTAGTAAACGCAGATTCCACACAGTTCACCGTTTCACACATGCAACCTCTTCAAGTACTTCTTCACAGCGCTGTAATGTATAAACGATGTATTTCAATATAACTCATTGTTTTGATGCATACAGCTCCCCTAACCCAGAGCTGTCCAAACTGTGTCCTGGAGGGCCGGTGTCTTGCAGAGTATACCTACAACTCCAATTAAACACCTGAAGCAGCTCATCAAGCTCTTACTAGGCACAGGGCTCTGGACTAACTTTTTGCACTGGTTGCACTGGTGCGCCTAACACAAATGTCATATAGGCAATATTGACAAGTAAAGATTAGGGTTGGGTATTGAAACCCGGTACCATTATAGCACCGGTACCTAAGTAACCGGTATGTACCGAACCAAATCAAAACGCGGATTTCGGTG
>JAUMHI010000058.1:10162147-10174331 GCA_032359435.1 Enteromius unitaeniatus | reverse complement strand
CAATCCTTTATAAAGGATGAACCGACTGTTTAATCCTTAACTAATGATTCATAGTGTGCAGTTATTATAAAGTGTTAACATTTTTATTTTTTAAGTATCGATTCAGGCACCGTTTAGGCACCGGAACCGTTTTAAAAGTATTGATTTGGCACCGGTATCGAAAAAACCCTAAACGATACCCAACCCTAGTAAAGATTAACTTACACAGTGTCTACAATGAACACGACAAAGTGACCGTTGAAAATAATTTGAAACAACTGTCAATATGCCAAATAAAACGCAGCATTAGTCTTTTGTCAGGAACTTGCCGCAACACATCTAGTGTAGGCAGCATTAAGTTCTTTGTTTGAAGCAAAATTCTACAAGAAAGGTAAGTGTTTGGTGCTTAAATGATTCTTGGACGGATCAGGCCTTAACGAGTAAGTAGTCAAGTGTTCTTTTCATCTTCTCTCATTATCAGTGGCTACATCCACTCTGTTTATCTGAAGGGCCTCAATGGTGCAATATGCGTTTGCAATTTTGAGGACTCAAGATTGCTGTAGCATGTGCATGTATCAGTTCATTGGAACTGATACATGTACAAGGTGCCCTATTTGACTTTTCTAGCTTTCAGAAAGATGCTCACAGGTAGAACCACCATGTCCTTTTGATGTGCTAGTCATATATACCCAAGTTTAGCAGTGCAGGGTAAATTGGTGGAATCGCTACCTTAATAGAAAGTTGCTTGTTGAAAATGCGATTTTCAGTGCCATGGCCATACACCGAACCCCAGACAGCAAAGCTGTCCCCAATTCGGTTTCATAAAACAAGTATGGAAAAATGTATAATAAACAATATGGCCCAAGGTATGTGGACAGCCCTTTCCACTCAACAGGTTAGGTTATTCCCGTAAACTCTCAAATGACAAATATTTTTAATTTGAGAGACAAATATCTCAAATGAAAAATATTGGACCGTTTAAGCAAAAGAGTACATGATCTTTGTTTAGCACATGCAGTTTGACCGCTTCATTCTATGTACATCACAAGTTTAAACTAATTTGGTATAAAATGTGTTTTTAGAAAAACATGTTAATCAAACCCAAACAAATGTTTTTTTTAGAAGAGTGTCTGATGAATGAGTTGTAAAGGCACAGCCCTATATTGGAAAAGGAGCATGTTAGCATTTAAAGAGACATGCATGAAAACAGTGTAGTTCACTGACCTGCGATTATGATCACTGTTTAGTGTAGCTTGTCAGTGAATTAATTTATACAGTTTATTTTATACTTTATTTTTTTATTTCCCATTTGACATTACATTTCTGTAATGTAATCCTGCAAGCATCATTAAATGAACAATGGTATATTTATAAATGAACGTTAACCTAGATCAGGCTTCATCAAGTCTTACCCTGGAGGTCCAATGCACTGCAGAGTTTGGATTAAACCCTAATCAAACTCACCTGAGTATGTTAATCAGTGTATAAGGATCATTAGAAACTCACAGGTAGGTGAGTTTATTTTTAATCAAGGTTGGAGCTAAACTCTGCAGTGCATTGGACCTCTAGGGTAAGATTTGATGAAGCCTGACCTAATCAACAAATGGTGAAAAATATTGTATTAAATGTAATGCATTCATCATGATGTACTTTATATAATTTTAACATTTTGAACCTTAATCTAAAGTGATCTTTCACAGCAATCGTTTTTTTGCAATGCTAGTCAAAGCTAGTGGATCCCTCACAACTACACATTTTCACTCCCAATGAGTTTCTTCTAAGGGCCAGGACAAACCAAGCTTACAGTCGGTTGTCAGTCAATGTTGTGTCTGCAGAGTGTGTCTTTCAGGTTTATTTTTCATAGCGTATTTAACACATTGCCATTGTACCTGCATCGGAGCTGTCAAAATGATTTAGAAACTCTGATTTAAAAAATTAAAGCGAAAGTGAGAGCAAATGATGGCAGCACATTACATGATCTTACCCATAGAACAGGTAACTTATTCACAACATGAGTCACTTATAACAAAGACAGTTATCAGATATTCAAAATGGTATGCATGCGCTGATTTATTTACATTATGTATCTGTGTATATTCTTGTTTTGGTTTCTTCTATTTAGTGACGATTACTTTAGAGAAATATTTTTGGCGGTTTGTGGCAAACGAGGGCCCGTTTCACAAATTTCCACCACACATTTTCATTTTGGTGCATAGATTTACACGTTACAACATTCACAGGCAGTAAAATTTTGGCACAATTTTTTTTTTGATCTTGGCAGAAAATATGTTAAAAATGTAGTAGAAACATTAACAGTGCTTTTACAACCTGACCTATATAAGATCAATATGCTGAACTGTAATAAGTAATACAGGCACAATATCATTACACATATGTAAGAGCACAACATGAGCCTGTTGCAGTGATTCCTTTTACCTTTGATTAGATGTGAAACAAGTCATAGTCACAGGGCAATGTTGTGTATGCAGTGATGCTTGAGCAAACAAAAACTAAAACAATTTGTGATAAACATGGTGTTGAACAATATGGTGCTATCTTGGTTTTAAACACATAGTGGTCTGAACTCTTACGTTCCATAATTTTTTCATTACTGATAAAAACTTTAAAATTCACTGTTTAACATCTAATCATGTACTGTCTAAAAGCAACAGTATACCAAGTATTAATTTTATGAGTTCATGCATTGTCTGAGAATGAAGTCACTTTAGCATTGCTACAACAAAATTGTGAAACACATCAGCTTTTATGAGGTGATTGGTATTAATGCTATAATTTTAAAGTTTTTTTTTGTTTGTTTTTTTAAACTAAAAAGTGCACTTTTTAACTGCAGTCAAAGTAAAAAAGTAAAGTAAAGTTAATTTAGCATGTTCAGAATTGTATTCAAACCTACCACCATAAGTTTAATAGAATACCAATTATATTAATGATCTGTAAAGTGACTGCTAAATGTGTAAACTAAATTTGAGAAACTAGTAAATGCTGCACTGTGCTATTGACAAGCAAATCCTAGTACTAACTATCCAAACACAAATCACTGCATTTGGTAAATATGCAACCAGTGACTTTACTGTAAGATCTGTATCTCACTTAGCTATTATTTTGAAAAATCCTCTAATTTCCATCTGAAATATTTTTTATCTGTGCATGAAAGCAACTAAACACCCATAAATTACATGAGCTATAATATAGCCTATATTGTGAATAATTAACAGCCAACAAAATTAGCAAAAAAATAAAAAAGTCTACTCACCCTAATATACCAGTATACATTCCAAAAGCAAACTCAATCCTGCTATCACCGTTTTGTCCTTGGTCATCCAAGCTGTAAAAAAGAAAGACTAACATCATTATCAAGCATTTACTTCCAAGAGGGGACAACTTTAATAAAGATTAATTAAAAAATAAAAGTATACAACAGAATCTGTTTACGATTATGGACATCTTAGTCTACTAGTTTCTAATTCACTAAAATACATAAATGTATATATATATATCCTTTAAACGCGATATAATTAGATTTTTAATAAGTTCACCATGGTAACCTTCTACAATAAACGATGCGGTATGAGTCCCTCCTAGCTAACTGTACACTTACAACAGGGTGGCTGTTTTAAAGTGATGCAAGTGACACCAAGACGAACATCTACGACTAGTCAGTAAATGACCATAGGTGTCAAGTACAGTAACGTTATGTAAATACACCCGTGTTCATGCTTAAAACGTTCGTGGTGTCATTTAAGCTGATATTTGCTGGTTTACATAATGCAAGCAGAGCAATCTGAAAGAGAAAAGCACGGCACGAAGCTAAGCTGGCTGGCTAGCAAGGAACATGGAAGTCCAACGTCACAAAACAAAATGGGCTGCATGCTTGAAACCTGGAGTCCGAGCACACAAACAAGAACTCGCGACGAAACCCAACGACCTTATTTCAGTTTTAAATATTGCCTAGTGCATTATACGACCAGTGATATGGTACCGTGTTTAATTACGCAGTAAAGCGGTTTAAGCTTCTCCCTATGAGCTCATTCCCCCAAGAACTGCTCGTACTCACCGTCGTGCTCGGCTTCCTGCTGCTGCCGTTTTCCTTTGTACGACTACGCACCTTCCCGGTTGCGCAACGCGCACGCAAGATACTCCAAAACTTTCAGTTCAAGTAAATGATGCTTGTAATACTATTCATTATTCAAAACGAAAATAGTAAGGGCTCGATGTTAGCGCAACTCAATGCACATTCACCAAACAATGTGGCTCAACCCGGGATATTTCGTGACACCCGACCACTGGAACCTATGAGAAGACGGCGAATGGAGAGAACGCCCCGCCTCCAGTTCTACGGGGCCTCCATTTCAATGTCCAACGTGTGGAAGCATTTTTTGCGCATGGTATCTAAGGAACGTACCTTAAAATGGCTGCCGATGTCGTGGGAGGAGCTTCGTAGATATTCTGTAGACCATCCTACAACATGGCTTTGAAACTGTTGCAGGGTGCAGTCTTGGACCTTTCGGCTTCTTGTCAAAGAACTTGAGGATGTCAGTTTACCCAGAGGTCCAATCCACACCTTCTATCTTGTTCTTTGTTCAGTGAGCTATTCTGTAGTTACCATACTGTTGCTGAATTATGTACAGGAACAAAAATGCAGCAAAATCTACTTTGGAGCCAACCACACCTTTGCACCTAATAACCTACTCTAAACACTCAGCACTGTGGACTGTTCCTTGTGTTACAGAAAACATTTTAGATTTGAAAAGGGCAATTGTAATAAACAACTAAAGATAGTTTAAAATTGGTTCCTCCAGCTTAAGGTATACGGTCATGCACCAGATAAATATAGAGAGTCTTATACTGTATAAGAGAGTCTATTACTATAAAATAGTAATTATGTATTTAACAAACCTGATACTGAGACCATTCACTCACTTCTTTCCTTTGAGCAAGTCATCGGCTCAACTGATATAAATGCTTGTCTTTTAACCCCAAGGGAGGTCCTGGCAAAGATGCATGCACCACCTAGAGAAAGGCTCCCTTTTGTTCAGGGGCTGAAACGGTTTTCATTACTCCTAGTCTTCTTGATGTCGACTGTTTTAGATTGACTACAACACTTTACCCATCCTTACATGGATCCCATTTTTTTTTACTTAATCTATCTTTCTTATTCCCAAAGTTGTATCTCCGAGAGTCACATATACAATACTAGAGAGCTGTCACTCACAGTCAAAGCGGACAATTGAACAGGAAAATAAAGTCCAATCAAAACCTAAATTCTGGTCATATATTCTTAAATACAGAGAACATGGGGTACCTATTATGTAATTACAATATATTTGGTATGTATTACCAAAATATAAGCTTGCATTCACTTTGGTAGGCTACAGACTCTGGCAAAAAGTTAGGACCTCTTATACTTGTTTACCTTAACACAGTGTTGTTGTGCCACTCAATGAAATTGCTTAAAAAAACAAAAGGTATCAGCCTTTACTCAGAGCAAAACATTTAAACATAGTACATATACTTGACTCTGGTGGAAATATGGCTTGTGGAGGTTCACATTAAGACTATTAAGAAAGGTGATTGTACAAGGAATTGACTCTAAATTGGAGGTAGAGGGCAATGTGTCAATGGATACTTATAGCTTACAGGACTACAAGAAAAAGTGTATTTAAAAATCTAGTGGCATACTCTCTGTCAGAAAAGGGGTAAATGGCCAAGTTTCACAGTTCAGTTTTGTTCACTCAATTGTATCCCTTGAAAGTACATTAGATACCTGATATCCACAGATGTTTGGAGTACCAAGCTCCCTTGCGATATTCTCTTATGGTAAGAAAAGACTCAAGAGACTAATCTCCTTGTCTACCTCACCTGAAATAACAAAAATCTGTGAATTGTGTTGAAACATTTCAACTAAGGTCATACAGAACAATATATAAGATTATACAATACAGCATAAAATGCAACAGTGTCCAAATGTGCAAGTGTCATTCCCACAAGCAGCAAATGGTGATCACTATATATAAAAGGTGGACAAGTTTACTACAAGAGTAGATGAGTAAGAAAGTAATGACATATTTGTACAGAACAGAAAAATATTACCATTTAATCAAGACCTTAAGCATTTAAAACCTTCAAAAGGCCCTTTGCTTTGTTAGAAAAAAACTGCCTTTGGCCAATTCTACAATGAAGAAGTTAAAATAACCTGTTACAGTATAATTAGTTTGTTTCTGTGTATGGGTATCTGGGGTTTAGTATATGGGAATCTTGAGGCAGACTTGTACAAGGACCAAGGACCAGTAAAAACCTTACAGATCATGGAGTTAAGTAACAGCCTTTCTAAGAAAAAAACAACAACAACCACCACCACCACCACCAACAATATTAGGCCTATTTGTTGAGTTTTGCCTTGAGACAGAGTTTGAGCTATATTTGAGGCAGACATTAATGTTTTTAAGGGTTGAAACAGTGCAAATTTCCACCGCAGGTTGGTTACTTCCATACTTTCTAAACCGATCCCTGGCACCCCTACAACTACACATTTAGGATGGCTCCCTCATCTATAAACCCAGACTTAACTCATTGGTAGGGACTGCCAAACCGAAAATGGTTAGGTTCAATAAGAGAGACATCAAGTGCCCCTTGGAAAGGCATTGGGTTAGATGAGTCGCTTTATGTATCTTTGGTTGCTTTCCCGCTTTCTTATGCTAATAGTATATTTCTTAGTATTGGGATAGAAATAGTGCTTTTTTTAAACATTCTTTGTCTTGATCCACCCACAATATAAGACACTGCACAGGGCACTGCAAATAAGCAATTTATATACATTTTGTCTTTTACGGCATGGGTGTCCAATCCTGCTTCTACAATGCCAATGGCCAGCTGAGCTTAGCACCAACCCTAATTTTTTAGGATGGAGGAGCGAGGAAACAAGGAGGGGGGGGTGTTCCACTCCACTTTTAGACATACACTCACAACATCCATAAGCACTTCCCACTGCCATTTTAAAGTTCAGACAGACCCTCGACCCTTCAGCCCATTGTAAGGGTTCCACCAGTAGTGGGCACTCATGCAACATAATCAATGATGCACATCGGAGTTAACAAGAGGAAGGGAAGTTTGGGAGTGAATGGTACAATTAAAAAAACGGACAGGAACACAGCCTAGGTGTACAACCGAAGTACACTCAATGGCTACAGAATACCCTTAATGCACTGTGAGGGTCATGCCTAATCAATTTCTGTGCGTCTGGAGCTGAATCATCCACACATCCATTTTATAAACCACTTGTCCAATGTGGGTACAACATAATAGTTTTCAATTGATTTAAATAGTTTCATACTAGTTTTATGCTTCAAATGAGCAGCAAGCACAGGAGCAGTCCTTCCGGCACACTCAGTGGACTAGTGGACTAATGTAGTAAAGTGACTGTGAGGGTATAGGAGGCAATTATGAACATAGGGGAGTCCATCTTAAATCAGGTATGTGTGTGGATACAAGCAAATGTATAGCATTGGGGGGCCAGGAACAAGGTTGGGTTTTTAATCAAATATAAAAATAAAACAACAAAATCTGTCATGTAGGAAAAAACAAGACCAGTAGCTGGGCTTGAAGGGCATAACAGGAACAGGCAGCACTGGACACAAGAGGGTAATATTTGTGATGAACTGGCATTTTTATTAATGTGCATTTTCTGCCTTTATTGGGAGAGGACAGTAGAGAGCTGACAGGAAAGCATTGGGTGGGGAGAGGGGCAGGATTGGCAAAGGACCTCAAGACAGTAATCGAACTTGGGTCACTGTGAGTGCAGCTGCACTGTATGTTGGTGCACTAACTACTTCGTGCCGACCTGAACACTGATAAATAGAGACAGCAGACAAAGCCATTAATGAGAGAGGTCCAGTGGAGCAAACGGTAAAAAAAAAAACAGGTAACAAGAAGGCGGTGTTAAACAATCTACAGGAAAGCCATGTGCTCATGCCAAACAAAAACAAGACCACATGACCAGTAAAGAAAAAAAAAATTACATGAAAGCAAGAAAGCTCAAAACCACACAAACGGAGGCAGTGAAACCAGTGGCTTGTAGCACAAAGCAAGATGAACAAAGTCAAAGTTTTAGAGTAGGAGTTGACAAAAGCAAACAAATTCAACCTGGTTTAGATCAGGATCTGTAGGCCAACAAAGCTTGATGTACAGTGGATACAGAAATTATTCAGACCCCCTTATTTTTCACTCTTTGTTAAATTGCAGCCATTTGCTAAAATCATTCAAGGTAATTTTGTTCCTCATTAATGTACGCACAGCACCCCATATTGACAGAAAATGTTGTATGGTAAGCGTTGGTGGACAGCCATTTTTAAGTCTCTTCAGAGATGCTCAGTTGAGTTAAGTTAGGGCTCTGGCTGAGCCATTCAAGAACAGTCACAGAGTTGTTGCGAAGCCACTCCTTCGTTATTTTAGCTGTGTGCTTAGGGTCATTGTCTTGTTAGAAGGTAAACCTTCGGCCCAGTGTGAGGTCCTAAGCACCTTGGAGAAGGTTTTCCTCCAGGATATCCCTATACTTGTCCGCATTCATTTTTCCCTCAATTGCAACCAGTCGTCGTATTGGACAGGTGATAAGCAGTGCCTGTTTTTTTCCACACATAACACTTAGAATTAAGGCCAAAAAGTTCTATCTTGATCTCATCAGACCAGAGAATCTTATTTCTCACCATCTTGGAGTCCTTCAGGTGTTCAAACTCCATGCAGGCTTTCATGTGCCTTACACTGAGGAGAGGCTTCTGTCTGGCCACTCTGCCATAAAGCCCCAACTGGTGGAGGGCTGCAGGGATGACTGACTTTCTAAAACTTTCTCCCATCTCCCGACTGCATCTCTGGAGCCCAGCCACAGTGATTTTTGGGTTCTTCTTTACCTCTCTCACCAAGGCTCTCTTTCCCAATAGCTAAGTTTGGCCCAACAACCAGCTCTAGGAAGGGTTCTGGTCATCCCAAATGTCTTCCATTTAAGGACTATAGATGTCACTGTGCCTTGCCACAATTCTGTCTCTGAGCTCTCCAGGCAGTTCCTTTGACCTCATGATTCTCATTTGCTCTGACATGCATTGTGAGCTGTAACGTCTTCTATAGACAGGTGTGTGGCTTTTCTAATCAAATTTCCTAGTCCAATTAGTATAATCAAACACAGTTGGACTCAAATAAAGGTGTATAACCATCTCAAGGATGATCAGAAGAAATGGACAACACCTGAGTTAAATATATGAGTGTCACTGCAAAGGGTCTGAATATTTAGGACCATGTGATATTTCAGTTTTTCTTTTATAATTAATCTGGAAAAATTTAAAGAAGTCTGTGTTTTATGTCAATATGGGGTGCTGTGTGTACATCAATGAGGAAAAAACAAACTTAAATAATTTTAGCAAATGTCTGCAATATAACAAAGAGTAAAACATTTAAGGGGGTCTGGTAGCCACAAAGTCAGGCAATTCTGGTAATGGCTTCATTGCATCAGATATGTATCACTTTGCTCACAGCTAATTGGTCAAGTTGGGTTTGTGATCTCTCCGAATAAAACCAGTAGGGTAGCTGTGTACAGTAAGTTACTACATTGATAAAACCCAATCGAAACCATCCCTTCTTCTTGAACCCAAAAACTCAAACTAAGTTTGCTCAAACTAACACAAACTTACCTGGGCAAAAACCAAAACTGGCTTTGTGCAACAGGCCTTGGAGTACGTGGAAATTGAGTAAATACTCATCCCATGCAGTAACAAGTAAAGACAACACACACACACAGCATGAATGTCTGAACCCTGACACAGAACAAAAATCAAATTGGACAGAAGTGTTGGGATCCAAATATGACACTCTGTACACAAGACCTCAAATTTAGACAGAAGAGCATACACCCTAACCCAGGGGTAGGCAAGTTCAGGCCTGTAGAGCCACAGTACTGCAGAGTCCAGCTTCAACCCTAGAACAAATCTTACCTTAAGACATTGATTAGCTTGTTCAGGTGTGTTTGGTTACGGTTGGAGCTGAACTCTGCAGTACTGTGGATCTCCAGGACCGAACTTAACCACAACGACAAGATAAGACAATGATAGTTAGCTACCATAGTCAGCTAACCCTGATACACTGCTTTAGAGGATGTTTTATCCAGATCAAGTATGTCTTTAGCCATTTCTTAAAAGGACAGTGGATTGCATTGTTAACATGAAGGATGAGGGAGAGGAACAATGTGAAAGCTTTTGGAAGTGACCTTGTACCACAATGTAATGGCACCATTATGTGTTCTCTGACTGACTCCAGGATATGGGAGAGGTGGTTTAAAACATTACCATCAGAGCCTTGAACTTGATGTAGATGCCTACATGCAAACATTCTGGATCATCAGCAAGTCTTGAAAGGTGAAAGGCAATTTAATAAAGCATTTAATTCTACTATTTTGGGATAAAATGAGTCTAGACCCTTAACTACACTACACACAGTGGTGTGGGCAATGTTTCTTCTTGTGGGATGGTTGTTAAATACTTAAAATATCTCTGTTATTGCTCTTGGGTTTAGCTGTTTGGTGGTGGTGGTGGTGGTGGTGTTGTATACGATTGATGGCCTGGCTGGTACAACTTCAGCCTTTGCAAGGTGGATCTGGATATCCAGTCTGGGCCAGTAATGACTTAAAGGTTAGAGAGTCAGACTTATAACCCAACATCATGGGTTCAAGTCTCGTGACTGAAAGGAATTGCCAGTGTGACCATTGCTCTCCACCACTTTCACCTTTTACCCGGCAAAGTTGAGACCCTTGAACAAGGTGAGACCCTTGAACAAGACCATGTGCCAAAACAAAAATGACTGCCCACAGATCTTTAGGTCAATGCTATGCCAGTGTTTAACCTAGTGGTCATGTGTGATATTGACACTTCTCTTTATGAAACTTTGTCCGTTATGCCTGTAAGATTAGATTCAAGGCAGTAAAGAACAGTACCATTGATCCTAATATTGATATGACATGATGGGTTGATGATGGCAAGGTCAGCGGACAGGTCATGCAGGTCATGGCAGTTGAATTTCAAGTTCTTTCCAGTTATCGGGCTTCTGGAAAGAAGAGTCTAATTGAAATGCCCTGATTTAAAGCCAGAATAGTTTTATCTTGCAGGTTTCTCTGTGAAGGAATGCAAAATGTTGAAGACATTTTTGTTGTCAATGCTTTTGGCAGGAATTAGAATTTAGTACTGTGTTACTTACCAATTTCAACTCAACTGGTAAAGCATGGAGCAAGCAACACAAACATCGTTTTGAGTCTTGAATAAACTTGTGAAATAGAAATCAGGTGTCCCCAACTGAGCAAGCCAGAGGCGACAGCGGCAAGGAACCAAAACCCCATCCATGACAGAATGGGGAAAAAACCTTGGGAGAACCAGGCTTAGTTGGGGCCAGTTCTCCTCTGGTCGGATGCCCAGCACCTAATTTCCAGTTAAATTTTTAGGACACGTCAGATTGTTTAAAGGACTTATGGCGTGTGTGTGTTTGTGTGCATCTGGTTCCGGCGATCTGTCCATGGAGCTTATCTAGGTGTTCTTGTCTCCAATGAAGATCATCTCTTTGTGATGAATACACAATCTGATCTGGATACAGACTGAGGAACAGAATAAGAGAGAGAAAGACTAATATTAGCATGGATGCCATTCTTTTTACTATGTAACGAGTACATCGTGTGTTAAGGGGAGTTTTCCCGGTTTCCGGCTAATTAACCCTTTCAGCGGTGACTTTGAAATATTCCAGCGGTCCCCCCAGGGTGAGTTTTTTTTAGGTGACCGTTATTTAGAACGTTTGCCTTTACTGTTTCTATAGCGACGCGTCTTGGTTGTCAGGTGACACACCACGAGCGAAATACCACTGTAAGACAGATGGATCGCTTTTATTTAGTTTTTCCTTTTTATTTCAAATATTCACGAACTTGCTTGGTCTGATATTCAGATTCACAAATATATGTAAATAAGTGTTTCATAATTTAAACACCTTTATAAATGATCTTGAAGGTGATCTGTAACATGAGATGGTTTTTAGGTCCGATGATTAACACCTCTGTTTTGTCAGAATTTAGCAGTATGAAGTTACTTGCAGACGTGTAAAGAGTACCCGAAAAACATACTTGAGTAAAAGTACAAATTACTTACTGTAAAAATGACTCCATTACAAGTTA
>JAUMHI010000058.1:10128880-10162047 GCA_032359435.1 Enteromius unitaeniatus | reverse complement strand
CCAAGGGTAACATGTAAAGCGTAAAAAGTAACGGCCCTAGTACTGAGCCTTGAGGTACTCCATATTGCACTTGTGATAGATATGATATGTCCTCATTCACAGTTACAAACTGATAGCGGTCAGATAAGTATGATTTGAACCATGTCTATGAACTTTTCTAGTCTATTCAAGAGAATGTTGTGGTCAACAGTGTTGAATGCAGTGATGAGATCCAGTAGCACTAATAGTGAGATACAACCACGATCAGATGATAACAATGCAATAACAATGCAGTGTTGTTGTTTTTCTTTATGATGATAGGACAGTAATTACATAGGAAGAGAAGTGGGAGAGCTAGGGCTCAAACTCAGGATGCCTGAAGTGCAACAGACGCTATATGTCAGCATGCTGCCCACCAGGCTATTTGAACCAAGAGTATTGGTTGTTTTGAAAAAACAGATTGGAGTATATTTCCAGATTCCTCCAGTAAGGTAAAAATGGAAATACTTGCCTTGATCATTTGAATGGCTGGTTGATCTGTCAGTGTTTCTCAAATGTGGTCCTGGGGCCCCCCCCTGACACTGCACCTTTTATGTGTCTCCCTAATAGACCTGATTTAACTCATGAGCTCATTAGAAGAAACTCTACCTGAATTTGGACCTGAATTTGGTGTGTACACACCACAAAATAATTTGGCTGATTTCGGGCCGATTTCTCCCCTTTAGACAACCCTAGTTAATGTCCCGATTATCTTGGTGGTTTTAAAAATAATTTTATGAGATTTTTCTCTGGTGTGAAGTGTATCAAGAGAGACTGAATCTACTCAGATGATTGTCGGTGGTGCCCCGATTGTGAATGTTGAATATTTTCGTGTATAGGGGGAACCCGAGGAGATTATCACATGAAACGAAACAATATCCAATCAGAAAGCGAGCTGACAGAAGACAGAACAATAATAACAAGAGCAGTCATGGCACAGTAAAAATAGATTTAGACAGCAGAGTTGGAGGATCAGCTTGTCGATTTGTGGATTTATATATTGTGTCCTGTAAAACAGATTTATTTTCAAGTCTCAAGAGATTTTGCAAGATTTCCTGTGTTCACAGTCAGACTTTGCTGTTCATGTGTGATGTGCTGTCTTTGTCACATCGTGGCACACCACACACTATAGGAGCAAAATGGTTACATCTAGGATTTTTTTTTTGTCCTGGTGTTTGTGGTTTGTGGTCTCTTACATTTCTCACATATAAAATGTAGTGTTGGGGTGGTTGAAAAACACTGATTTATGTTCAGGTCTTTTTTATAACAAGCTTTTATATAAACCTTAAAACCTGACCATTTGCAAATCCATCTACATCTGGAAACTGGACTTCATGACCGACTTCCGCCCTGGACTATACCTATATGCATCCTTAATATATGTGCACCCGTACAGTTACTCACAGCTGTAATTACATTTCCTAATGGCTTGACTGGGTAAATCAACAGAAACAGAAAAAACAGGCGGTGTAATTTTCTTAACATTAAGCTGCTCTCCTTGCATATCTACTGACCTGACTTGCCCCTGCAAAACCATTGCCAATCTAAAACACTGAAGAAACTCCTAGGAACCTTCTAGTCCTAAAAACAATGCAATCACTCTGGTTTCTGACAAACATTGCCATTGGAGAAGATCAGCACAATTCCTCTCAGGCTACTCCATGGACAAGATAAAGTCATGTAATAAGCATTGACATTCTTATAGCTCTTCACTGGATAACAGTGCACTATTCTTTTGTTTACTCCTTATAATCTCAGCTCCTGTTTATACCTGTAATTAAGGATTTGTCTTTAAACTGATCACAATGGACTACATGTTCTGAAATTGTCCACTTCTAACTGTATTCAGAGATTGTCAAACACATTTGACCACATTGCAGCATAATGTAAATGTTCATGTGGTCAAATGCTTTCAAATAACTCTGATCCAGCAGGGTCCACCCCATTACATGTGCAACAGACAACATATCGACATGGTTGAAGAGCTAGAAAAAACTAAGGAAACTTGTGGACATAGCATTACATGTTGCAAGAGAATGTCAATATAACATATGTATGTGTTTAGGTTACAGTCTTCTTTAGGATACTGGATCCTGAGTAAATCTGTGCAGCTGAAACATGGAATTACTTTTAATAACTTTAATAAATTCTTCAGTTCTATGGTAATTTCAACACTTAAACAATGGTAGAAGAACTTAAGTATTCAGAAACACCCATTAACGGTTCAAAATTTTTTAAGTCTGCTGTAGAGAGGCCACAAATGTTTATAGATCTAAATCCCACTGAATACCAATCTAGAAAACAATTAACACCATTTGGAACATGGTACCTTCAAATATGAGAGAATCTAACTGTTGCCCAAAAAATAAATAAATAGACAAAACAACAAATGCATTGGTGTAAGAGTGCCATTGATGTCAACAGCCAAATGGCCTACAAATGTGTTACCAAACATTAAATCTAACGGAAATCTGTGTACTATTTATTTGTCAACAGGATAATGGATACTAAATGTGCCTTCAACTACTCATAATAAATAAGTAAAATTTACTAAATTACTGCAACAACATTTAGGGAATGTGTTTAGCAAAACCTGAAATAAGATTAGCAAAAGGTGTACCAAGATTTACATACATGAAAACAATTTGCAGATTTGGCGCATGAATGAAAAATCCATCAATTACAAAGCCTTAGAAAGAGAAACAGAATTACCTTCATTTATAACAAGCGGAACTAGACTTGCGCAAAATACGTTACTGATGTCAAAATATGTTCTGCATCACCACTTATACAAAATAAGAAATACAATTTGTACAAAAATAAATAAATAAAATATTGTATCCTATATACTTAATTGAGTGTGTTCTTGAATAATCTTTTAGCAAAGACAGTTCAAATTATGTGAATAACTATTATTAAGTTCTGCTTTGCTCTAAATTCATCAGACCATTAGACAAATTTCAAACATTCTGGTCATTATAATGGTTCATGTAGGTCCCTTTGGTTTGTGAATGCATACTCTGTCTACACCTATTTTGAATAAGAAATGTTAATAGTTTATCCAAAAATTGGAAAATGCAAATGAGTATTTTGGGGGAAACACTTTTATATACAACAAATGCAACATACATAAGACAACAGCATCCAAACGCTACAGAAATACAACACTCAAAACTATTAAAAAATAAAAATACAAAATGTGTATTCCATGTGAATTTATATCAGATATATAATTTCTGACATTATATCTTCATTGTGGACACTCTTGTCTAATTATATTAGAAAATCCTTTTCTTTGGGCATTCCAAGCATAACTGTAATCTTAACACCTTAATATTTAATAATTTACTTGAGTATTCTGTGCTTCCAACTTTGTTGGAACTATGTGGGGAGGGCACTTTTCTTTTCCAAAAGGACAGTGTTGGTTTGCATAAAGACCTAAATGCCTTTGGGATACATGATTCTTTGATGCTCACCAACAGTTTATTTTCAAAAGTATCACTTCTTTTGCTGCTATAACGAGACTGCACTCTTTTGGGATGGAACACTGTTGCAAGGAATTGCTTCACAAGAGACAAGATAATCAAGACAGTCAGGCAATAAAATCCAGCAAAATTCATCCCAAAGGTACTCAGCAGAGGATCTGTGCATGCCATTCATTGCTTTCTTCAACATCTGAAACAGTAGAACATTGCTTTGTTCAAAGGGTCACTGCCCTGCTGGAATAAAAAAAGGGTCCTCGCTGTTGAAACAAAATTAAAAGCGCATAATATTCCATTTTAGAGTTGTGCATTTACATTTATCTTCGATTAAACTGCTGGAATAGCCAAACCTGTTCATTAGAAAAGGGTGTCCATATACTTTTGGCCATTTTGTAGATCTCTAAGTCTCAGAACATTCAATGGATTCATTCAGTACTTCCGATGACATGCTATTATCAGCCTCTTTATCAGGCTTTTCAGCGTCAGCATCTTCTTGTTGACTTTTGGAATTAACAACATTAGACTCAGGAGGTTTTGTGCCATCATTTTCAGAGTCTGCTTTATGATGATATTCAAGATGTCGATCTAAAGCAGACAGGAATGTGAAGCGACTTGGGCAGAGAGGGCAACTGAGCAAAACTTTGCAGGGACTTCGCTTGTGGTAATACACGTGTCGGCGAAAAACGCTAAGTAGACCAAAGACTCTACAACATTCTTTGCATTTGTACTTCATCCTTGGTTTGTAAGTTCCTTTATAAGGAGAACCGAGTAACAGGTCATCTGTCTTGGACGTGGGCCGATTTTCTCCTTCAAGTTCTTCTGGCTGACCATCACTTTTTGTTTGCGCTGATGCTTTCGCAGAATCCTGTTTACTGTCTTTATCCTCATATTCTGTCTTTGACTCCCCAGAAGCCTTAAGTTGAAGCGCTGAATTATGGTACATGGCCACATGCCTTGTGACATCACATCTTTGCGGAAAGTGTCTTCCACAATAAACACATGCATGCAGAGTTCCCTTATGATAACGCATATGACGAGAGAGACTGCTTGAGTGTACAAACCCACGATGGCAGAGTTTGCAGGAAAATAATTTACCAGTAAAATTGCCTCTGTTCATTCCTCTAGGCCTTCCTCTTATGCTTGACCTAAATGGATCAACTCGCAGCTTTTGCTGTTTTGTAACAATGTGTCGCATTACTCCATGGTACTGCAGTTTTATTTTAGATGGTAAACCTGAAGAGTCCTTTACTTCAACCTCATCTGGATGCTGTGATTTATGATGCTCTCTTAAATCTGCAATTTGGTTGAAAGGTTCCCCACACACGCCACAACGACATGGCTCTTGAACCAAATTAATGCCATTTTTCTTACTTTCTTCTTCCGCAAGCATTTCCTGTTTTTGTGTTACCTCACTGGATGGCCTGTTGACACGAGAATGACTGTTTAGGTGGCTCTGCAAGTCTGACAACCAAAAGAAACGCAAGCCACAAATTTTGCAAGGATAAGACCTGTCAATGTTTTTTTCTTGATTTTCCTCAGATCTACTCAAAGTCTTATGCCACTGTTTTTGATGTGCCAGTACGGTCTCTTGTCTTAAGAATCGTTTTCCACAGTGTCCACAGCTATAAAAGCGTTCGTGAGCATGGTTTTGAAGGTGGCTCTGCAGACTCTCTCGGTCATTAAACACCTTGCAGCATAGAGTGCATCTGAAGCCCTGCTCGAGGGCATGGTACTGCTGATGCTGTTGTAAGCTCTTTGGGGTTTTGAACACTTGTCCACATCTTTCACACTTAAACTGAGTATACACCTTCTCTGGTATCTTAGCTGAAGTCAAGGCTTCTTGATTAGGGGGTTGGCACCATAATGACTTGGATGAAGGTTTTCCAAACAAGAATGTAAAGTTAGACAACACTGATCGATCAACCACTGTGAGCATTCCATTTTCATGGAGAGCGACCTCAATTGATGCATTAATACAGCTACCATTACTAATGCTTAAACCATCAGAGGAAAATATGTCAGTAAGTCCATGAATAGCCATGTGTTCGACTAGTTTAGGGTACTGACTAAACCCTTCACCACACTCTGTGCAGATGAAGGCATCTGCTCCACCTAACTCTTGCATGTAGTCCATTGAGTAAGCCATCATGACAAAGCAAAACGTAGCCTCTTTTGAGGTATAAAGTTAAACAGAGAGCATATGGTATTTATTATGTGAGATGTTCAAAAAAAGGAAATAATGTCCATTAAATATCCAATCTCACTTCAGCTGCTATAAAACTATTCAAGTTTCTATATGCATTTAATAAAAAGCCACAACTGGTCACAGTGTTTTTAAAATGGAAACTTCACCAACTTCAATAAAACAAAAAATTAAAAAAGATTTTAAAAATCTATTGTTAAACGTCTTTGATTGTGTATTTAAACATAAATTCTCCAAATAGGAAAATGTAACATTTGAGCAAAATACAATTATGTAAACCTCGTTATGTATGGCCTGCCTTGGTTCAGGTGCTGACCCACAATTCAGAAAACGCCATCTGTTTAAAAAAAAAAAAAAAAAAGAGAGAAAGAGAGAGAGAACACAAAAAAACAAATTAATTTTGAGCGTGATAAAAGTGATGTTTTTTGTATAATAAAATGGTTGGTGAACAAATGTTAAAGTATAATGCTGTAGGTAAGTGTAAATAAATGTAGAATAGCAGTGAAAACAACAGCTTTCGTAAGTCATTTAAAAAAGTAAGATAAATCAGTTTAACACCTGCCAAGTAAACAAATAAGCTGCAATCTTCACAACATCCATATTGTGAATGTGAATAATTAATAAGTAAATGTGTAATGATATAGCATGTCTTGAACGAATGTATTCCTGTTATAGGAATAGCTCTTAAAAGCAATTTTCTGATGTGCATCAGTGTCTTTACAGGTGGCTCATAATAAACACCAAAATACATCAACACACTGTGTATTGTGTGTTCTTCAAGTATCGCAAATATAATAACAAAAAACAAAACAAACGACTGTACAATTTGGGCTATTTTGTGGCTCTCTAAGTCTCATTGAGTGGATTCATTCAGTGCTTCCGATGACATGCTATTATCAGCATTTTTATCAGGCTTTTCAGCGTCAGCATCTCCTTGTTGACTTTTGGAATCAACTACATTGGTACAATACTTATTTATGGATTTGCATATTTTACCTACACTGGCATATTCACATAGGAAACTCAAAATTCTAGATAATACACAAGTTGCTGAGTTGTGATGCTGAGTGGGGTGTGCTGATTAGAAATGCTAAAGATACACTATAATGTAATACAATAAACCTTTAAATTATATAGGAATCAGGGACAGGACAGCAAGTCTGTAGCGAATAGTGCCATGTTGATAACTCTACTTTTACAGTCTGCTTTATGTAACGGTTTCTAATACCACACATAAATGATTAATGTTGAATTCAGATGTAGTTATTTAGGTTTGTTGTTTCTGATATATTTTATTTTGTTTAGGCTACATTTCCAACTTGTGTGATGAATGCTACTTGGGTGCATTGGAAGGCACCATTGTTCTTAAGAAATGTATTATAAAATATCTAGAAAGTACAAAAATCAGGGGTTTAACTATCACTCACCGCAATCCTGATGTTTGAAAAGTGATTACTCGCACTTTACCACAGCCAGGATGAACGCCCAGTACTTCTAAAGACTGACAAAAAAAAAAACACTGTTAAAGCAGGTATGTAAGAACACAGAACAAGGGTATGGTACATTTACGTACTGTATTAACAGTAAAAAAAAACCAGACAGATCTCTTACATATTGACTAGAAATGTATTTCATACACAGACTTATTTCAAAAAATAAAAACAATAGTAGCACAGAATTAATCTCATAAAGAGATACACATTTATGCTAAAATCCACATTTATTAATTTAGCTCTTTTATTTAAAGCAGTTGACAAATTGAACTTGTAAGTATTTTATCTTAAGAGCTATACGATCAAATGAGAATTGAGTAGCTAATGAGTACGGAGTAGGGTTTATTATTATTATGATCTTGGGATAAGATTGAGAGTAAGGCATCGTGAGAGCTTAATGAGTCCAGCAACAAAATCAGGCTGCTCATAGATCTCAAAGGAAGGCATAATGGTATCCTCAAAAAAAACCCCAAAACAACAACCACCACCACAAACGCAATAAATCAGCGAAAGACCATTGCATTAGTAACACCACATCACAAGCCTAATCAACGCGGTACGTTAGCAAAGTTGATTTACTTGTAGATTGTATACTTGTTACGCTACACAAGTAAAACCCAACCGGCTAGGTGTGCGGGATATACAACAAAAATCTATGCTTTAATAAAACAGTATTAAATATTGAAACAGCCACATGTATCCGCGAATTACCTCGTCGATAGATGTCACTTTTAAGAGGCTCAAACGCGGGTAGCAACTTTCCGTCTCCTTTCTGTTTAGTGTGAAGCCGTAGAGCGAATTCTCTTGCGCATTCAACGTCTGGCGTAAACTGGTTCTGCTTTTTTGACCGGTCAACTGAACTAGTCGTAGTTTATCCCAAAACAGCTCTAAATTCTCAAGAAAAGAAGGAGGTGAGAAAGAAAAACGAAAGCTTCCTTTTGGCAAATCTTCTTCGCGTGCGATTAGATTTGCTGCATTACCGCCACCGACAGGACTGGAGGGTACACGACACTGAAAGTAGGGAGGAAAATGTATAAATAATTGTAAATTCATTAATATTCGGCGCATACATGTACTACATAAAGCATGTTTTCTAAATCTGTTGCTTTGAGATAATTTGGCTCTGCATTATGGACATCTGTCTGTTCTGAAACATTGAAACAAGACATTGAAGACAATTTTGCAACCCAGTTTACTTTATCCTGCATGTGCTGTGGAGTAGTTGGGAGGGTAGTTGTTATGAAATTATTTTAGGGAGACTTAAATATGAAATGTTTTGGGAAGCTGGTTTACCTTGCAAAGTGAAAGGGCAATACTTAATTCAAAATGATTTCCAAATTAGCTGAAAGAAAACTATTTTGTAATTGTGCAGATTTACACACAAACATTTGTATGTCATTTTTTTTACACAGCAAAACAATATGAAATGAGCTAGACATAAAATTGCTTCCACACATTCTTCTAGAGCTAAACTGAAGAAATAAAATCACTGGTAGGTGGATTAATGTCATTTACTGGATATGTATTTAAAGTGCACAGCTTTTAGTGATGAGACAATATCCTTACTTGATCAGCATTCAAGATGATTTTGAAGAGTCTTTTTAACTTTAGAGTCTTTCGTTTATTTTTCTATCATTAACTAAGGGAGGAAATTAAATTTTGGGCACAGCTCCAAAAAGAATAAATCAATGGGGTACAGGTGGAGCCAATAAGTGCATTATGGTACACTATATATATATATATATATATATATATATATATATGTATGTATATTACACCCCAGTTGACTGGGGAGGTCGTGGCCTAATGATGAGAGTCAGACTTGCAACCTGAAGTTTCCAGGTTTAAGTCTCAGGTCTAGCAGGAATTGTTGGTGTGAGAAATTAACAATCAGTGTTTTCTTTAACCCTCGTGTGAACCTTGAGCATGGCACCTCCCCGGATGATGCAGCAATATGGCTGCCCACTGCTTTCATTGTTCCTGACCACAGCAATACAATCAGAATCTGTACCCATCTTTCATGAATCTCTTATGAGAAGGTTAACATTTAAGCTTAAAACCAACTTGCATTATTAAATGTTACCAACTGTTTAAAATAAAACGATAAAATACACAGTATCTCCTGTTCTTGAACAAAAAGCTCTGTTGAATGTTTTTTTCATTTGTTTAGACGGCACTTCACATTGTTAAATCTACTTTCCTTATTGTTGAAAATATATACATATGACATTTAAATATCTGTAAATTGCATTACAAAGCTCTTTGTGGTTTTACAGTTATAATACACTACAGTCTTAGAGAAGATCCATATGTTAAGTGACCTCTTTAAACATATATTTTATGTATAATTAAGTATAATTTAGCTGAATAGGAACAGCATGCATTATATACATTGCATTAATAAATGTCTAAAATGATTAATGCAATTTTCACATTTGAAAAAGTTACATTTTTTTTATTTCATTTATTAATGTTAATTAATCAGAATTAAAAATAAAAAGAATAAAAATTATTAATGTTAAAATTCAGTTTTTGATTATATCTATATCAAGACCTCCACAGACAATGAGACCAGGGTAAGGATGTTAATCAGTAAGTTTATTTTGCTACAGCTTTTAGCTTAATATTTGATATACATCAACAAACGTAATATTATTTTATATAAAATAAAATATGCATTATAAAAATGATGTGCAGAAAACAGTTATACAGTAAAGAAACAGCAAAAAGCTACTTGCATCACTGGCACAATACATGTAAAAACGTCTCATCTATATATACAGTATATAAAGCTCATATATATAAAGCTCATATATGGCCTACAATAACAAGTTTTATTTGTCAAATACTTTATGGGTATATAATTAAATCTCTCTCTCTTACACATACACAAGTTTGTTTTTGTGAATTGTGGGACTTTCCATAGATTTCTATTACTTTTCTACCAAACAAACAATATTTTTTATCCCCTAACCTTTACAGAAAACCAGTTTGCATTGTTAGACTTTCAGATAAACATCATTTACTATTTTTGGTACTTTTCTTTCCCTTGTGGGAACCACAGGCCAGGTCCCATAATGTCAAAAATGTCAGGTTTTCTTTGTCTGGACATTTGGTCCAACAAGTATACACACACACAATGTAGATAATAGTTCTGCATCATATAAGCATATCCCCATAAGAGCAAGGCAGTGTTTTTGCGTATACACTCTCAGAAATAAAGGTAAAAAAGCTGTCACTGGGGTGGTACCTTTTGCAAAGGTACATGTTTGTAACTGACGGGTCCATTTTGGTACCTTAAAGGTACAGTACATATTAGTACTTAAAGTGTACATATTGGAACCTAAAAGGCACAAAAGTGTACCTTTTGAAAAGGTACCACCCCAGGAGTGTAGCTTTAAACCATCTCAATTTCCTTCTGTCCAGTTCTTCAGGTAAATGTATCTTTTGTTTAGGATGTCATTAAATACACAAGACACTCTGTAAAGTCCTCCTTAAGAAAAAATGCTTCCTTTATGCTATTGTTATAATTCCGCCTCAGAGAAGGACTTGCTCCCGTTCTCTTTGGTACGAATGGTGTGCAGTGAATTTGTGTAGGTGTTTGTGCGTGAAACTTCCTCTGTAAAAGCGCTTTCCAAAACCTTCAGGATTGACTTGCGCACCTTGTCTTTAAAGTCTTGTCCCATGAAAACATACAACAATGGGTTAAGGCAGCTGTTTAGAAAAGCAAGACTGGTCGCAATGGGATATCCAATTTTGATGACATATTGCAGGGTGGGGTTGTGTTCTGTTTCCATGTGGTTTACCATCTCAGTGAGCACCAGGATATGGTAAGGAGCCCAACACAGAAAGAAAACAGTGATCACTGCAGCAATGATCTTGAAAGGACGTCCAGTTCGGCCAGTCATGGAACGGTTTCTTTGGAGACGATGGATGATGACCACATAGCAGGACACGATTATCAAAAAAGGCACCACAAAGCCTATGATGACACGCGTAATGCTCATGGCACGATGTCGCAGTGCACGGAGCTCCACCACCTGTTGTGTTTTATAGTCATCAGATAACGCAAAGTTGTTGAAGCAGTTGATAATGTTTGGGTTATTGTCGACGGGTGCAGTGTCCTTGAAGACAAAGTAGGGTGCACTAAGCACCAGGGCGAATAACCAAACTCCTAGGCTCACCACAGAAGCTCGGCTCACATTCCGATAGTTTTGTGCCCAAATCGGATACACCACAGACACACACCGATCAATGCTGATCACAACCAGGATGTACACACTGGCAAACATGTTAAGGAAACTGAGAGTGCTGTTGAATTTGCACATTAACCGGCCAAAAGGCCAGTGGAAGTCCATAGCTGTATAAACCACACTGAGAGGGAGGAAGGCAGTGAAGAGGAAGTCTGCTACAGCAAGGTTTAGAAACCAGACCGTGTTGACCGTCCTTTTCATTTTGAATCCAGTAACCCAAATGACAGTGCCATTCCCTACCACTCCAAGTACAAAAGCCAGACTGTAGACAATCAGAGACATGATTTGAAGAAATTTCCCAAGACCTGTATCCTCATCGTCATCATAATAGTCATCTTCATACTCGGATGAGCTGTTATTGAGAGGACTGTTTGAAAAATTGTATGCATCCATCATTGTACCTTCAAACCTAGGTTGACAGAGCAAATATAGTATTTAGTAGATAATTGTAAACAGTCAGATAAACTTGATCGAGACATGGGTAACTAACATGCTGCTCTGCTTTTGCCCACTAGAGGCCAGAATTGGAGAAGTAAAGCAGGGCTTTACAACAGAAAATCTCTGATCATCATCTGAAAGCGTTTTATCTAATCAGCCCTGTAAAATTTCGCATGGGAATTATCCAGCTATTCACAATTATTCCCATTTTATGGTGTACATGTGATGTCAGTACATTGCATTAAACTGAACTCGTGCAAAATGTCAAATCTTTTCCCCCAGTTTCTGCAGGAGTTTATTCCATGTGCAGTATTGCAGATATAAAGATAGTGTCGTTTTTATCTAAATATGTTTATATATATGTAAAATCAAGTTGTGTTAGGTTAAATAATACTGTATTAAAACAAACAAAAAAATGATTCATAGAAAAAAAGAAAGAAAGATAAAAACCCAGTCAATTCTGTCAACAAAATGCAACTGTTAGATTTATTCATGCTATTGTTAAGCCATTAAAACGGTAAATGTACAATGCAAACGCTAAACAGAACTGAATTTCATGGTTTGATCTCTGCTGTAACAGACAGTCGAGTTGATAACCATAGAAAGATGCTCAAACGACTATTGCCTAAACCATGCCATTTGAATAATTCTATTCATAATAGTTTCATTTCATAATAAGACCGTCTTATTAAAGCCTGCTGCTTACCTAGAGTTGCCTAATAAGTGACTTCCACAAAATAATTCGATCACCCCTGTGACTCGCGAGAGCAAAACTGCAATAACCTCTCTTGTTTCTTGTCGGGACACTCAATTCACATTTGTAGTGACGTCACAGCACCGCCCTCAAAGTTTTACTCGATTGTTGTTGTTCCCTTTTTAATCACAATTTTATAGTATTTTTCTTGTAGGCTTGACCAGAGCGGTGTGTTTATGCACATAATGCACTGATACTGTCAGACTAATCATTTTTGGAGGCGACAAGTCTCTTCCACGGGTTGTAACTTGCTGAATATTTCCAACAGTTCAGAGCCGTGGAATGACTGCGGTTTCCCGAATGCGGTACCTCAAGCTGCCATGCCCTGACAAAAACAGTATGTTTGGGAAAAAAACGAGTTAGGCGACTTCATAAGGGAAATATGGAATCACACGACGATGTTCGACAACAAACTCCGTTTGTGTATTGCCTTCTCTAAACTTGAATTGTAATAAGCATCTAAATTATGTTTTTATTTTTTATTAATGTAGGCCTACTTACATTTTTTATTTACTGTTAACATATGTATGGGTAGTAAAGGGACTATTATCTTAAATTAATCATAACATCACATGAAAACTTACATGATCATTCACTTAGGAGGCAAGTCACATTTAAGCCTACATACTGTTTTCTAAGAGATTTTCACACTCAAAGCATGACAGTTATTTGGATTATCTGACATCTTAAGATGAAAAGTTGCATATGCTACAAAATCAACTGCAATGTAAATAAAATCATGTGAAAAAAATCAAGCATACCCTAGTGCTTGCGGTTTTTCTCTCTCAGAAAGGTTGACATGAGAAGCATTGCTTTCTGTTCCTAAAAGTCTACATCTATAAAAATCTAAAACAGGAAGTTAGCAAAAGAATCTTTTTTTAGCTAGATCAATTTTTTTTTATAAATGCAGTGTAATTCTAAATATTTGTTATATTCTTTTTACTATTTGTATTCTTAATTTCTTTCTACTTTTAGAATATATCAGATGATCTCATTTCATATCTGGGTCATTCTACAGAAACATCCACTTTTGGCATGGCAAAATGTCTTAAAATGTATTTTAACATTTTTACATTTTAACTTTTTAACTCAATGCAGTTCAATTCAATTTTATTTATATAGCGCTTTTTACGAAATGAATCATTGCAAAGCTGCTTTAGGAAATTACCTTTCTACAGTATGGTATATATTGTAGAAATGTAATATATTTAACTTAAGGGGGAAAATGGCACGTCCTTTCCTTTCCTTTTCTATATAAATGCCAGCTTAATTTTTAATTTTTTTAAGTTTATTTGTGCAAATATTTTAGGACCACTTGTACCATTTTTGTCATAGGTGTTACCTTCTTTATTATTCTTTATTATTATTCTTATTCTTCGTTATTAAAAGATGTTTATAAAATATAATTTTTCTTAATAAAGTAGGTAACACCAGTAACGTCAACCAAAAGCTTCATATGAAATCATGAGATAAATTAGAACATTTCTGATAACTAAAAAGAGACAGTGGATTTATCATGGGCATGCCTTCATAGATCTTCAGAAAAGAGGATTGAGGAAGTCAAGTGATATCAGCAGTGTGATTTTTTTTAACCCAAAATAACTTAACTTTTGTTAAGCAGTAACACCAGTGGCACAACTCCAGGGGACTACTATTTTCATTATATATTTTATAATATTTTTTTGACATTTTGTTTTTTTATGCCATTTACATCTTATGTTTGATAGTTTTAATGGTAGAATCCTCCTTTGACCCCAAAATAAAGCACTGGTGAACGGATGAACATGCTTACGTATGTCTTGTTTTTCTCAGTAGGGCATATGAAAAGTCTAGTCATTGCATGTGTTTATGATTTACAGTGGTCACTGCTGCCCTGTGTGTCATGGTGACTCTGTTGATTTGTGTAGTTGTATTCAAGACATAACAGCAGGTTGAAAAATATAAAAAATATTTCCCAAGAGTCTTGAGAGTATTTTTATGGCACATTCAATTAATGGCTTATGGTAATCATGTCATTGTAGCGTTCTCAAGAAAACGTTGAATCAGATCCACACAATCAAAGCTAAATATTTTTATTAGAGTTTTAAAAGAGGCTCTGCAAACACTCAGTGCTGACACAACTTACAAAAGGGGTTCTGTCAAAACTTGGTCCTTTGGCCAAACTAAACACTGGGATGAGCAGACAGAGACAGTTTTGTGTTCTGCTTATTTTGGAATAGAAACAATATGCTTATGTCACATCCCAAAGAGTATCAAATGAATATGTGAAAATATTAGTAAAGTTTGTTTGTCAAATACAAGCTTACCAAATATTACCAAATATATTTTGAATGGATGGACCCCTTTTCACTGTGTTTTCAAAACACTAAAAACGTAAAAAGAAATCTACAAAATTTGGTGATTAGATCGCTGAAGACAAACAAAACTGCAAAATACAAAAACATGAAACATGACTAAGCTTGTGTGAAAAATAATTAGGAATAATTACAGTGGAATGAAAAAGTCTAATACATTATATGCATTCGTAATAAAAAGTAATGCTATGGTATTTTTGGAGATACACACCAAACGCAACTTGGTGGGCATGTTACGATGCCAGTTATTGAAGTTAAATGAGTTTTTACCACCTGGAATGGATATAAATTTAGTTTACAATATAAACTCATTGTTCCCGTTGTCCTTTATTGCACAATATACATCTGAACTTCAAGCTTGCTTGGACAATGTAGGAACATGCATTGGTCAAAAATGGCAAAGACAGCAATGCCTCTGATACTCTGAAAATCATAATCAATCCAAGCTGTGGAAGGTTGCTGTGTAGGTGGATGAGTGCTGTGAGATTACAGTTCCCTTTCCACCCCTTCTTCCCATGGAGGTTACAAAAACTGGACGGCT
The DNA here is from genome assembly GCA_032359435.1 of Enteromius unitaeniatus. NCBI lineage: Eukaryota > Metazoa > Chordata > Actinopteri > Cypriniformes > Cyprinidae > Enteromius > Enteromius unitaeniatus. Next base: position 10,146,511 of record JAUMHI010000058.1, on the reverse strand, counting down.
TCTTGTAAGACACACCCAACCTACAGAGAAGAGGACGGGGTCTGGAACCCCCCTATATGTGCCGTCATTTATTATACACCCTTGCTGTGTGGGTGTATTGTGAATACTGGCAGCCAGTATGTGAACCTTTTTCTGTGTCTAGAGTTCTCTGGGGTTCAGGATGAAGTGTTTGCCCTGAACATCTGTGAGAATAAAACAATGATGGGAAATCTTTATTAACAGCAGTTGCAAACCTTTTGGAATCGTCTGTGAAATGGTTTTGTGTTTAATGATAGATGTGAACCCATAAAAAACAGACAAAAAACTACAGACTGGAAAATTAATATGGCTATCTAATCACATTGACCTAAACTTTCTTCAAGTTCTGAAGTAAACACCTACAGAATTGTACTGATATTAATGTGGTCTCTTTGTGCACAGGTAACATGTTGGTTCTGCACATTGTAAAGATTATTGGTCACAAGATTGGCACGTAAAATGAGTTCCTTGGTGTTCTCTCACGGAGTGTCTATTTACCTTAAGTGCAAATAGCCCGCCTTATTGGCTGTGGTTAAGTTCACTAACTCAGCCCACCAATGTGTGATTGGGTTAGTAATCATGATAAAAGATGGTCAACATGAAAATGAAGTATTGGGTAGGGTTAGGATAGGTGTAGGGAGGTATTTATTGTCCCAATAAGGGTGTCAACTATGGCATCTATTTAATAATTTGAATTAAAATTAATATTTACACTCAATAAGTTGAATTCTGTTGTATGTACTTCAATACTAAGGCACAGATAACTGCCACTTGCAAAAAGTAGTATAAACAGCAGAAAATGTTTTTTGCACGTAGTGTTAATAGCATTTCACTAAATAATGCTGCTATTTTCAGTTAGTGTAAATAGCATATATGCTAAGAAAATATGGTACCTCTTATTATTACTCTTTTAAATAATGATATTTATTTATTTGTTTGTCGGGAATCAGAAGTTTCAAAAACAGCTTGCTATTGTTAACAGCTATTGTTAGGTTCATCTTTCCCAGGGTCACTCAAGGCAACAGCAAAGTTCATCATCATCCACTTGTATCAAGATCTCCAAATCACATTCTGTCTGTCAGGTGGCTCATTATAAGGTGCACACAAGAGATGGCCAATTTCAGCCCACAACCTAAATTACATGAATCAGAGATAGAGATTATGCAATAGTCTTTTCAAAGTTGGCTTTGTATACCAACACACAGAATGAAGTTCTCAGCTGCGACTAACCACTGTAGAAAACCTTTAGTTACGATTGTAAGGGTATTATCAGTAACACCCTGTTTATAAATGGTTGCCACATCCAGTCAAGCCAAAATCAACATCAGCACTATAGTTGTTTACAGTTTTCTGTTTCTATGATTGTTCTGAGAGCAAGACAAATGATAATGAAAAGAATTATCATTGTGCTGGTCATGTTAACTTTTGCACTTTCAGACATGGTTTTCTTAACCTTCCCACTTTGTGGTTTGCTGCAGCCTCCTGGAGAACATTACTGTTGAACACTTCTTACTTTTAAATTCCAGTGACTTCAAAACAAACTGCACCCGTCAAATGAACCATTCTAGTCCTTAAAGAGCATAAGCAACCAATCTAAAAGTCATCCACACTGCCAATACAGATGTGCGGAGGAAGATACAGTTCGAAAGAAAGAAAAGGCTTGAAGACAGGAAGAGAGGAAAAGGGGTGGAGAATGAGGAACAGGAGGTGAAAGCCTAAGTGATAAAATCATTCATTTTGCAATAGTGCACCACTCAAATTCTAAAAATGTATTTAAATGTTCCTTATCATGTTATGTCTATCTAGATTAAAGTGAATATGCACATTGGGCGGGTGAGAAAATGATACTGAGGTGAGATTAAAGAAGACCACTCAACTTTCCTGTTCCTCCTACAGTATGTTTTAATTAAACAGTACATTAAGCAATAGTTTAGCCTATCATCCTACCAAAAGGTCAGAAGTGTTACTGATTCCTTTTTTTATTTATGGAATCTGAGAACAAAGATTAAATCTTTAATTTTAACACCACAATTTTCATTAAGTTTTGCTTTTTTTAATTGATTGTCCTAAGTTTTCCCATAAAGCCGTTATGAGTCATTCATAATAATGGTGTCTGGAAGGGATATTAATAGATCCTATAGTTTGCGGGCACCCAGGTCTCTCAAACTTGCAATTTGGTCAGCCAACATAAATACCAATTTGGGTGAGTAAAACAACCAGCGGACTATGGGGCAGAGAATTAGTTTGTGCCTGGGCTGGGGACTTGGTTGGAGTAGATTCTTTTGTGCAGATGAAGCCAGGGTGTGGTCACGAAATAAACAGATCCAAAATGACTGAAAATGAACTTGCTCTGCTCTCATTTTGTGGCAGTGAAAAATCTAATGAGGCACTGCTCAGACCTTCACCCTGTGTTTATATAGTTGTTAGGGGAAAATCCTTACATTACTGTTCAAGTTCCAGCCCTAGTTTTAGCAGGGCAAACATTCTACTGAAAAGAGAACTGAAATCTTGAATTCTTAAGTTTTTACTGCAACCAGCTGGATTTCTTCTGGAAAGCAACACTGACCAGAAACCTCTTTTCCTGCTTTCTTTCTAAAATTAACACTATTGCATGCACTCACTTTTAGCTGCACACTCCATCTACTATTTGATTCCAGGCCCTTATTTTCAGAGAACTGTTTTACTGATTTTACTGTAAACACATTGTATAAACTGTCTGTTGTATTGAATTGAGAATCATTGTATTGGCTGAAAGAGTTGCATTTGATTCTGTAATACACTGAAAGGCCTCAAGGTAAAAGACTGAAATTTTCACATGTGTTTCTCTGATTTTTTTATATTAGCCATCCTTTCCATTATAATGCATGCTATGTATCCACAAACAGAAAATTGAACCTGATCAGAATTGTTTTATGTTGGACAAAGGTTTTGGAGGCAGTGTATAAACGGATTGACATGGTATGTGGTCATATTGTCCAAAGTGTGAAAATTTCAGACCTACACTGTAAAATAAATTCCATAAAATTTATGGTGAAAAACTAGCAGCTGTGGTTGCTGGACATCTACCGTAAAAAATATGGTACCAACATTTTAGGTTTTTGCTGTTTTAAGTTAAATGTACAGTTTAATAGCTTAATTTTATTAACCCTTAAAGACTTTTTGGGGCGCTTGGCACACCTGCACTTTTCTTTGTTTTTTCAGACCTATTCTAGAAGTCAGCATTAAGTGCCATACAGTGGGTACAGAAAGTATTCAGACCTCCTTAAAGTTTCCACTCTTTGTTATATTGCAGCCATTTGCTAAATTCATTTAAGTTAATTTTCCCTCATTAAATGTACACACAGCACCCCATATTGACAGAAAAACACAAAATTGACCTTTTTTCAGATTTATTAGAAAAAACAAAACTAAAATATCACATGGTCCTAAGTATTCAAACCCTTTACTCAATATTTAGTAGAAGCACCCTTTTGATCAAATACAACCATCAATCTTTTTGGGAAAGATGCAACAAGTTTTGCTCTGCCATTCCTCCTTGCAGATCCTCTCCAGTTCTGTCAGGTTGGATGGTAAACGTTGGTGGACAGTCATTTTTAGGTCTCTCCAGAGATGCTCAATTGGGTTTAATCAGGGCTCTGGATGGGCCATTCAAGAACAGTCACAGAGTTGTTGTGAAGCCACTCCTTATATTTTATTTTAGCTGTGTGCTTAGGGTCATTTTCTTGTTGGAAAGTAAACCCTATAAACCCTCTTATATATGTGATTGTGTGATGTTGGCATAATTCATACTGAGATCAAGCAGACGGTCACCCAGAGTTGTTTGCTGGACCTGGGACAAACACAACAGGGACAAACACAACAAAAAAGGCTGATAAGGATACACTGCATCGATGTTGTATGAGGGGTCTTAACAGCAGGGAGATACAAAGGCTCTGCTGCTCTTATTTTCTCAAAGTGCACATGACATATAGTGGGCAAAATACTCAAAATAAAGCATAGATTAAATAAAATAAAACAAAATGTTAATACAGTAAATTTACACTAATACGGAGAAACCATAACCTTTAGTGACCATTATTTTTCATATTTTGTATGAATGAAATACAGAAAGGAAGCAGCCCTGAAACGATGCTGCTACACACTTCGGCACGTGCAAAAGCATACAGCACATGCCCTAAAAGTCAACTATATTTTAAGACAATATAAAACCGAATTAAACATACCTGGGACAAACACAACCAAAAAGGCTGGTCAGAATACATTGCATCGATGTTGTGCGAGAGGTCTTAACTAAATGAAAAAAACAAGCTATTGCTGTAGCATCCTTGTTTTTTGAATGTCAAAATACTTTAGCGTGTGTTTCTCTTCGTTTTTTTAAAGAGTGCTCTCATACAAATATTTTGCGTTCCTTTTTTTATGTTGCACGCATCATATATTTTACTTTCAGTTTGCACTTGTTCAAATTTCCGTTTAAAACCCCTGGTTTAAAAGGTTAAAAACCCATGTTGTCCTAACCCATGGTTGAATGTGGGACAGTTTGAACTCACAACTCAACAAGCCTATCACAATCAGCTTTTAAATATAAACTTATATAGAAAGAGCTCAGTGTCATTCACACATCAACCATCATGAACTAAAATATGGAATAAACATTAATTTAACAACATCAGATATAACATACAGCCCTAATAAACATAACTGATAAGAAAAACTAAGTGATACTAAGTAAATCACAAAGTGATTTTAAAGAAAAAAACAACAACTTAAAATAGTTTTTCTTGCCACACGCACTTCCTATTACTTTTCTCAATTACCAACCACACTCTTTGTAAGCAGTAACACAAATACATCAGACTTCAACCCAGTGGCCGCAAAAGGCTGACTGATATATAATTACAACTCTTACAACATTTGAAAAATTTTCTGTCTTAAGCAACATGTTGCGATGTACAGAGACCATGTCCCTTAGTGATAATAAAGACGGAATTAAGTAGAAAGACTCTTTGTTTTTCATATGAACACAACCATGAGAGACCACATGAGAAATACACATATGCATTTAAGGGAGGGGAAAATTGGAGCCAGGCAAATGGCATGTGGACAAAGTCAATAAACTTTGCCGTATTACACCAGAGAGCACAGTGAAATTTTGTCTATTTTTTTTTTTTTTTTTTTTTTACTTCGTCACTGACCACATTCAGCAAACACTGTTTCATCACCCGGAAAAAGGAAGCATCTGCTAGACACATGCTGCTTTTTTCATGAGAGCTCTGAGACATATATTTCAATTTTAGTTGCTCATCTGAGATACACGACGTAGACGTTAACACAATGTAATTAAAGAGAAAGAAAGGCTATAGCTTTTGTCTTTTACGCAACATGTGACTTAAAACATCAGCAACATCAGTACTAAGCATGCAACTTCTTTTTGCCAACATCTGCACTATAACAGTTGAGGGACTTTGTTGTGGTTTGCATGTTTCCGTGTGCATCTGTCCTGTTGAAGTTTTCCGGTTTTCCTCCCATTCATTTTTTCATCCTTTATTTTCTCCCACAAATGGCCCATTCATTGTTTAACCTTTTTGTCAGGTAGGCTGTAGTTTTTGTGATATGGTTGGGTTTTGAGTTGTAGTCTGATTATCTTGTTCTTGGACTACTTACTTAGACACTATTAGTGACCATGGATCACAAAACCACTCATACGGATGAATAAATAAGCTTTCCATTGATGTATGGTTTGTTAGAACAGGAAAATATTTGGCGAAAATCTGAAAATTAGAAAATCTGGAATCTGAGGGTGCAAAAAAAAAATTCTAAATATTGAGAAAATCACTTTTTTTTGTTAAACTGAAGTTCTTAGCAACACACATAACTATCAAAATTAGGTTTTGATATACTTACAGTAGGATGTTTACACCCCATCTTCTAATATTATTATTTTGTTTTTTTATAAAAAAAAATATTTTTGCATAGCTATCATTAAGCATGACCTTTTGTTGGCCTTAATTGGATGCTTTGTATTTTTGCTAACTTCATCTCCACGTGCTAAGACAGTTTGCTGTGTTATGACTGTTTGAGCTGGGGATAGTTGTATCAGTGTATTTAACATTTTACAACCATAGTGAATGTGACAGGAATACAATACACTTACACTCACATTAACACACTCTGCGATTGTTTTGTGCTATATTTAAAGTTCTAAAGACACTATATATACAGTGAGGTCAATAGGTATTTGATTACCCTGTGATCTTGCAGGTTCTCTTACTAAGAAATCATGGAGGGGTCTACAATTTTCAGCATAGGTGCATTTCCACTGTGAGACACAGAATCTAAAAAGAAAAATCCGGAAATCACGTTGTATGATTTTTTAACAATTTATTTGGGAATTACTGGGTCAAATAAGTTCTTGATCTCTTGCTTATCAGCCAGATTTCTGACCCTCAAAGATCTGTTTTTAAAAAGTCCAGCTACACTCTGCTCTTGATTCTAAATTAGTAGCACCTTTTTGAGGTTGTTAGCTGTCATAAAGACACCTGTGCACCCCACAATCAGCCAAAGTAGCAACACGGGCAAAATCAAAGAGCTGTCAAAAGACACAATAGTAGACCTTCACAAAGCTGGAAAGGGCTACGGGGCAATTGCCAAGCAGCTTTTCCAAGGCAACTATCAGTAATACACGTCATGGTTTAAAATCTTGCATCGCACGGAAGGTTCCCCTGCTTAAGTCAGCCCATGTCCAGGCCCGTCTGAAGTTTACCAGGAACCATCTGGATGATCTAGAGGAGTTATAGGAGAAAGTCCTGTGGTCAGATGAGACCAAAGTAGAACTTTTTGGTCCATTCGCCGTGTTTGTAGGAAGAAGAATGATGAGTATCATTCCAATAATACCATACTTACAGTGAAGCATGGGGCTGGAAGCATCATGCTCTGGGGGTGTTTTTCTGCACAGGGGACAGGACGACTGCACTGTATTAAGGAGAGGATGAACGGGGTCATGTACAAACCTCCTTCCCTCAGTCAGAGCATTCAAGATGGGTTGTGGCTGGGTCTTCCAATACGACAATGACCCAAAGCACACAGCCAGGAAGACCAAGGAGTGGCTCTGTAAGAAGCATATCAAGGTTCTGGAGTGGCCTAGTCAGTCTTCAGACCTAAATCCAATCGAAAATCTTTAGATTCAAGAGAAGATCTGTGTGGAGGAGTGGGCCAAAATCCCTCACACACACCACACACACACACATATATATATATATATATATATTTTTTTTTTTTTTATATATATATATTTTTCAACAGTTTTTTCTTTGTTTATCAGAAAAATTGGTAGTGTGGATGTTAATTCAGCAAAAGTCTTACTCTGTATATTTGGAATTACGGGGTTAACTCACATAATAACTCAGAGTTATAATTATAGCAGACATATGTGGTTACCACCATGTATCAAACTTACAAGATGTTTTTTCTTTCTGTTTCCTGTTGGAACACAGTGTCACTCCAACTCGTCACATTTTGCACTTGGCCAAAACCCTTTTGCTTCGCTTTTTGAAGCTGAAGGTACCCCTTTTTAGTCACTTTTCGACATGAAGGGTCTTCTGTTGATTCAAATAGGAAACTCTTCGCGTCAATATGTAGACGATATATTTTTTTTATTTTATCGTCATAATTAAAATATATATTGCATAAAAACAATGGCATTATTGCATATAAGTAGGGTTTGATTTCTGCTGCCTAAAATCTGCTGCCTACAATCTGCAGCAATTACTTAAAACATGAATTAATAATTTGATTCAGACAAGACTTCAGGTGTGAAACTGAGTCAACTTTGTTTCCTCTGAGGCTGATAGCAGGAAACAAACGCAGAGACAAAAAAAAAACTTGTGACAGACACTGACGGATTATGAACTGAGAGAATGACACTTAATGACAATAAACATAAAATAAAATAAATTAAAATAAAATAAAAATAAAATCTTGTATGACAGTGAAAGGAAATGTTGTTGTTGTGTGTGGAAGACAGTAATATAATATCAAAACAAATCCCTTATCTTTCTCATTAGATATTTGTGCATGACTGTGCACAACAAACAGCTCTTGAAGTGTTGACAACACTTCACTAATAACCACTCTCTGTATTCCCTAAGCAACACTATTATTGTCATTTGCCACAAATTAGTGTTTTGAAAGACATTATTATGACAAAAATTAGATCACATTCTGAGAGAAAGAACCATTAGTCACAAATTACCCATGAAGATGACTGTGAAAGTAAGATAGAAGTGAACTAATTCAATCTGACAATGTCCATTGAGCGGTCTGTGTGTGGATTTGACACTGACATGTTTCAAAATATACTGTAACAATTTCAGAATAAGAATGATTTTTCACCTTACGGTCGGACTATTTGAGGCTGCACAACATTCCTCAGGATTAAGAGTGTTTAAGAAGCAGTTTTTTATTGTTTCCTGCTATAATCATTGGTTTTAACAAACATTAGTTAAAACCAACACTTGACCACTTAACATTTAGCATTTCTTTCTTTCTTTCTATCTCTTAAACGTTGTCGTCCGTATTCTGGATAAGGTTGGGAAGATCATTTTAACAGCAAGAAACAATCAATAAGAGAGCTCAAGTGTGCCTCTCTGTGATAGTGCCACTTACTGACTAGTCTAGAAATGGCAAGGGCCTGGACGAGATGTTCTGCAGCAAGCTCCATTAAGAAGAGCCTGATCTTCCTGATATTGTGGAGTGCAAGCCTGCATTGAGCTTTCTTTGAAGGTCAGCTGACAATGAAAACTATTTACAAAAAATCCCAGTCAGTGCAAGGACAAATATTTTGAAACATGACTGACCATATAGCTGTCACAAGGGAGAGGCAAGGCGGCATTCGGATTCACGTGCAAAATGTTTTATTAAAGAACGAGGTCTTACAAGCAGGTCGATCGGCAGCAGACAGGAATAGCAGAGATACAGCAAGGGGAAGGTCAGAGTTCAGGCGTGGGTCGGTACACAGTAAATACAATCCAAGGGCAAAAACAAAGGCGGTAGTCAAAAACAGGCGAGGTCAGCAACAACAGATCAAACATAGAAAGAAACACGGAGTGGCTAGATGAGAGTACAACAGTGCAAATGGACCGTGGCAACACACAAACACTTCCGGGTTATATACACATAAAACTAGGCCAGAGGGTGGAGCCAACAATGAAACACCATGACAGCAAACAAGGGGGGCGGAGGCATGAGTGGGAACCGTGACAACATATGAGATGGGCGGTGACGAGAGTACATTGAAAGAAGTCCATGAATGAAAACAGACACAAACCATACACACACAGTTTGCAGGGAGCTGGACTGTCATTAGCAGGCTGGCACATCCAGCTGATCATGACATAAGCATATTTAGAAACCCCTGCAAGTTGGTTCTCATATAACAGCATATGTTATGTTTTGGTTTTTTACAACCAGTGTTGTCGGTTTCAAGTCCTAAGTTATTGCATCATCTTGACATCAACCAATCAAATATTTTTTACTTACAGAGCATTTTAGGTTTAATAAAATATATCCTTATACATACATTAAAATATAAACAATGTAGATGTAACCCCTATGGCCTATATGTAAAGATTAAACTGAATCAGTTGTGTTATGTTGTTAAACAGACATTTAATTCAAAACATTGTGTGGTTTGACAGAGAAATATTCTAGTTAGCCTAATAAAATAAATACACCCACTAGTAAGTAAAAACTTTTCTTTAATGACTTGCGTTTAAGTAGTAGATTAATAGCCAGATTATATTGCTCCGTTTTTGTCTTGTATGTAAAAAAAAGAAAAGAAAAAAAAGTGTTAACTTGACAGGCGTCACCGCGAAAACTAGATAATGCGGTGCTGCTCTCTGCTGGTATAATATGGTGATACAGCAAAACAGTATTTCAGTAAAATAATTTCAGGAGCAGTTCTTATACTCCAAAAAAAAAGGTTAAATTTATATTAATAACGGGGAAAATGTTATTGCAAGTTAAAGTAGGCTAAGTGTTCGTGGTTTACTCTGATAGGCCTAACAAGATGTCAAGCAGTGGAACTTGTATTTCGAGCTGACTAAAATAAGGCAGCATGATCACTTATATGAAAAAAAAGAAAAAAAGATAACAATATATCTATTAATTTAATAATTTCATATAGATTTTTTTTTTTTATTAATTCATTATAAATATTTTTTTTTTATGGTATTAATGTCAGGAGTATTGTACCACAAGAGGGCAACATATTCTGTTTTAAGGCAGAAAGGTCATTGGAGCTATATTGCCCTTCAATAACTTGAATTTAATTTACAATTACATTTAAAAAAAAGCAAAGCAAAACAGAAAAAGCACACATTCATTGGATAAATTGTCAGTATTGATATTTCTATGAAACAATCTTATCTAATGAGGGGAAGGTGTATATTTTCTGTCTTATTCTACACCCTCCTGTTTTCTTGATAAGAGACTGTTAAACTGAGCAATGTCATCACTGACAAGTCCACAAGGCATATATAAGTCAAACATTCAAACTTGCCAAATTAATAAATAAAGAAATAGATTAAATAAAAAAAGATAAAGATAAACAAGCTCTGTTAACTCCACATAACTCCAGGGACTCTTATGACGTAAGAACAGTCCTCTTATATATTTTTTAACCAAATATATATCCAGAATATACAGAAGCTGGCTGTGTGATAATCTGTGTGATCAGATTAATTATCAAATGCGCACACCTTGTGAAACGTGACTATTCTGTATGTTGATCTTTAAGACAGAAATAAAATCCATAATGACCAAAACTGATGATAGTCATTCATCATCTGTGTTTTGTGTAATGTCCCAACACTAACACCCAGAACAGCAGAAATTCAGTAAGAGGAATACTGGGTTTTGACGTAGAGCGTGTGAGTCATGGATGGAAGCCCTGCGAGTGGGGCGTAAACTTAGCCACATTTCATTTGTAGCTCATTACACATCTGCAGAAGGATGTTCCCTGAGCTCAGAGCCAGACTATAAGTTTTTACAGTTCTTGAATGAACAGTTAGTTCAGGGGGAGAGCAGGTCAAAGAAACAGTGAACAAACCAGGGCAAAGATTTGTCCAAGTGAATAGGTATGTTGATATCAACTGATTAATTTAATTTAATTACATACTATTTATATGAATTTATTTATTTGATATATTTGTTTATTTATATATTTTAGATTATATATTTCATTAACATAAGATATTTTTGGACTAGCATCACTGAGAATTTATTACATTATTTATTTATTAACTACTTATTAACTACCCAATATTTCTAGCATTTTAATAAAAATGGACATCAAACCAGTATTAAGGAGATTTGGCTCTTTGGTCCGAGCCATTCTCACATTTCTCTTTGCTGTCCTGGTACTTGGGGTGATGTTATGGGCATACATCGATGGTTTCCAGATAGCCACATCTTCATATAACATCATCTCCTTTGGTTTCTACGGAGTGCTTCTCAGCCTTCACGTCCTAATTCAGAGCTTTTTTGCCTTTGTGGAACATCGGCGCATGAACGCAAGACGCAAACCATGCTCCTACACAAAAACAATCGGCTTTACTATATCAGCCTATCAGGAGGACCCTGCTTATCTCAGCGAGTGTCTTCAGTCGGTACGGGCCCTGCAGTACCCGTCTGAGCTGCTACGCATTGTCATGGTGGTGGACGGGAACTCAAAAGATGACCTCTACATGATGGACATGTTCAGGGAGGTCTTTGCAGACCAGGATCCTGGCTGTTATATATGGCAGAACAACTACCACTCTTGGAAGCCCACCGGCCAAGACAAGGATGTCGCTGAAGCTGATGATCCAGAAGAAGTTGTGTTTGAAGACCCGCAGCGTTTAGAGATTGAAGAACTCATCAGGACCAAGAAGTGTGTGTGCATCATGCAAAAATGGGGAGGAAAGAGGGAAGTGATGTATACAGCATTTAAGGCACTAGGATCTTCTGTGGATTATATACAGGTAAGTGCTTTTGACGTTTGAGCACTGAATTTTAGGGGGAAATGCAATGTGTATGTAAGAAACATGTGGAGAAATGTTTTTATTTTGCTGTTTAATCAGGTGTGTGACTCAGACACAAAATTAGACCCTCTGGCCACAGTGGAGCTCTGCAAGGTGCTGGAGAGCAACCAGAAATACGGTGCCGTGGGAGGCGATGTGATGATCCTTAACCTTAAAGATTCTTATATCAGCTTCATGAGCAGCCTGCGCTACTGGATGGCGTTTAACATTGAGAGGTCCTGTCAGTCCTTCTTCGACTGTGTCTCCTGCATCAGCGGCCCCTTAGGTAACACAGAAACTCTTAGACCTGAAGTTTGCACTAAGTCTATGTATTAAAATCATATTTCTAGTCTTGTATTGAATGAGTCATCTGTGCAGCTTAGTTCAAATAAAGATAGTTTGTCTTCATAATCTTTAATCGAAACAGTTAATCCAATAACTTGCATTGCCTCTGAAACAAAATGACTTTAAAACAGATGTCACCTCCGGCTATTGGATGATATTAATCAACAACCAAACAACGTTTAAGCATTGTTGAAGCAAACTAAATCAACTATTTTTTTTTCACTGTCCAATTAATTAAGATGGATGCAATATAAAAACGTGTTATTCCCTCAAGTATTTAAATCTTTTCTTCACTCCAAACACTGATTATAGTACTGTTGAAGGCATAGGATTGCTCAGTTCTCATCTGATCTACTCTAGCTGGCTTATTTTAGTCATTTATCTGATCTGAGTTTTGATGTTTTTTTTGTATGATCTTCACTTCAGGTCTTTATAGGAATGACCTGCTGCAGCAGTTTCTGGAATCCTGGTACAATCAGAAGTTTCTTGGTACCCACTGCACTTTTGGGGATGACCGGCATCTCACCAATCGAATGCTGAGCATGGGCTATGCTACGAAGTAAGTTCTTAATTGACAACTGATTATTTACATGCTAAATAAATGATAAGTGGTTGTCCATCTTTTGGCAGAACGGTCCATCCTGAGCACCGTTTGATATAATATCAGCATATTATTATGGCAAACACATTGGATAAGAAAGAAAACAATTCAAATTGATTTGAGATGAGACATCATAACTTTTTCATGAAGTGGACTTTTTCATTTATTTGGACTTTGTGATCCATATGGAAACATATGTTTTTTTAGATAAAAATTAAACATGAAGGTCCATCCTTAATTATTCGTATGGTATCAGAAGAGCATACGAAATTGTACGAATTTAGGTAAAACACGAAATGGTCTATGCCTTATTGAATATTTGAAAGGAAGGAAAATGAGGCTGTGACTGTTTAGCTATCTTTCTGATAGATACATAAATAACTAAATAATAGACAACTCTGCAATATCGTTTTGAAAATTATGTGATGTGTAATAGTAAAGGAAGCTGGAACCAAAAGGTCAAATAATGTAATGACGGCAATATATACCATATAAACGTTGAGGTCCTTTTCTTTTTAACTACTTACTTACTACAGTGAATTTCAAACAGGCATGTTTTAACTGAGTTTCTGTTTCTTTAAGGTACACTGCCCGTTCTAAGTGCTACACAGAGACTCCCGCTCAGTTTCTGCGCTGGCTCAATCAGCAGACGCGCTGGACCAAATCCTATTTTCGTGAATGGCTGTATAATGCCATGTGGTGGCACAAGCACCACCTGTGGATGACCTATGAATCCATTGTCTCAGGCATCTTTCCTTTTTTTGTCACTGCCACCATTATCAAGCTCTTCTGGACAGGCACTCTGTGGGACATTTTGTGGGTCTTGTGCTGCATCCAGTTGATTGGTCTGGTAAAGGCAACCTATGCCTGCATCCTACGTCAAAATGCAGTCATGCTCTTTATGTCCTTATATTCTGCTCTCTATATGACCAGCCTCCTGCCTGCCAAATACTTTGCCATTATCACCATGAACAAAAGCAGCTGGGGGACATCGGGTCGTCGTAAGATGGTGGGGAACTATATCCCCCTGGCACCTCTATCAGTGTGGGCAGCGATTTTGTTGGGAGGCCTGGGGTACACGATCTACAAGGAAAACAATAAGACTTGGACATCAGAAGGAAAGAAAGAGGAGATCAAGTTTTTGATATTTGGAGCCATAGCTTATGTGTGCTACTGGCTTGTAATGCTCGGCCTGTATTGGGTGTGGTTTCGGAGATTATTCCGAAAACGCTCACAGAGTTATACTGTGAATGTATAGGACAACTATTTGGGCACACTGTTTATTTAGGAACACTTGCACATGTTTTATTGGTATTTTTTAAATGGTTTACATGCAATTTTATTTATAGACTGTTTTTAAACTTGCAATTTTATTTATGGTATTTTTTGGTATTGCAATGCAATTTATGTTACCTATTATTAGTATTCAGAGATCAGAAGTGATGTGTGAGGGGCTGGTCTTTATGTAATATAATGACTAGACTATATGAAATGTGCAAAAAGTAACTGTATAGAGTCACCATTCTTGCTGTAAGTTTTTAAATGTATAAAATATATTGAACCCAAATAATAGGTGTATGATATTAGAGAAGGAATTTAAACATGCACTGTCCATCACTGAGCTTACTGAAGTGATATTGATTGATTGTTGAAATACTAAGATATCCTGTTACACATTATTTATAGAACATAGATAAACAGATACATAATGAGCAGCACTGATCGTGATATTCATATTTTAGGATTTATTTTCAGTATTACTACTAAGAATAATAGACAAACAATTGTGCAAATGTTTTCATTTTGTTTTGTTTATTATATTAATTTATTGTTGTAACAAGTGTTGATTTAAAATACTTGTTAATCATTTCTGATGTAATGTGACAGGGCATTTTTTTTTATGTTGTCTTTTAGCACTTGATTAGAATATGTTGAGTATGAATATCTATTGATAAACACTTTTGTCAGGAATATTGTGTAAATGTGAACTTATAAACGTTTGTTATTTAAACAATAAAATATATTAAATACATTATTTTTTAAAGGAAAATATGCTGAAATTATTTCAAACAACGCTGTTTGAAAAAACAATTCTACCATGAATGAATACATTAAGACAATCCAAAAGTATCCAAAACCATTTTTTAAGCACAGCAGTACAACATTTGTTTCCAACGTCTTTAACAGTATGTAAGTGGACTAGGGTGCAACTCTATTTAACAACCTTCAATCTTTGAAAGATTTCACAATCTTTAAACAAAATAACAGTTTAAGGGAGGATTCCCTGACATTTGTACATCCAGACCAGCAATGATATGAATCAGTTTGAGTGTCATTTACAGCAAAATCAATAACACTGTAGGATAACAGCCCACAAATAAGTTATGGTTGGCCATAATTGACCTGTGGGATAATATATGCATGATCAATCTAAAGTAAACGATTTAACCTTTTTGTGATTTAGAGCATCTTGAATCAGAGGCTGAATCAGAAAAGGGTGGGAGTCATTTAGGGGTAATTGCTTCACGCAAAACACTGTAAGGAACGTTTGTGTTGTACCATGTTTAGACTGTTACCAAAGGCAACCAAGGTGGACCCCAATTACAGAGGCAGGGAATTTGTTTCAATAAAACCATCAACAACAACAAAAAAAGTGCCTTTCCATAATGTACTAAAAGTGCTCTATTTCCATGCAATGATTTTGTACTTGATATACAGTACTAAAAATTATTCTTTAGTACTTTAGATAACCTTAAAACCAAGTAGTGTGGTCGACTGTGCTATTTTGGGATACCATGAATATTAACTAAAATGTGCCTTTAACACAACATCTCTGTTTTTTAAAAAATAATTTAGATACTACTTGTAGTACACTCTAGTGTAGTGTAGTAGTAGTTTATGAAATATGGGTTCTAGTGTAGACTATTTTAAGGATTTATTTACACAGATAAATTATGTTAAAAGCACTTTTAGTTTATATTCATGATGTGTCAGAATAGCACAGTTGAGTACACTTCCTAAGAAGTACTAAAGAGTCACTTTTAGTATATTAAGTACAAAATTATCTTGTGATTTTACTAGGGTGACCATATGTGCCATTTTTCCTAGACACGTCCTGGCCAGGAATTTTATATTATATATATTACATAAGAAACCGATATCATACAGATCGGTCCGCACATGCAAATCAAGCCAAAATCAGTATTCTTATTTATTCTTATATCCCTGTGATGTTTGTACTGGCTACTGTATACAGGACATCAGGGCACCATAGAGACTTTATTAAAGAGTTTGCTGATTTTCTAACTGAGTTCGTACTGGTTGCAGATAAAGTCGTAATTGTTGGTGAATTTAATATCCATGTTGATAACAAAAAAGATGCATTAGGATCTGCTTTCTTAGACATAAGAACTCTATTGGGGTTAGACAGCACATATCAGGACCTACTCGTTTTCAAAATCATACTCTAGATTTAGTACTGTCACATGGAATTGATGCTTATGGTGTTGAAATACAAAGCAAAGCGATGATATTTCAGATCATTATCTAGTCTTGTGTAAACTCCATATAGATAAATAAGTATGGTAGAACCATATCACATCCCCTCTACCACAAAAGACTGCTTTGTAAGTAATCTTCCTGATTTATCTTATCTAAATTCCTTGGCACGTCCAATAGTGTAGAAAAACTTGATGATACAACAAAAAGCATAAAGCTCTTTTCTAGCGCTTTAGATACAGTTGCTTAGGTAAAAGAAAACAGTTTGACTCAGTGGTAAGAGCACACTCGCACCCCAAAGAGAGCAGCCCGGAAAATTGAGCGTAGCTGGAGGAAAACAAAGCTAGAAGTGTTTCAATTAATTTGACGGGAAAATATGCTAACTTACAGAAAGGATTAAAAAGGGCTAGATCTGATTACTTTTGGACTATATTAGAAGAAAACAAACATAACCGTATTCTGTATTTATTCAATACAGTGACTAAATTAACGAAAAATAAAGCATCAACAGGTACTGACTTTCCACAAGACCACAGCAGTCATGACTTTATGCAATATTCTACTTTCAAGATTAATAATATTAGAGATAAAATAGAAACTGTGCAGCCGTCAGCTACAGTATCCAATCAGGTGCAATGTAGATCCTGAGGAAAAATCCCACTCGTTCTCTACCTAAGGAGAGAAAGAATTGTATAAACTTGTTAAATCATCTAAACCAACAACATGTATGTTAGACCCTGTCACAAGACGGCTTAAATGTTTCAGAGAGCAAATCGGGAACACAAAAGCAGACATCATACGTTAACAATCAACAGAGATACAAGACATGGGGAGTGAATTTATACAGAGACTACTCAACATTGAACACGGGACACCAGTGAAAGACAGCTGGCAGAGAATCAAACACTAATGACAAGGGCGGGGTTACAAACAATCAGAACACATGAGGGAAAGGCATGAAAAGAAAGAGCACATGGACATGGTAAACATAAACACAAGCACTAGAACATACAACATGACATGCCTACGGCGTTACAGACCCTATTCCATCTAAACTATTAAAAGAGCTGCTTCCAGAAGTCATAGATCCTCTTTTGTCTATTATTAACTCCT
>JAUMHI010000058.1:10097334-10119181 GCA_032359435.1 Enteromius unitaeniatus | reverse complement strand
GTTCTACTTGATAATGTTCAGTGCTTTGCTACAATCTGTATTGTTAAAAGCGCTATATAAATAAAAGTGACTTGACATTATTATTATTTAAATTATATATAAATATATTTAAACTGCAAAACTGCAATAAATGTGATTTATTTTGTTTTGTGCTTTCCAGTCCCATAATTGATCTATTATTGTTATTATTAGTATATTCCATTAGTATATTATTAGTTAGCTATTCATGGTTTGAAGTGATTTTCTCATTACCGTTGCATATCTCCAGACTATCTCTGCATCTGTGGGAAGCAGGAAAGGGACCTTACACCACATCTGAGTCCCGTTGTTCTCATTTACCTTGATTTCCTTCACTGTAAAAGTACATACATCACACACACACACACACACATATACGCACAGCAATACATCAGACGCAGATCTGTAACACTTCACCTTGCAATTGAATGCCTTTTGTCAACAGAAGAACAGAGGCAGCACAGTCTGCCCACCATTCACCTAATTATAATATTTAAGCAGAGCCTCTGGTGAGAGCAGCCAAGGAAACGATACGCTGAGCAATAATTGTAGCAGTGCTGAGTGGAAATGAATACCACAGTGTGTGGGAGAAGGCCTGCCATCTTAGGTGACCCACAGGGCTATCTGTGCGAAATGATATTATGTGTAAAAGTGTGTCAAGGCCCAAGGTTTCGTTTAACAACTTTGCTGTGCTCCTAAGTAGAGTTAAAAGCTGTAGATGTTTGCGCTGCGTAAATGCCATTACATAATTACAGAGGTGGTTCTGTCAGGTTGAGTTATAACATATCCATCATGTCAAGCGTGGAGAGAGTGGGTGAGTGGGGGACTGCATAGAATTACATATAATATATTGAACAAAACACAGCACATATGTAAAGGAGCCTGTCAACTCACCAGGGCAATCCAGCGGGAACTCACAGGAGTCATACTGACAGGTCATGCAATTATAAACAGCACCTTGAACCTGGAAACCTAAACAATATATTTGAACCCATTTATAGTGTACTATGTTTTATTTTTGTAGTCTTTTTTTGTAGTATTTGTAAATCAAAAAGCATATATATTTCATTTAGTATTAATATAGGTCTACATTTAAAAAGACTCCCCTTCTAAAGCATCTTCTTACCAAAATAAAAAGACATGCAAATACCCGTTTATACAGTGAAAAATTATATATCAATTTCCTCAAACATGCATGACACGCCTCATGAACTGCATTTCCAGAACTCTGTATATGAATAAGCATTTCACCATATTATTTAATGAAACTATCATATACTATACACCCAGAAAATCAAGGTCTTTATAACAATAAGTATAATTTTGGTTTCACTTCTGTAACAAGGCAGACGTTTTTGTAAAGAACTTTTAATGCTAAAAACATTAATAGGGAACTCAAATTTTAAAATAAAATAAAGTTAATTAAAATTAAATAAATAATTGGGTCTTTTTTATTGTCATTTTTAAAATATATATGTATTAATAATGTATTTAACAAGTTTTATGATTTCAATTAGTTGACATTAATTTAAATAATTAAACTAAACATAATGTAACTATTAAACTCTATCAATTAATTTATTTTGTAAACTTTCCCATGAAAAGATGGAACTCATACATTTCTGAAAGGACTACAGCGACTTGCAGCCACTTATGATATATACTAAGTTTCTGGAGTTCTAAAACATTTGAGGTAGCTTAAAACTGCTTATAGGTTTTTCAGAGATTTCAGTGTAGCAAATCACGAAATAAGCACTTTCTGTGCTTCATCAGGACATACTGTAGGTTTTACTCACCACATGGGGGGAAACATCCAGAGGCTGCAGGTAATGATAAAAAAACATATTTTAGATACTGCAACATCCATGTGCAAGGAATGAACAGTTTAATAATCAGTAATACTGAGGTGGCTGGGTGCATTGAGTTTTAGAACGGGAGAAGTTGCTATGATTTAAGAGAGAAATAAGCAGAAATGGTGATGGAAGGCTCAGGTCCAGTCTTTCATGGTTTACCAAGCAAAAGAAATGAAGTGATAATGTAAGTCTCACCTCTGGGCAGCCTTGAGGCTGCAGCGACGAAATTGTTTGCTGCTGCCTGTAGCCTGAACTCATATACTGTATCTGAAAGAAGAGAGGAGAGAAGGACAGAACCATTTATCTCAATTTCAGTCAAATTGTGTATGTCAAAGATTACATGTCTGTTTCTATCTGGATCTCCCCCTTATATTTCAGTCTGTCTTTTTAGCTGTCCTCAGTTTGAGGGAAAAATGGGCTCCACAATAAAATTACTGAATGATTAAAAAGGACCTAAAGTAAGCAGTTCTTGTTGAAAAAAAACAAAAACCTCTCGCTGTATTGTCTCCAATGATCAAATTCATAATTTCCAAAGGATAAACAATTTGTCTATGTATTATGTAATGCTTGCAACCAAACCACTAGAACTGACAGATTTACAGCTTTACAACACCAGCATCTCATAAACAATCTGTGTTTCTGGGTGCGGTGACTGTAGACAATCATTTCGCATTTGTACATATCACTTTTCAGTAAACATTACGCAAATCTCTGGGTCAGTCTAAGTATTGACGGAGTTTACTGATAAAGAATCCTCATGCGCACTATTTCTAATGAATCACGTATGAAAGGAAAAATTTACTTCTCTGCGGACCCAGGGTAAATCCTTTCAAATTATGGCCTAATGAATTGTCACAGGTCTGGTCCCAAACAAACACAGTTAGTCAATGAATTAGTTGCTGAAACTGGTAAGTAGATTAATCTGTTACCATTATTTGTCTGCAGGTCAAATTTCTCCAGTATAGGCATAATTTCATCCATCAAGATATTCTTCAGCATCAAGTCATAGCCTCTCCCTGTGAAAGAGACACAAAAACAATAGCTATGCAAGAAACTGTACACTATAAATAACTTTAAGTTTAATTGCAGTCTTGTTTTTACAGTAAAATGAAAGAAGAGCAACGTGAAACTTGAATTTAATTAATTACTAAATAGTTAAACACAAGCAGAAATTAAAGAAAATGTTTAACAGTATGACATATTAAATCATGCATAATTAAGAAAACTTTGTAGAGTAGAAAAAAAACGGTAATGAGATAACTTCTTAAGAACAAATCATGATTTGCTAAAAATCATCTACATCATTTTGTTGCTAAGCAACTTTATGTGGAAAGATATTTTTATACTTACTGAAACATTGTTTTAATATAATTTTGGTTATTGATATTGTTTTTATAAAGTGCCCATTTATTAAAAGCAAAAAGAAACTCAAGAGAACTTATTACGTTCTCTTTACACTACACCAAAAAGTAGTATACTTCAAGTTTAAGTGCACTTAAGTAAGTATATTGTTAAGTATACTTTATAGCAAGCATACAAACACCAGTGTACTAGTAGTATACTTGTAAGTGTACTATTTCAATATGCCTTCGGACTAAATTTGCCCACTTTCTAGTATGTAACAGTATTTTTTAAGTATAGCAGTAGCAAACTTGCAGTACACAACTAGTTTACGTCAATGTTTACATTAACATACACACGAAAGCATGCTCTTTCGGTTTTTTCTTCACTTGTACTTTGATTTTCTTTTTTTTGGGGGGTGGGAATTCTGTATAGTAGATGTATACTAGCGCCCTCTACCGTATATCAATATAAAAACGGATTCTAGGTGCACAATAGCTCAAATATATTCAGATTTTCTGAAGTGCAAGTCAAATATACATAAATGTCATTTATTGTAAGTATATTTCAGAGAATTACACAATGTCCATTTCTAAGAAGTACACAAAAAGCAGACGCATACTTTCCTATTTTTAGTTTAAAAGCACACTTATAGGCTAAACTTTTTTTCATAGTCAATACAGCAGCCTCTTGTACAATAGGCCTATTGTTTAATAGCATACCACAGATAATATGTATATTCATTCTTACCTACTTTTCCTGCTTCAATTACTCTCGATTCATTGTTGAATATGCGATCTAGTGTTTTAAAACAAGAGTCCACATTCCTTATATTGTATTCGCTAAGAATATGACCCCAGCACAAACGAAGACTGTCATCGACGTCAATAAAGCACTCGTAACAATTCAAAACTCTCTTAATTACCGAGCTGAAAAGCAACAGTTTTACGAGTATAGCAAACATTTCTGTTCTGCCTAGACCTGTTATAATATTCCTCAACCCGTTTGAAACCAAACATCTTTTGAAAACTCTGTTTAAGGATTACATCATCATGACGAAATAATTATCACACGAGCGCAGCAATATTTCTTACACAAATGTATTTTCATTTGACAGGGATTTTGGCAGCACATCGTTGTGAGCTTATGTAGCGATTTCTTGTTACAATTAGCATCTCAAAATTCAAAACCAATAACTTAACTATATTTCTCTAGTTCATTGTAAAGTGCATATCGATTATAGGCTCGCGTAAGAATCTTAAAGGGATAGTCCTCCCAAATTAAATAGAAAAGTATGTAATCATTCACTCACCATCATTTGTTTTCCATACCTGATGACTTTCTTTTTTACGTGAAACATAAAAGAGGATATTAGTAAGAATAGAGTCAGGTTAGATGTCACAGATGTGTATGAAAGACTTGAATGAATTCTATAATTTTAATTATAATAATCGGTATGTTGTTAAAACACTTTAATCCATTGAAAGCATGCTGTTTTACTTCTACCTGCCACAGCCTAATTTTTTTATTCCTGCCAAAATTAAAATATGGCAGCACCCATACTTAGGTCTATTTGCAACGATGATCAGTTTTTATTGATTCCCCAATATGGGCAAAAAAATACAACAGAAACCAATGTTTGGAGACCAACATTCTTCATAAGCTCTTTTTTTATGTTCCACATAAAAAGATAAAGTCATAAAGGATCGGAAGGACATTGCAAGGAGTGAGTAAACGATAAATGAATTTTCCTGTCCATTTTACGTAGGTGAGGCTAGTTCATCTTGATCTTGCAGTGATTTCAGACAAAAGCAATATACGTCTGTGATGTTCACGGTCTTGTGGAGTGTTCCCCATTAAGAAAAATTGATAATTTACTTCATTGTCTTTTCAACCCTCTTCCTGCTCCCATTATGCACCATTTTGCTGCAAAGTAAAGAGATGGGGAGTGTGTGTGAGAAAGAGAGGGAGCGAGAGAAGGGAAAAAGGAGGGAGTGGGTGATGCCTGTGTGCCTGTTGATGATGGTGGTGGGGTGCCGTGATATTGCAAATGATCCAAATTGACCGGAACAAAGGGAAAAGGCCTTCTGTGCATGTGATCGATCACTGATCTCTGAGAAGCAGACAAAAGAAAGGAAAAAGACAAAACGTAAATTTTACAATAATAAAATGATGGGTGAGACATTAGGAAAAGCATAATTGCCATTTAAACGATTAATAGAAAGGGTAAAAATAAACATATTTTGAAAATCTGATATAGTAGGATCCCCAACGTAATCAATGTGTTTGTCTGAGAAACAGAGAGACTACCAATCAAGCCCACAAGCTCATTGCATCCCATATCCCACACCCCTCCCCCCCATTCCATCACCCCAAAACCCCCTCTCCTGCCTCCACCCCCCTCCCCTGTCTTTTCCAAAGTGTCGCCATGGTAACGAGACAGGGTGCCTAATACATGAAGTTAATATATTTCCAGTGGCAGGAGCGACTTGGGTACTAATGCATTCATCTGTCTCTGCAAAGACAAGCCAATCAATAGTGAGCAGGAGCCCCACTGCAGGCCTGCCAGAGAAAAGACGGTGTAGTCAGTCAGCCGGCCTATCAGCAATGATCAGAAGACAGGTTGCATTGCTCTGCACTGTCCCGAGATGCTAATTCTACAGCTGGCCCTCCAACAGGAGGCCAGAAAGTCACTGAGGGTACACTGAAAAATGAACATATCATGGAGTGCTGGTGTCTCTTTTTTCCCAGGTTAATTTTTCATGGGATTTTGTTATTGTGTTTGGGTTGTGATAGATATCTCTGGATCCAACATACTGTGTTGACACTCTCTGAGGTGTTTTATTTTTGTTGCATTTAAGTAAAAACGGGACCACTGATAAGTGGACAAATTATATTTGTGAGATGTTTAATTTTTCTTTAATTGATTTTTTATTTTTTAATTGCTCTATTGGTTTGAACAAATTATGCATATTATGAAAGTAAGAAAACAATACATTTGAAATAAGACACTGTGAGAGCAAGTAAATATTAATAAAAACTATTATAGTATCTAAATGATACTAAAAAGTCGTTGGTACCGATAAAGGAGAGAAGAGATACAAAACCTGTATGTTCGTAAAATACATCCATCTTGTTTTCAGTCTTGTTATCAGTGAAGATAATATTATGGGGTCACCACCCTTGGCTGTCTTCTTATTGGATCGTTTCTTTGTGTAGAACACAAAGCCAGCCAATAGGGTGTGTCCCCAGTAGTCACTAGCACAACTGGAGGACCAGACTACAATCCAATCAGGTACAGTACACAAATGCTGAATCTAAACATAAAACGCATCTTTTTCACCATATGTTTATTCAGCTACTGTAAATACAGTTAAGTCTGAATTAAAGACATAATAAAAATGCTAATATTTCTCCTTGGTTTGATTTTTTGGGGATGACAGTGCATGCAGCCCTGTTCCTGAGGACCTCACCTGTGACCTAGTTTGACCTCACAGGTTAAGGGTCTCAGGGACAAAGAGACATACTGTGAAAAAAAAAAGAAACAAGACCATGTTTCTGGAATTTAAATTGCACAATTACGTCATTCTTTCTTTCTGTTGTCTTCGAAACTTCATTTAAAGCACCTGGAGAAAAGGGCTCCGACTGCATTGCGCTGTTCAGGTTTTCACTCTCACTTCCTTCAGGCAGTGAAGGTGCACAGAGAGCAGTAAGCACATAATGTTTGCACCAAACTGTGTTGTGTCAGTCATAATAAAACCATGGGGTGTTGTTGATGGGTACTTTTACTGCAATATGTTTCACCGCAGAGGCTGTAAGCCATGGCATCATCCTCTGCACGATTCTAGCAGGAGCTTCAGTAAAACCTCATCAGCTTGAGGAGCTTTTCTTTTGGAAAATCAAAGACACATTCGCCGACTCCTGAGACAAAGATAGAGGATTTCTGCGCAATATTACACAACAACAAGGAGAAAACTATGATCAAATAAAACCAACAGCGTAAAGTACTTTACTATATAAAAAGCCATAAATCAACCAACCAAAAAAACATGTTAACACTTGGATGACTCCTTCAGCTGTCGTCAGGTAACATGAGGACAGGGCAAAATGGAATACCTACAGCAAAGTGCATGAAAGTAATCCAAATTTCCAGAAATATCCAGATGTTAGGTCGAAACCTGTAAAGATAAAATAAAACAATTATGAATACATCCAATGCAAGTATTTTAAGTAGCTAAACAAGTAATTAGAGGGATTTATAATACACAAACCGCAAATGAGGACTTGAAGAAGGTAAAATGGTGCAATAGTGCCCCTTCTTGGTAGACAGCTGGTATAACTGACACAGTGACTGAGTGAGTAGAGACACCAAACTGTTCAAATCTTGACCATAACCATTACCAAAAAACATACCGTGGCTATCATAAAAAATGTGCATGCTGACAAACCGATTAAGATCTTCACGCCTTGCTGGTTGCACTCACACGATACTTTAAACTGCTCACAGACTCGAAAATACTACAGCGATGAAATATTTCTCAAACATCACACCATCATGAATTATGAAAACGACTGCAGCAGTAGTTAGACCCATAGTTCTATTGTCTTTTAAAACCGAGCAAGCGTACTTCACAGCATCTCTCCATCTCAGCATTAGAGAATTATAGTCACATATATGCATGTGCACAGGTGTGTCAATCACAAGCACCACAATAAACTGTCTACTGCAAATACAAGCCTACAAAAATCAAATAATGATGTAGCAGGTGTGAATGGCAAAGATCCAAAAGGAGATGTACTACCTTATCGTGGCATCTGGAACACTGACAATGTCACGCTTTGTGGGGACAAAAAGTGCATGTCGACGCGGAAAACTACAAATACGAGACGAAAAAACAGTTCACGTGCTGCATGAAGGATGCGGAAACGTGCGGGACTCGGAAAAGTTAAACCTGACGACAGAAAGACAAAGTGAAAGAAAACGGAAAACGAGAAAACGTCCATCCTTTCCATTCTCCAATCTAAGTGTCTGGTCATCTCTCCCGCTGTCTCTGAAAAGAGAAAAACAGTCAGACAGTCAGTCAGACACACAGAAAATGAGCCCACAGGCAGGTAGAGCAAAGACAATCACGTTGATCCCATAGGTAGCACACTGCCTACCTCCCCTACAGCAATCCTATAGTCTACAGCACCACAAGCCCTTCAGACTGTGTCCTCTCTGTCAGACAGACACACACACACACACACATTCTGCCTTTGCCTTTGAGTCTTCCATCACTCTGTCTCTCCTCAGCATCTCAAGCACTCACATCCCTTGTCCCCAATCTCAAACTCTCGCTTTTTTCCTCTCAATCCCTCCCTAGCCTACAACATCCCTATTCTCTCGTTCTCTCTCCCTCTCTTTCCCTCGCTCACATTTGTTCAGGCATCGTGTCTCCGTTACTACCCCTGCCCCCCCTTCTTTCGCAGTCTGTGCGCTCGTGTATGCGTGCGTCTGAGAGAGGAAATGTGTGTGAGAGACAGAGGGAGCAGGGAGGGGGCAAAGGGGAGAGGAGAAGAGAACCGAGAGTAGGAAGGAATGGGAAACGAAGGGGGAGGGTCAGAATCTCAAACAGGGTGAGAAGCCACTGAGCATCAGGCTAGCAAAATGATAAAGCGCTGGAAAATATTACTCCCCGCGTTTGCCGCAATCTTCTGTTAATCAATCCACGGGTACGCCTCATCAGATTACGCTCAGTCTTCCCGACATGCCACGGATTCACCAGTGCAGCAAATCGCCTAAAGCTGTTCGTGCACTAACGTGTTCGCACACTATATTTTTCAGC
Organism: Enteromius unitaeniatus; assembly: GCA_032359435.1. Taxonomy (NCBI): domain Eukaryota; kingdom Metazoa; phylum Chordata; class Actinopteri; order Cypriniformes; family Cyprinidae; genus Enteromius; species Enteromius unitaeniatus. The sequence goes on along the minus strand of JAUMHI010000058.1, from coordinate 10,110,144 downwards.
ACCAGGAGCATCACGCTCTGTGCATTTGAATTCGATAAAGATAATTCTGTTCTCATTTACTCACCCGAACGTCATTCCAGACGTGTATGACTTTCTTCTGCGCAACACAAAAGAAGATGTCTCAGTACTTTCTTTCTCTTTTTTTTTTTTTTTTACTGGGGTTCAGTGTTGTTTTGGACCCCATTGACTTTCATTATGGAAACTGTGATCATTTTGTCTCGGGATTTTTTGACGCTTGGAAAGTTGGAAAGAACAGCAGTTTTTTTGTGTGTTTAATCAAAGTCAGTTTTTTGGATCCCATTCACATTCAATACAGACAAAACATGCGTCAAAATATCCTTTGTCTGTGTGTGTGTTTTGTAGAAGAAAGTCAAAGAGGTTTGGTAAGACATGACAGAATTCAAATTTTTTGGGTGGACTGTTCCTTTAAAAACACAAAAAGAACTAAATTGAAGATGTTGTATGTAAAACGATGTAATCCAACATGCAATATGCATGTTTAGCACCCTCAATATACTATATTAAGTTTATGGGTCACACTGGTGTATACGTACTTATAAAAGGATACAAACTTTTTACAATGGAAAAATCAACAGTTTGCTATAAAAAAAAAAATAGAAACAATTTCAGCTACGCAAACTGCTCGTTTCTACGACTAAATGGTGCATTGTCCTCGCATGGCCTCTTTAGCCAGCCACACTCCAGTCCCACAGCCTCAGTGGAGGTGTAGTCGTTTAAATATGATTTATGACATGCTGGTACAGTGAGTGGGGGAGGCTACTCGTTTCGGTTTGAGAACGAACAGTAACAAAGACAAAGATAGGCGCAAGTAGCAACGAGGAAAAGCTAAAGGGGAATAGCCCCTTTTCGTGCCATCGCAACCAGTGGGCATGAAAGTCCCTTGTTCTGGAGCCAAAATGTCTGCCGCAGACAGCATTATTAGTACAGTCTGGGATAAAGATGTTCAGACATTGATGCGCAGGAACATGAAAGAGCCTACTTAAACAAGGGTGCACAAGTATGGATCAGCTATACATTAGCTTTACAGCAGATTATTCAAAGGGAATGCTTAATAACCTCCATTTCCACAACTCCGAGGGAAGGCAACAGCTGTTATTAGTGCTGCTGACTGCAGGCAGTCTGGAAGTTATTTGCAAAAGCTAGCGCTTTATCTGCTTCTCACTCTCTATATCTACCCCTCTATCGTTTTTCACTGTTTTATATTCTAATGTCTGTCATTTATTGCTTCTGTGTTTTTTCCATCTGTTTTGGTTTGCATGGATGCTCCTGTGTTGTCCAGTGTGCTGCATCCCTGCAATAAGAGAGCACTATAAGACAAAGCACTGAGTTTGTCAGTGAAGGAATGACGTCACCTTGTTCGGTACAGGTCTCCCCATTTTAGGGCCCGGATGGCCACACTTCTAAGTCACTCTCAATTGAACCGCTCATCACGTGGCAAGGCACCCGCTTCCTCTAGTCACCAGACAAATGTCAGGAAAATTTCCACACTGGTTTTAAGAGGAGGATGACTGTGCAACAGTATAGAAAAGACATTCCAGGTAACTTTTATTTACACTAGATTTATATATGGCTATGTTTATGTATATACATGCACAGTTTAGGGGTTATATAAGTTTTATTTATGCTTATTAAGGATGTAGTGCAATAAAATTCAGTAAATATAAAAGGTTATGCTGTGAAACAATTTATAATAATAAATAAGTATTTATAAATAATTTTGTTTTACATTTGAAATATTTGAAAATTTTATTTATTCTTTTAAAGGTAAAGCTGAATTTCTCCAGGTCTCAATGTCACATGATTTTCAGAAATCATTCTCAGGTTCTGATTTGGAGTTGAACAAACATTATTATTATCAATTTTGAAAAAATTGTTGCTGCTTAACATTTTAGTGAAAAGCAGATACGTTTTTCAGAATTCACTGAATAGAACAGAAAGTTGAAAAGCAAATGTTTCAAAACATTATAAATGTCTTAACTGGCACAGTTTATCAATTCAGTGTGTCCTTGCTGAATAGAAGTATTAATTAATTAAAAGAAAATAAAAGTATTACTGACCCCAAACTTTAAAATATAGTGTATATATGAAAAATAATGAATACATAGAAACAAACACAATATTTCCACTATTATATAATTAATAGATGCAGTTAATTAAAAGCACTGCCATTCAGAATTAGTGGGACATGTTGTCACTATATCACAGCTGTCACAGTGGAACTTTAACACACTGTAAAAAATTATATATTGAATTTAACATTTAAACAAAGCAATATTTAAATAAAACAGTTTAGTAGGCTTTCAACTAAAGTTGTTATTTTATTTTAAATGTAGCTCAAATAAATGGTTTGCAACAACTTACCTTAATTTGTTTTTCATTGAAGCCTACTCAGCAAAATTTAAATTGTAAAAAAAATAAAAAAATAAATGTTAAATGTACAATTCTAATACATCAGCAAACATTGCAATACTGGCTTAATAAATACATCAATTCTATAAGTATATATCATTTAAAATATACAGATATCCAGAGTTTTTAATTTAATTAAAATATTAATAAATTAATTAGTATTTGCACTAGTGTGATTTTATTGTTAACTCAGGGGGAAGATGACTCACAAAACCTGTGTTACTAACCCTAGTTACTGAGATACACTGATTAAGATCCAGGTTTAACAACTTGCCTTGGTTCCCCCAACCCAAGTTCACCCAACCCCAGGACACAGGACACACAAGGGTGAGCACATGCACATCACATTCAAGATTCACATTCTATCACACATCAAGCCAATTATTTGTGTTTGCGCAGCTGATCTGAGCAGCAGTAATAGAGTCAAAGTGGGTGAAGGGTATGAAATTTAAAGCAGAATATGAGGGCAGAACTGGTCCAGTCTGGTCGCAGGCACACAGCAATGAAGCACACACACTGAAACATATCATTTCAACCCATACCATTATGTTGTGTGAAATCCTCAACATACAACAGAAACTATCGACATCTGACCACAGAACAACCTCTCATCACACCTCCGATAGGATCTATGCTGATACATGCCCTTTTTCCCACCCTATGGAGGTGAAACAGGAAGAAAGAGACAGAGTGAGGGAGAAAGAGAATGAAAAGAGAGAAAGAGACAGAGGGGGAGTAAAAGAGAGCTACAACGCAATGCGGATGCTGGCTGTCTGAGCCACCAGCCAGACACACAGGGGGAGATGGGGAGGAGGAGGAGGAGGATGAGGGGTGACTTGGATGGTGATGCAGAAATAGGAGGCACAAACAAATAAACACACAAACACATGCTAGTGTGCAGACACAAACAACCAGCAAAAACCTTCTGCTTTGTTAAAGGTTTTCGCTGTCTCTGAGTGGAAAAAAAGGTGAATGCTGGCCCTTTCATATCAGTATTTTTCAGTTAGAAATGAATAAAATAGAGAAAATAAATCTCTACTCTATAATTGAATGAACATTAGTTGAAAAAAAAATGTATTTAAAAAATTAAAGGCAAGATCTGACAGCCTTTGGTATCAGACAAATTTCATCTAATTGGATGCCAGTGGCAATAAATCAGAACTAAAATGTTCTTAGCATTTCTATGGAGCTGATATATAAACAATGCCGCATACCACTGCTCTGAAATGTTTTATTTTTTACGAATGCTTCGCTTTTCAATTTAAATATGATCCAGACTGTGAAAAGCTGCTGCTTTTGTGCCGTTTACATTCCTCAGTCACCAACAAACAAAAAATGACTTTGACTTCACGACACGCATGCTGCCTTAAAGCATATCCTGTTGATGTTTCCAAAGTATAATAAAAAACGCTTCTGTCTTTGGCAGTGCATGCAGTGATACAATACAGTCAATATGTTGTATGATATAGAGTGGGGGACCAAGAGTTGGAGACTAAAGAAAGTGCTTCTGTTTTGCAAGTGCATTTCAAAATGAGGTTACGTGAACTCCACAGGTTTGAATCAAACCAGATGATCGTGTTCTCCAAAGAGCATCTTGTGAAGAGATGGAAGATGACATCTGACCTTTTGTACAAAAGCTCACCTCCAAATAGCACCAAAGAGTGCAGATTCTTCAATACTGATTCATATTACAACACATTCTTCGTGTTAAATTTTAAACAGCTTGAATCACACTTTCAATCCGGGACCCCACTGTATATAATTTAATACCTCAGATTATCTTTAAAAAAAAGAAGACATTTTTAATCATATCCACTACATAACCATTGTAATTGAATCATTGCTCCTGGCTGTCCACATGAGCTCATCCCATGCTGCTTCAGGCGTCATAGTGGGTTCTGGTAGCCGTAAGCGTGCAGCCGCAGGGAAAGCTAGAAGGTTGTACAGTTATCTCCGGGCTGTTTATTATGCGAAACCATACAACCAACTACCTCACACCGCAACGCACATGCAGGGCCACATACTTCTCCGTGAAAAGCCCATTAGAGAGATTGCTGAGGACTTCAATACTCCGTTGCCAGATAAACAGATGCATTGTCCCCCTCCTACTTTTTTCACTGCCATCTCTTGAATTTTGATGTTTCAAAGTCATTTATATTCATGACAAAAGTTAAAAGTTGTTCGGTATTCAAAACCACTATAGTGGCCTCGTGTCTTACCTAAAATTGTCTATATAATAATAGGCCTTGGGTACACAACACACACAAAATCACCATAAACAAACTCTCTTGTATATTTAGCAAACAATATGATCACAAAACCCTTGTTGAAAGCACTTTACAGTCATTGTTGTGGCATCGTTGCCCTCTGCTGGTGATATTGTGCACTGAACGGACTCAGCCCTGCCTCCTGCATTGTCTCTGCTCATTAGTGGCTTCACATACATAATACACACATGAAACAGACACACACGCATCCACTTGTACGCACACAGTCTGACCTCCTTGGTGAAACCACCCACTCTCTCTGCAACTACTAAAATATTCATGCTGCCCTGATAATATGTTTTCTTTTATCATCGTCATCCCCTCAAACACTAATTTCCCCTCAGACGCACACACTGTTTTTGGAAAAAAAAGCTTATTGATCTTTACTTAATGACAACGAAATGCTAGAAAATCGTCGAAATAGCCCATGAAAGTGTGTGTGCATGTGAACAGCGCTGCGTAAATCACTGCTGTGAGCTTGTATTCCATCAGTCTAGACTGATTCTGCAGGCCTGGCAATATATAGTCTGTCTGCTAACAGAGAAGCTAGCGCTTATTCAGCAGGAAAGCAGCGGTGTAGCGCTCCTCTGAGACCTCTCATTTTCACACACAGACACCAAAGGCCTACGAGAGTCATAGGTTCGAGCCGTATCGCTTTGCATGCCGACTACACACGTTTCACAGATGGCATACATGCAAAGCAATGCAAATGTGTTTATCTACACTAGCATAAGATGCTCGGTCTACAGCCTGGCCTCTTTGTTTGTGTTTGTTCTCTATGTTTGTTTTTACTGCAGTGTGAATTCATCCAAGACGTTTCGGCTTAATGAGTGTATAGCCTCAGCTAATGAGTTTATGACCTTCTGTGCAGTTACAGATATGAACGCTAGCTGAGGAACCGGGATTAGTGCTGTTAATTTGTACCAAGAAGCAAATATTATATTAGGATATAACTGTGTATGTTTGGGTCTTTCTGTGTGTTATATAACGTCAGTGTGAATGTGTTAGTTGTGTAATGTGTCATTTCTGCACCACTAGAGTCAAACAGAATAGAATAGAATCTCTTCTTGAACATTTCCCCTCTGTGTCATATGCTAATAAACAGATAGTTAAGCTGGTCAGGTTGCTGTTTTGACATCAAATATGCTTAAAATCAATGTGTCAAGTGGTATTCAGTGTTATTTTATTTGTAATGACATGCTATCATAATTTTTGTTAATATTATACATTTTTATATTTTCTGTTTTTATTATAAAATTAGTGCTAGGATTTATTTTAGTTTATTAGGTTTTAGCTATTTTAAAGAAATTAAACAAAAATAAGAAACTGTGCCTTGGTAACCAGCTAAAATAAAAAAAGAATTATCTAAGAGATTTTATTATTTAAGAAACAGTCATGTTTTTTTTAAGAATAAGCTAAATCAATTTTGTTAGGTTCCACGTTATGAAACAAAAAATAATTTTCCGGTTGAGAAATGTATGTAGAACATGTCCATAGCTTATGGTGTTTAATCTGCGTTTATATATTGATGTAAAAGATAAAAAATATGCAATTTCTTTACCACTTGCATCAGCCAAACAGAATAGTAAGAATAACTGTTTTAATTGGGTAACCCTGAACACTTACCCCATCTGCTATTGGTTAATAAACAGATCAGACGCACACCATGCTCTGCATGGAGTAGGAGAATACATTTTAAAGGAACAGTGCAGTGAAAAATAAAAAATGCTGTCCTTATTTCCTCAACCTGGTTACCAACATTCTAATACTTTTTGGTGTTCCGCAGAAGAGCTCACAAGCTCAACTTAAACAACACCCCAAAATAATGCACCACCCCTTGCTTGTACCTCTATTACTCTGTATTTCTGCACAGTATGAAAAAAAAATGGCACGTCAAAAACCTGTGACAATCCTGTGGCACGTTACCATGGCAATACCAGGGACTCCTTTAGCGTGTTGCCAGGTAGATTATTTGGCCCTACATCCTTTTTGTCTCTACACTCTTGCCCTCTTTTTAATTCTCACACCACTATGAGTGTTGTCAGGTTCCCTCCCTAATTCTACCCACATCCCAATGTCCCTTGTTTTTCATCCTACTACTTAGTCAACCTTTGGACCACCTACGTCTCAACTCTCGACTCTCATTCAACACTCTTTCTTCAATTATCCAATCCCTTTATTTTCCTTCCCTCTGCTCACCTCCTGACCCTCTTGTTCTCTTTTAATTAAAATCATGCATAAATGCAGCAATGATTTCAACTCAGCGTCATCCTCACAAAATACAGCTTTTGTAACACCCCCTCTTTCAGTTGGTGTTTTTTAAAATCTTTCCATACTTTTCTTCCTTTCAGTTCCCCAATGTATTCTCACTCAGCTGCTCCAGATCACAATTTCCATGTAAATGCCAATACCGGACACAGCTAGCCTTAACAGTGTTAATGTGTAACTGTTTGACTGAAATGCATACGTGTGAACTCATGATGTTCTTGTGTGCACCTTGAACTTAAACTTAAATGATTGTTCTTGATGCGCACATGGATGCTAAAGGACTAGCTCACTTCATAAATTTAAATTAGCTAATCTTTCATCTATAAAAATACTAATCTATTTACCAATTTGTCATCCAAGATGTGCCATTCTTTTTTTAGTTAAAGAGAAATTTAGGTTTTTGAGGAAACCATTCCAGGATTTCCAGTAGACTTCAATAGTGGCATAAAGGCTGAAGGTCCATATCGCAGTTTCAATGCAGCTTCAAAGGGCCCTACACAAGGAACAACTGTCTTTTCCAGGGAAATGATTTGTCGTTATCTAAAAATAATAAAAATGTGTATTTTTTAACCACAAATGGTTGTATTGCACTAGCTCGACCTCATGCATTATGTACTCATGTTGGAAAGGTCACGCGTAACGAAGGCGGAAGTTCCGACCCTGTGTTTGCAAAGTAAAAGAGCAAAGAAAGTCAAACGGCCTTTACAAAAAAAAATTTACATTGGAGAAGTAAATTAAATGGTGTTTTTCCCCCTATCCTACCTTTTTTTATCTAAAATACACAGACAAAGAACGAACAGTGCATGACCTTTCCAATGTGATTACACAATGCATTGAGCCATGCAATCAGAAATCTGCAATTTGGACCTTTAGAAGTCCTATTCCCATTGAACTCCCATTGAAGTTCAGAATATAGAAAATGCTTTCCATAAAAAACCTGTATTTCTTTTCAGCAGAAGAAAGAAAGACATGAAAACACTGGATGACATGAGGGTGAGTAAATTACCAGGCAATTTTTTATTCTAGAATTAAACTAATCCTTTAAGTTGAATATTGATGTCTGTGATTTTAAAGCAAGTATTGGGACCTTTTGACCACCATAAATGCAAAATTTTATTTAGTTAAATCTACATAGACTTATATAATCCTTTTTTTTGCTTAGCAGCAGGTCCCTAAACACATACAAAAATTTAAAGTAAATAGATAAATAAACGGCAGAAAAGAATCCCAAATATCATATCACCTTTCCACACATTTTCATCCTTGGCAAATTTCAGCAGTAATCCCTTTCTGCCTCTTTGCAAAACCTTCGCTACACTTCAAGGTGGCAAATAAAGTGGTTAAACGTGTTGCTATGGGAACACTTTCCCTGGCAACCCTGGGCAGCCCGGCAATGTGCCAAGCGGTTGCTAGGGCAGAGTTGTCAATCACGTCAGAGGGGTTAGCGTGTATGCCAGGCATGTTGGTGGGACTGAGCTCTGCTGCTGAGAAAAGAGAAATACACACACACAGCTCTGGTCAGCTGCAAAATATGAAGGTCAGCTGGCATTACAAGTGCACAGTGGAATGCCAAGGATATTCAGGAACAATCAGAAATATTCAGAGACCAACTTCACGTCCAGCTTCAGCCGTTAATGTAAGAAAAGAGTGGGAAAACAAAACACGAATGTGAGGCCGTTCAACAAATATTTCTATGATAAAAATGACTCATAACTAAGGAAACATACAAACCATGGCAGAAATGTGAAAGATATTAGAAACATGCATAGAAGAACATACAACATTCTTGGAGGAACTCATACTGAACAATAGCAAAACTATTCGGGGCAACAAAAAACAGTTTCTAAGAGTGGTTTTCAGCTCTGGTGTGTGAGCATTGTAGGTAGAGAAGACAAAGGCTGGAGAATGATGGTGAGAGAGAAAAGTATGGTTACCTGATCACTGACCAGCTGGTCTCCTTTGAGCTGAATGTCGTATGAGGAGTGAACACCTGTAGTCCCCGAGGAACACCAAAGCAGGTCTCAGGTGATGCATCCCAGCTTCTAAAAAGACAAAGGACTGGTGGTTTTAAACATATAACAAAAACACAAATAATGGCATTCTGCATACAGTGGCCACTTTTGAACACATCTTGACACAAAACGTACACATTTATAAATGTTGCATTAGATAAACTAAGCGGCATAGGTTTATTTTTAATAATTTATTTATCAGAAAAACACTACCCGTTCAAATGTTGTTGTTGTTTTTAAGGAAATTAATACTTTGTGGAACGTCCTGTTTTATATATTTATACTTTTGATAAGAAACAAAGTCCCATCTCTCAAATTAAATCTATTTTTCAGGACATTTAAACCATATGAACCAAAACCGTGGTACGTACTACTGGACCACGTTTGTGTACCAATACAGCCCTATTTTATTAATCAAAGCAATAAATTAATCAAAAGTGACATTAAAAACATATGTTGTTACAAAAGATTTCTATTTCCATTCACTTCTGTTCTTTTGAACAATGGCTTCTAAAAATGCAGCTTTGCCATCACAGTCCTGCTTGATTTGATATTTTGTTATATAATTCAAAGGCATTTATACATTTTTAATAGCAGTCTATCCATCCAAATGAGTTTTTGGACCACAGTGTTTTTGAATGACTTAATAATTCTTATGTAACAAAATTAGCTTGATTAAGTTATTTCTTCCTTTTGCTTACAAGCATGTGCTCTAATTTTTAATTTTTATCCAGACACCCAGGGTTTTCCCCTGATGCATCATCTTACCCAGATAATTGTGACATCATGCCAAGAATGCACATAAGTATTTAAATATAAACAAACTCCAGTCCCACATCTCTGGTATGCAATTCATATTTTATGTCTGTTTTGACAGGCTTCTGTGTTCATCTGCATGAGAAAAAAAAACACCCTTCTGCCTGGCAGTAATCTTAGCAGCATACACCATATTAAACAGGTCACATACAGGTCAGCTCTTACAACGGAAATGAAACCCAAATGAAAGGAGCCTTCAGAAATCAAAGCATGTTCATTTTCATCACTGATTATCTGCATTTATGTGGCTATCAGGGAGAGAAAACCAAACAAATTCTCTGTTCCAGGCCAATTTCATAGTCTGAAGCATAACATATCTAACACCATTAAACAGAGCAACATAAATTCCCATGAGCTGTTATTCTGTTCCACATACTTTGTGTCCTAGGGTGAGAACAGAACCCACGCTAATCTTATCAGTCCTGACGAGGACTCACAGCGAGTCACAACAATCCTCGGAGGGGAGGAGGATGCATGCTGCAGTTCTGGCTAGAGAGGATTAATTTCAAAGGCTTGTCAGGCGTTAGTTCACTCGAGTCAAGTGTAAAAAAGCCTTATATTATGCTTCATAGTCCTTTTACTATCCATGATTGCCAACGTGGTCCTTCTATTTGCATATGTATGTGATTACATTAATAGTTTGGTGATATCTTTAGAGATCAGATGGCATTATTTCTATTATTAACCCCTAAAAATCTCTTTTTGAATGGGATTTTTACCTCAGGAGGGATGCTAAGGGGTTGAATCTTTACCAAAACTGAAATTGAAAACTAACCTTTAAAACAACAGAAATAATTGTGTATCCACAATTCCACATGATGCTTTATCTGCCACAATAATGTATAAATATATTGTCACGTGATGGAGCCAACAACAGACACAGTGGGGTTGACGTCACACCTCAAAAAATCAAAAGAAAGTGTCCAAAAAGGGGAAAAGTGTCCAAAATAAAAAGGGAAACTGGTGTCCTTGTCATGCTTCAGGGTTGTGAGGGTCAGGCCGTGATGAAGGGACGGGGTTCCAGGAAGGGGCGGAGTCCAGGCAGCTCCGGCTGCTCATATCCCGGAGGCTTGCCCCTCTCGCGGCATACATCTCCGGCGGCTCCGGCACCTCTTGCGCATTTCGTGGCTCACTCTCTCAACGGCTCACTCTCTCAACGGCTCGCTTTCTGGACGGCTCGCTGCTCCAGCGTCAGCTCGACAACGCTCCGCCGCCTCCTTCCCGGACCCACAAGGACACCAGTGTGCATTAAGAGTGCACTTTATTAGGTACACCTTGCTAGTACCGGGTTGGACCCTGTTTTGCATTCAGAACTGCCTTAATCCTTCGTAGCATAGGATCAACAAGGTACTGGAAACATTCCTCAGAGATATTGGTCCATATTGACATGATCGCATCACGTAGTTGCTGCAGATTTGTTGGCTGCACATCCATGATGCGAATCTCCCGTTCCACCACATCCTAAAGGTGCTCTATTGTATTGAGATTTGGTGACTGTGGAGGCCATTTGAGTACAGTGAACTCATTATCATGTTCAAGAAACCAGTCTGAGATGATTCGAGCTTTATGACATGGTGCATTATTGGAAGTAGCCATCAGGAGATGGGTACACTGTGGATATAAAGGTATGGGCATGGTCGGCAACAATACTAGGGTAGGCTGTGGCGTTGCAACAATGATCAAATAGTACTAAGGGGCCCAAAGTGTGCCAAGAAAATGTCCCCCAAACCGTTACACCACCAGTCTGAACCACTGATACAAGGCAGGATGGATCCATGCTTTCATGTTGTTGATGCCAAATTCTTACCCTACAATCCGAATGTCGCAGCAGAAATAGAGACTCATCAGACCAGGCAACATTTTTCCAATATTCTATGGTCCAATTTCGGTGAGCCTGTGCAAATTGTAGCCTCAGTTTCCTGTTCTTAACTGAGGAGGACAGGACTGACACAGAGGACCTGGTGTGGTCTTCTGCTGCTGTAGTCCATCTGCCTTAAGGTTCAATGTGTTCAGAGATGCTCTTCTTCATTCTGAGTGGTTATTTGAGTTACTGTTGCCTTTCTATCAGCTCGAACCACTCTGCCCGTTCTCCTCTGACCTCTGGCTTCAACAAGGCATTTTCGCCCACAGATCTGCCGCTCACTGGATGTTTTCCCTTTTTCTGACCATTCTCTGTAAACCCTAGAGATGGTTGTGTGTGACAATTCCAGAAGATCAGCAGTTTCTGAAATAAGACCAACCCGTCTGGCACCAACAACCATGCCACGTTCAAAGTCACTTAAATCACCTTTCTTCCCCATTCTGAAGCTCAGTTTGAACTGCAGCGGTTCATCTCGCATTGAAATGCACTGAGTTGCCACCATGTGATTGGCTGATCAGTAATTTGCGTCAACAAGCAGTTGGACAGGTGTGCCTAATAAAGTGGCCGGTGAGTGTATATACAGTTGTGTTCAAAATAATAGCAGTGTTTTTTAAAACGTGAGTAAAGCTCAGAATTCTTATAATATGTTTATTTCCATTTATTGGGAACACTGCACAATATATTTTACATCAAAAAATGAAGAAAAGAATCAATATTTACCTTTTTTTTTTTTACAGAAAATTACGGAAAAATGGTATTGGGCTGTTAAAAAAATAGCAGTGTCTGCCTATTTCAATACTAACTCTTTTATTTCACAAAACTGAAAAAACTTTAAGATTTCCCGTGAATCACTAAACTAATATTAAGTTGAATAACCAATGTTTTTAGGAACTGCTTTACATCTCTCTGCATGGAGTCAACCAACTTCTGGCTCTAGTAAACAGGTATTCCAACCACGGATGATTTGACAATTCCTCTGTATTTCTGAGTTTTGCATCAGAAACAGCATTTTTGATGTCACCCTACAAGTTTTCTATTGGGTTAAGGTCCGGGGATTGGGCTGGCCACTCCATAACTTAAATTTTGTTGGTCTGGAACCAAGATGCTGCTCGCTTACTGGTGTGTTTGGGGTCATTGTCTTGTTGAAACACCCATT
>JAUMHI010000058.1:10076330-10097234 GCA_032359435.1 Enteromius unitaeniatus | reverse complement strand
CCCCATATCATGATGCTTGCACCACCATGCTTCACGGTCTTCAGAGTGTACTGTGGCTTTAATTCAGTGTTTGGGGGTCGACTGACAAACTGTCTGTGGCCCCTAAACACTGAATTAAAGCCACAGTTTACAGGTGTACAGAAGTTGGTTGACTCCTTGCAGCACAGATGTGAAGCAGTTCCTAAAAACAGTGGTCATTCAACTAAATAGTATTTTAGTGATTCACGGGAAAGCTAAATCTTAAAGTTTTTTCAGTTTTGGGAAGTAAAAATTAGAGTTTGTATTGAAAAAGGCAGACACTGCTATTTTTTTGAACAGCCCAATATCATTTTACCCATCATTTTCTGTAAAGTAATTAAAATATTGATCCTTTTTCTTCCTGTTTTGATGTAAAATATAATGTGCAGTGTTCCCAATAAATGGAAATAAAAATATTATAAGAATTCTGAGATTTACTCACGTTTTAAAAAGCACTGCTATTATTTAGAACACAACTGTATATATACATACACACATATGTGCAAAAAAATTTACTGTTTTATTCTCAAAAAAAAAAAAAAACACCACCATTCAAAGGTTTGTGGTCTGTAAGATTCTTAAAATCAGTTCATCCAAAATATAAATAAATAAAATTAAGCATTGATAACAAGAAGAAATGTTTCTTAAGCACCAAATCAATAAAATGATTTTGAAGGATCATGCGACACTAAAGACTGGAGAAAAGAAAATGAATATTTTTACATGATTATTACATTCATATTTTATGAAATTGCATTTTAATCAATTAAAAAAAATGTAAGGCTATAAATTACCTTAATTATCTCCAAAAGCCAATTTATCGGCAACCTTTCTGACAATCAAAGTGCTCCATTCTAATCTTTAAGCATTCGTCTTTGAGAAAACTCTTTCCTGTGCTGGTAGCTGCTCTTATCACAAGCACAAGCTCTGTCTACACAAGGGACCTCATAGATCCTTTCATTTTTTTTCCAAGGCAGAACTGTGACATAGATACATTCATCTGTGCCTTTTATTTGTGTATGCGAGTCTGTGCCTCCCAATAACTATGCTGGTACCCCTGCATACAACGGATGTATAGAACAACCTTTTGTACCTCATTTTTAGAGAGGAAATGTCGCCCCATCTTTCCCCCCTTAGTCGGCCCCTCGTGGGTAATGCCTGATTGACCAAAGCACCTCTTAAAGGGGTCAAAGGGCAGACAAAACAGTCTGGTGTCATGGCAACCTGACTCTCAGCAACCACAATGACGGGGTAGGCAGGGAGGGCTTTGAACAGGCTGTCCGTCAAACTGTTCTCAAATCCTTCTGCTGGGTTTTCAGGAACACAGACAAACAGCAACACACAAACTCTTAAACATGATGATTGACAAGCAAGCTTTAAATAGTAAAGAGATAAACTAGATACTAAATAAAAAAATATGGTACATATCTATATACACTACATCAAAAGCATTTACGAAAAATATATTCATCACAATACACATTTCCCAGATACATGGATAATCTTTTTATTTTATTTCTATAAAAAAGTGCAAAACTGTCAATATTGTTTTCCAGCATCTCACACATTTTGCATATGGCTCCTTCAACTCTCACAACCAACTCCATCATTTAATTATCTTTTTTTTTCTTCTATACTCAACACTGCATGATATACAGCTTTTCCATTTCCTGAACGTTAATGTATTATGCCTGAATATTGACTTTTATTATCTAATTTATGTTTCTCTGCTGGTGTGCTGCAATATGTAATTTTGTAGCACGCTGCCAAATAATGTGACCTCATAACACATGACCAACAGTATGTGAGATGTTGTCAATTAATTCAGGATGAAAAAAGCTGAAAAAAAAAGAAAAACAGGCTAAAGCTGTTGCAGAGTACATTTCCATTGACTAACACTTACCCTAAACCTATTTATGCATGTCTATGGCAAGCAAGTGATCCCTCCCTAGATGGATTTGGGCACAGTACTGGGTGAGTTCACAGTTCTTTGTGTTCAGTGGATAAATGGAAGGCAAATGCATTCAGATCAATACTGTGCCATGAGAGGGGCCCAGAGTGTGTGAGAGAGGAGGGGGAATTGGTGGAATTGGACAATGGAGCTACTGATTAATCATTCCTGTGCTGTTATTGACTTTCTGTTAAAGGGGTGAGTCAGAACCTAATTTATGTGAATGTGTGTGTTTACGTAGCTATACTTTGAGTACAAATTTGCCTGTAGAAGTTTGTTAAATCTGATCAAATCTTCAAGGAAGCCTTCAGTTGGAAAAAAACATGCATACATAAACAAAATAATTGCATTTAATACTGTTATATAAATATATTTTACGTACTTGTTAAGTCTCTTGTGCAGACCAAGGCTGCAACTATTGGATCAGAAATATAGTAAAACATTAATAGCTCAAAATATTATTATACTTCAAAAAAATAAACTATATTTAAAGTTTTAAATATACTTTGAAATGTAATTTATTAGTGTGATGGCAATGCAGAATTTTCTTTAAAAGCAGTAACTCCAGTCTTTAGTGTCACATGATCCCTTATGCTTATTAAAACCATTTAAACATGCATCCTCTGTAAACAACTATTTTATTATAGTTATACTACATAATTAAGTAAATATATATATATATATATATAAATAAAACATAGAATTTAATTAAAAAGATAGATAGATAATTGTTCTTAAAGTAATGTAATTTCTTAGTGATATTTTCGAAGTGCCTGTATGTTTTTTTTAAGACAGGATAAAGAGTTTGACTGCATGTTAACAGCACATGGGCATCCCATCGGGGGTTAAATACAGACACATATCAGCCAAGCAGACACAACACAGGAGGTCGTTGGACAAGAGCTGGGGGGGAAGGGAAGTGTCTCATTTCCCCGGCTTTGACATCTGACCTTCTGGCTGTGACCTTGTACATTGTCTGAGAGGGTAGACGGGCACAACCAGGCACAAATCACCCCCTTCACCAGAGGATGATGCTGTATGGTCACTCATGCATTCAGATAACATGTGACTCCTTTATTGTTTAGATATTTCTCGTTCTCTAGTCTGAACCTGTCTCTGTTCTCTGCTGATAAATATCTATTATGTCAACTTTATGTCAAATCCACTGGCAGAAAATCAGGTCAGACTCAATACTACAGCATGGTGTGAAGCTGACAACATAGTGAGTGTCGCTAAGTGACTCTTTTTCCAGTATTCAAGTCATTAGTGCACACAAATTGAGACCATTTGAGAAGCTTTCATCATATTAATTAGGAAATACTACTGCTGAAGTGCTATCAACAGTCATTTAAAAGTCAAACACGGTTTTCTCACTAACCACATCATATCATACAGTATCTTAAAATTTGTACTTGTATCTACTGATCTAATTTTTACTCTTCCATGTTTTCCATTAGCTGTTAAACTTCACCTTGAACTTGAACAATTCATAAGTGTTTGCACTTGATCTGTTTCCTGACCTTTCTTTGCTCTAAGCAAACGTCCTGAGAAGGGGAACCATGGTTACGGCGGCTTTCATCCTACAGTTTGGTTCCTCTAAACTGCATGAACCAAGAAGCTGCTTTTCAACCAATCATCTTGTCACTTTCACTGTCATTGGATCAGTAAACAATACAGTTGTTTTCCCTCATCCATTCCTCCATAAAAAGGCAAATGCAATCCAACGCCCCCATTGCTGTCCCTCAAAGGTCTTAAGCATCCAAAAAGAAACATGTTTCTTATAATGCCACTGGGTATTTGATGCAGCTTCGAAGAGCCTGCTGTCTTTGTGTGTGGTTCTACACTGAGCTGAGAGCTTCAACAAAGCTTGTACTGATGAATAATATATTGCTAAATTCTCAATATGTTTATATGGCAATCAAAAAAATATTCTTTTTTTTTACAACTAATGAAAAATATAAATATATACACATTTGTTCAAAGGTTTGGGTTCAGAAAATAGTTTGTTTTAGCAAAAACATTATTTTAAATATTCTTAATATTTAAATAACTGATTTCATTGATGATAATCATAATAAGAAATGTTTTTGAGCTACAAATCAGCATATTAGAATGATTTCTGAAGTTGTGCCATCACAGGTACAAATCTCAATCTCAATCTTGTAAAACCAAGCAAGAAACACTATAAAACTCTCTAGTTTAATTCATCTTCTCAGATAAGATTATCATATAATGAAGCTCAAAACCTGATGCTTGAATTTTGTCATTACAACCATGAACGCACAACTAACAATGTTGTTGATAGGCCAAATTAACAATTCAGATGTGAAAATAAACCTAGTTAATTTTTTTTTCCTTTGAATTGGAAAATTGACTAAAATACCAATTGAATCCATTGAGACAATGACTCTTTTTCCCTGATTCCCAGAAGAGCTTAAGACACATATCAGGGACAGAGTGTGACACAAATACAGTTTTCTGGGAGCACACACACACATACACACTCACAAGAAGGAGCAGGATAATAACCTGGACAGTGTAGGATCAGAGGATAAGATAGCAGAGACAGGCAGGAGATAGGGATGCAACACAGATGGGAGAGAGAAAGCCAAGAAGGAGAAAGGTATCTCCACAAGAACGACAGGGATACAACACAAATAATAGAGCACTGAGGACACTGGAACAAAGGTACAATTGAAAAACGGGGCCAACCCTAAGGCTGCAGGCCATATGTTTAACTGAATTTGTAAAGTTAAAAACAAATAACGCCCTGCTTTCGGTGGTGAATGAGTACATAATACCTTGGTTTGCACATTTGCACGCTTGTGAATATTTGGCATATGTCGCTTTTGCCTGGGTTACATTTCCCTATATTGCATTTTACATAACATGAATGGTGGAATTTTTTTGTTTCTGGGTACTATACTGTACTTCTGGGAAATTCAGCATTTATTATATACTATAACAGGGGTGGAGTGTAGCACTAAAATCCAACGGGAAAATTCTGACCGCCCTCCCCAGCAATAATATAAACAAAACAAACAACAATATTGAGAAATATTATAATTGAATAAAAATTTTCCAGTAGCTATTACACTAGTCTTCAGTGTCACATGATCTTTTAAAAAATAATACTAATTTGCAAGAAACATCTATTACTATTATTAGTACTGAGCTTAAAAAAAACTATATATATATATATATATATATACATACATACATACACTTATACAGCTGCCTCAATTTTTTGGCATATTCAAACTGGCTATACAAGTCATGTCAACTCAAATTATTAACTGAATGAAATTTTATTTTTTAAGCTTAAGTTAAGATTTTTTTAAATCTAATAGTCATCATTTAATTTTTTTATTCATTTATTTCATATTACAAATTTTTAATAGTTTGTTTTATTTTTAGCTAACATCATTTTTGTTCACAGTAAAGAAACCATGATAAATTTTTCCATGATTCATTGATGAATATGAAGTCATTATTTGAAACAGTATAAATGTCTTTACTGTCAGTTTTAAAATTGATGCATTTTTGCTGAATAAAAGCATTAATCTCTTTCAAAAATAAATCTTATTTACCCTTAACTTTTGAACTTTGTGCTACTCCCTCTTTTCTTCACAGGAAGAGACTGAAACGGGCGGCACCTGGTTATAAGAAAGATCTTCGACATAAATCATATGCAACCATAAGCATCAGGCGGCAAGAGTGAACAGTGCACGTGGCTACATTTATATAACACGAACACACACATATAGCCTTTCCCCCTTTTCACCCAACCCCCTACATCTTAGTCGTCTTAGCAGAGAAAGGAAACAAAAAAAGAATGAGAGGATGCATAACAATTCCATGTGGGAAAAGTGAAGGTTGAAAAATGAAAATGAGACCTAGCTAAAGCAAAAGAAGGGAAGCAGAGAAGGTTAGAAAATGAGAGAGAATCTCGCCAGTGAGGGAGTTTGCTGAGGCAAGCAGCAGCACTGTGACCTACTAATGCAGAACTGAGGAATTCTCATTGCTGACCCGAAACACATTCCTCTGGACTGCAGATATTAACCCCCACGCGACCACTGTACCCACACCCACACATGATTGTAAGAGCTGTATACACGTTGGCAAACCTCAGGTGTGACTAAACGCAGTCATGACAAAATGTCACTCTCACTTGGTCATGCATACTAACACTTCTGTGTCACCTCCGTTGTGTAAACGTTCATAGTGCACTCATAGTGAAAACACAATAGCCGGTGGTACCATTTCTTTTCCAGTAATTCATATGTCAGCACTCCAGGTAAACACACAGTACTACAACAGTCGACTGTTAATTAGCCCAGTACTGTCAGCACATTTGACTATGCAGGTGCAGAATATTACCTAAAAACATCACCTCCACTATATCTCCACAGGAAAACACTGCCTTTTAGCTCAAATAAATACAAATTATTCTTAAAGGGATAGCCCTTCAAAAACTGAAATTTCTGTTATCATTTACTGACCCTCATGTCATTCCATACTTTCACTGTGAGGCTAAAAACACAATCTTCTTTTGTATTACACAGAAGTCATGCGGGTTAAAAAGACTATGTTATTTTAATGTATTAATTTACTAATTAGAATAATGGTATTTATAATGTAATGTTAATTGTAGTTCACATTTTAGTAATTAGGTTATTTGCTTTTGTCATATTATATAGAATATTTCTGTATTACTTTACTTTTATTTAAGTTTTAGAGATTTCGATATGCCAACTACCATTTATTTATTTCCGCTTTACTTTATTTTGTTTTATTTGAGCTTTGTTTTACTTACTAAAAATTTGTAATAGTTACATTTTTTCATTTAGTTAAAATAAGCAAAACTGAGCAACGTGAGAGTGATACTGTCATGCCTTCACTCACGCCCGCAGCAGACCCAGCCACATATCACACATGATCACAATCATCTGATTACTAATCACCCGCACCTGTACCCACTTACCTGCCACCTACAAAACAGCTCTCATCACAGTTACTTACCGGCTGAGCTCAAGGTCGCTACCCTTATCCTGGTCTCCAGTCTGCCCAAGCTGTTCACTGCAGGATACTTTACCCCTTGATGAGAAAGACTTGCTTATCTGAATATAACCTTTGTTACCCTGTTGAATTACCTTTTGTTGCATCATCTTGTGAATCCTTTATGTTGTGAAATAAACTAAACTGCTTGAATTAAAACATTGTGTCTGTCCCCTGCTCTGAGCGTGACAGAAGCTTAGCACCTAACCAACCCTTCTACGGAGTTCCTCACAACATGGAACCGCAAGCCACACACCCCGAGGATCAATATCAAGTGTTCCTCTGGGCTTTAAATGATGCCTGTTGCCGATCACCCACACCCACTGCCAACCCTGTAGCTCCACCAACCCCATTCTCGTGTGGGACAACTTCATGTAATGGCTTCTTGTTACAATGCTCTCTATACCTTGAAATGCAGCCTCACCATTTTACCATAGAGCAGAGCAAGATAGCACTCTGGGCAGATAATGGGCAGAGACCTTATGGACAATGGAGAGTCCACATCTGTAGTCACTGGAATGCTTTCTGGAACATTTCTGAGAGGTATATGGACAACCCACCACCACGGTCACAGTTCAAGAGGAACTCTTACAACTCACGCAAGCCGATCTTCCTATTCATTAGTACATCCTCCGTCTCCGCACTCTTGCCATTACAAGCAGATGGAATGACACGCCCTCCTTACTGTATTCTGGTTTCTGTATTCCCGCCGTACATCAACATATGGCCATCTACGATGACAATGTGGGACTGGAATCATTAATTTGTAAAGCAGCCTGCATCTCACAACACCTGTAAGCCTGTCCACCTGACCTTGAGCCCTTACCTGCAGTGCCCCATTCCTCTTCCAACAAACCTCTGATCACCGATGCTTACCATCTGTCAGAGCAGGAGAGGACCCAACGCTTGTGGCAAGGACGATGCCTTTACTGTGGCGAAACATCCCACTTCCTTCGCCATTGTCCTGTCCGAACCTCAAAAGCAACGGTGAGTGTTAACCACATTGATTGACCGCTAACTCTCATACTGCCCATAGATGCATGGCTTGTCTTTAACTCTCACCTCTTCCCTGTCAAAGCCCTGGTGGACTCTGGAGCAGCTGGCAGTTTCATCTCCTCATGCTGTCTGGACAGTCTATGTATTCCAAGACGTTGGAACCCTGTCCAATATCGTATCACCACCATCTAGGCCCCTCGACAGACTCCTGGTACGATACTCTACCCCTCAACTCACTCTTCAGATAGGCTGCGTACACTTCTTGGTTCTGAATGATGCTACCTAGAAGGATGGATATCCTCCTAGGTAGACCCTGGATTGAGCAACACCAACCACAGATCAGATGAAGAACTGGTGAGATTCTGAAATGGAGTGATCATTGTAAGGAGAGATGTCTAAAGGTCTGTGCTAAACCTACCGTTCAACACTTACCGTGCTGCTCCACAACCATTGAGTCCTGAGAATGCCTCAGCCACCAACATACCCCATGAATATCAGTCTTACCAGGATGTCTTCAGCAAGTCTGCTGCCACTCGCCTTCCCCCTCACCATCCCTGGGACTGCGCCATTGATCTGCTGCCTGGTGCCAAACTTCCTAAAGGGCGAGTATATCCGCTTCAGATCCCGGAGAGAAAGGCCATGAAGGAGTACATGAAGGAAGCTTTGGATCAGGGGTTTATATGTCCTTCCACTTCACCTGCTGCCTCAGGCTTTCTCTTTGTGGCAAAGAAGGATGGGGGTTTCCAGCCCTGTATTTATTATCAACATTAAATGATCAGATAGTGAAATTTGCCTACCCTCTTCCCCTCATACCTGTAGCCCTTAAAGAGCTTCGGCAAGCCTGTGTATTTAGTAAGCTAGACTTTAGGAGTGCATACAACTTGATCCAGATCCGCAGAAGAGATGAGTGGAAGACCGCCTTTGTCACGCCAAACGGCCACTATGAATACTGGGTTATGCCGCATGGGCTCACCCTCCATTTTCCAAAGTTTTTTTAACAAAATGTTAAACCGCAATATACTCCATCAGTTTGTCATCATCTACATCGATGACATACACATATTCTCACCCAATCTCTCAGTACATCACCATCATGTCTCCCAAGTCCTACAATGCCTCAGAGACCATCAACTCTACCTAAAAGCCGAAAAGTTTCATCAATCCACCATCCAGAAAGAGAAGAGTTCCATCAATCCACTATCCAGTTCCAGGGATACATCATCTCCCCTGCCGGTTTTGCTATGGATCCCAAGAAGGTTGCAGTTGTGTGCAACTGGCCAATGCCCACCACTGTGAAGGTGTTCTTAGGGTTTGCAAATTTATACTGTCGCTTTATCAACCATTATAGCCAGACCAACGCAGGAAGGGCATAACCTGCTCCTGCTGCAGAGACAGTCTTTCAGCACCTGAAGAATGCCTTTTGTTCAGCACCTGTTCTCCATCAACCCGATCCTAATCTGAAATTTGTTGTGGAGGTGGATGCTGCCACCTTGGGCGTTTGGGCCACGCTCTCCCAGTGGTACGATGAACCCCCTTTACTCCATCCATGCACCTACTTCTCTAGGAAACTGTCCCCGGTGGAGCAGAACTACGACATCGGCAACCGAGAGCTATCAGCCATCAAGTTGGCCCTCAAAGAGTGGGACCACTGGCTGGAGGGTGCAAATTATCCATTCGAGGCGATTACAATGCACAAGAACTTACAATATCTCTGTGAAGCCAAAGGATTATACCCTCGTCAAGGTAGATGGGCTCTGCTTTTCACACATTCAATTTCACCTACCGACCAGGGAGTAAGAATGCCAAGGCGGATGTGTTGTCCCGCTTGCATCAACCTGATCCCACACCTGAAGAACCAGAGACCATCCTACCAGAGTCTGTCTTTTTGGCAATCCAGTGGTTCCGCGATGATCAGATCCAGCAGGCCACTCAGTTAGAGCCAGCTCCACCAGGAGGTCCAGAAGGTAAGAAGAATGTCCCATCTATGCTTCCACCACCTTCTGGACTCACACCTCTCCAGGATCTGGGCATCCAGGCAGCCGCCGAACCCTCTCACTCCTCCAAAACCAATTCTGGTGGCCTCACATGGTCCGGGATGTTGACCGCTACATCCGTGGATGCTCAGTTTGTGCCATTACAAGCATCCTGCTCCACCTTCAATACCATGACTGAGGTGAGACCCTTGAGCAAGGCACCTTTCCCCCAACCACTCCCCAGGTGCCGCAGCAATGGCTGCCCACTGCTCTGGGTGTGTGTTCACGGTGTGTGTGTGTGCGTGGTTGTTCACTTCTCACTGCTGTGTGTGTGCACAAAAGAGCTCTCAATACAGTCACTCACCTGAGCTAAAGGGCTCTACCCTTGTCCTGGTCTCCAGTCTGCCCAAGACCAGGAGACCAGGATAAGGGTAGCGACCTTGAGCTCAGGTGAGTGACTGTTGTGAGAGCTCTTTAACTTTGTAACCCTGTTGAAATACCCTTTGTTGCATCTCCTTGTGGATCCTTTATGTTGTGAAATAAACTAACTTGCTGACTTGAAACACGGTGTCTGTCCCCTGCTTTGCGCGTGACAGATACAATGGTGACTTTTTAAAAACTGAGTTATCTGTTATAATTTGGGATAACATATAAACAGTATATGAAAAAATTATTAAGGTTTGCAATTATGATTAGAATCTCAGGAATCAAGTTAACTAAACACTCAATGAGTGCAGTTACTGTACATTGAATAAATTTTTTACCATGCAAAAATAGAAGCCATTAAAAGAAGAAAGAAGACTTTTGCTCTAAAGAATGTAACAAATATCCATCTGTTGTTGACAATGGGATCAGCTACCCAGCAAATGTCTTTATTCAGCCTAAATTGGATGGTGAAGTGGGCTGAGATTTGATAAAAGAGCCATTTAGACCTGAGTCACTAGTAAGGTTACCTAAAAATATACAGTAACCACTACAATTTAGGCCAATTAGACACATCTGACACCAGAAGAACGAGGTAAATTGCTGTTTATGTAGAAATGCTCTCTTTATACAGAGCCCACAAGAATTTATTTTTATTTTTTTGCTTTTCGCAACAGCAAATGTTATCAAACTCTGCAATATATTGGTCATGAATAAAACTTTCTTACGTTAATTGCACTATACTGGACCAACTTATAGAATTTAAGCCTAATAGTAAAAGCCTGAAGTTTAATGTACAAAAGTAGGTAGTAGAAGGTAGTAGGTTTTTTGGTGGGGATTTACAACGAAATACATTTTCCACAATCTATTCCTCAGTGAGAAACTGTAAGAGAGGAGGCAGCGCTGATGTTAAACCTATTGATTTCCTGAGCACTTCAGTGAGGTTGGGCTCAAGCAATCTGAGACACTTGAACATATGGAGAGTCAATGGCCCTTATACTGTTTTGTACTGCTGGTAGTATTCAAGACTTGAGGCTCAAGGTGATTTGTTTGTTGTACTGAAATTGATGTGGTACTGTATGAATGCACTTGTGAGCCAGTGATGAATGTAGTTTCAAAATTCAAGAAAACTGAGGTGGTACACAATAGATATTGTACAAAAAATAATAAAGAAATAAAACATGACAGAGTATATAGTTATTTAACCAAACACAGTGTCAACCAGTGGAAAATAACACTGCTTTAATGCTTGACATATAAAGTCTGTGTTTATAGCCACAAAACATTAATGCAACATCCATTTGATGAACACAGACCACCAAAGCACAAGTAAAACAGGCATGGTGAAAAAATGTGTTCCTAGTCTCTGTACGACAATATAAAACAGACCAAAACCATACTTTTCCCCTTTTTGGTGCTTTGCTAACCCTTATATGTATATAATTGACGTCTATGTATATTTTTATTTATTTATTTAAAAATTTTTTTTTTTTACTTTTTTAACCGATAAAATATTTTAGAGCTTGGCATAACAAGAAAAAAATTTATATTCATGATAAAAATGCCCATGGTGTTATTAAATTTAATTAATTTACATTATTTAAACATATAGAAATCACACTTTTAAGTCCTCCTCGTATAGTCAGGTTTTCCAAGACCAAGGCAGTCCTGGGTCAAAAAAATACATTCAAATGTTAAATATTAAAAATTTTAGATTCATTAAGTTAAAATGATCTTAAGTTATCTTGAGGCCCTTGTTGAAATTTGCAGAGGCCCTCTAGTGGGCCCCAGACCCCTAGCTAAGAAGCACTGCTTAAGACTTATCTGAACATTTGTGTATGGATTGAGGTTTATATGGAAGATGTTTAAAGAAATTTCCTACCTCAATGTTTTACCCAAATTACCTCAATGCATCTTTGTGATTAAATGGTTATACACTGTAAAAAGTTCATAAAAAACTCATAGTATTTTATCAATAAACAACATTTTTAAGAACATAAAAACCACTGAACAGGGAACTAAAAATCATAGTATCAATAGACACAAGCTTAACTTACGCCTAAAGCAAACATTTTAGGGCTGTTTTTGACCACTAGACTACTATTGCACTTTCATATGTCGGAAGGTTAGCAGAAACCATGTGGTTAAGGGCAGTAGAGGATAATCACCGTGGAGACAGTCAGATGAAAGATGTAAAACACTGAGAGAAACACATATGCAAGCAGAAAGAGAGCGGATGGAATAGAATTCCGTTATCAAACCATAAGAGGAGCATAAAAAGGCTTTTGAGGGAGAATGTACACAAAGGGGAAAATGGTTCACTAATGTTAACATCTGTATTCATTGGTTTGATAAACACAAGCGTTACAATGATGAACCTTTCAGAAGGGCGCAGATGGAGGAAGACAGACAGCGGGGATGAGGGGTGATGGGAGGAGCGTGGTACGGAGAGAGAAGAGGGGACACCCCAATAAAGGGACTACACTACATTTCAACGTTTCAAGTGAAACAAAAGTGGCACAAACTAGGGAGGCCAGGACTGACTTTACATAAAGATCACACTCTCTACAAGTGCATCAGTGCAAAGCTAATTTAACTGATGCAAAAGGTAAGTACTAAAGCTGTTATGCGATCATCTTGACTTGCGGGCCCCATTTTAGCCTTTTAAAAAAGTCATGAGTAAGAGCCTAATGTGTTAAAAAAAAGTGTCAAAGAAAAATGCACAACCAAAGCTAATACGTGTCGCACAAGAAAACAAAACGTAATTGCTGCAGAGAGGAAAATGTGATGAAAGAGAAAAGTACTTGAAGTCTGCAAACAGATGGTTACTTTTGCATGTAAAGTAGCAGAAAGCACATTTATACACTAATAAAACATTAGGAATGATATCAGGATATATTACCATAAAGAAAAATAGAAACAACTGAACCAGAAAGATGAAAAATTAAGACAAGAAATGATCAAAACAAAAAAACAAAGTGAAAAGCGAAATACCAGCGAGTGTTGGAACGGTGGAGACGGTGGCTTCCTTTCCCCCGATTTTTCCCACTTCCAGGTCAGCCATCCCTCGTTTCTCCTCTGGCGGGTTCCTCTCCTACTTTACTCTTCTCCCTCTCGTATTTCACGTTTCTGCCAGTCCACTCTCCTCAGTCCTGCTCTCTTCTTTTACCCCCTCCTTCTCTCTCTCTCTCTCTCTCTCCCTCTCTCTGCCTTTTTATCATTCCTCCTCACAGACACCTCTCTCTTCCGCTTCCTTCCTTTCTTTACGGATAAGTGTAGAGAAGAAGGGGAGGGGGAGGGAAACCTGCACCGTAAAGAGAGCGAGACTCGTGTGTTACAAGTAAAAAAAAAGGGCCTCTCAATGAGAAACAGGCTATCCCAGTGTGTGATACACAGCTGAGAGAGAGAGACGCATTGAGCCGGTTTCTCCACCCTTCGAGAAAAACAGAAATACTATACTAAATACTTAAAGCGGAGTGCTAAAAGACGACCTGATGAGAGACGAAGAAAAAGAAAAGTGGTGTTTAATAGTATGTGCATGTGTAGGAAAGAATGAAGGATAGGAATACAAGACAGATCGAGGAAGAGAGAGAGAGAAGGGGGGGGTGGCTTCAGACAGAATATCTTAGTGGGAGGGAAAGAGGAGGAGAGTAACAGTGAAGGGAAAGCAGAGGGGTGGATTTTTTTTTCTCCCCGGCTTCTCTTGTTCACTTTTTCTCTCATTCGGAATCAATGTGCTGTTAAGGTTACAGAAGCTTACAGATGACTAATTTCGGCTTAGTTACCACACTTTTTTTCTCCGCTCTTCCTCTTGGTCAGGAACATGTAATCTTGCACTTGAACTTGAAACTTTCCCTGGTCTGCAACCCCATCCTGGCCTCTCCCTGCCTGAGAAACTCCTGCAGAAGAAACACACTGAACTGGGGGACAAGTCTGAGTCTGGGGGACAAGAAAGGGAAAGTGAACATTGATATGCAGAGCACTGAGGTGCAGGACAGTCACAGCGATATCCTGACAGATGACTCCTCAAAACGACATAAAAATATCATGTGCAAATGTAACATTTTTATAATCAAAGGGGAAATCATTTATGATAGGCTATTTATGTTCTGGTTTTGCATGTCACAAAACTCTTAAAATTATAGAGTTTGTCAAATAGTTGTCGGATGAAGTGAATACAGTAAACACTGTCAGACATTTTTAGAGTGTTTAGACAGCTTTGTAATTAATTTCACAACAAACGCCGGACTGCACAAGCATATTTTATCATGTCAAGTCAGGGCAGGTTGTCACATTTTGTCACAAATTGTCCTAAATTACCTTTTTAGCTGTGGTAACACGCCGGCTTCTGGCTTAATTTCTTTTCTTTTCTTGGATTTGGCAACATTCAACAGCTTGAATTGATACATTAGGCTTTAAGAATTAAGAAATGTCGTTTTAAAAATTAACCCACTCTGAGACATATTTACTGAGGTAAACAGCGTAAAAAACAACCCTGCCTCGGTATGTTTATTTATATATGTTTTATATATGCTCACCTTCATTTTTTGGTTTAAAAGTCTATTAAACGTCTTCCTTCAGTTTTCACAAATCATTCACTCATAGAATAGCGGTAGTTCACACGGGTCACGTTCTTGCGTTCCAGCACAAGAAGAACTTGCAGGTTTTTCGCGGGGTTTTATTTATTTATTTAAACTTGAAAGAAATTAAAAACTAGCCATGTCTATACGGAATGACTTTAAAACAAAACAGACCAGCGGGGAAAAAAAAGTTAACGTTACTTTCTTCGGATTATTTTCGAGGAAAGATGTAAATAGGATAACATGGTAGTGAAAATATGAAGGAAATCGCCACTCCTCACCACAGCATCTCTCCAACGTGACAGAATTAATTATAAATTCCAATAGCCTATAACACAAAGGTTAGCAAAATGTCACCTTACATCAAACAACTCTTAAAGGAAGAGTTCGCCATTTACTCACCCTCGAGTAGTTCCAAATCTGTATGAATTTCTTTGTTCTGCTGAACACACACACAAAATAAATTGTACCCAGGCTGTTTTGGGTCACCATTGACATCCATAGTAGGACCAAAAAAATAAATACTATGGAAGTCAATGGCAAGCCAAAACAGCCTGATTACAACCTGGTTTCAACATTCACTCACTCTTATTATCTGGTCCCGATATGTTATTATCCTGTTAGCCTAATGCCTGTATATAACAGTGCTTTTGTTATATAATTTTGTGCTGTTCTGTCATTCACCTCTGAAACTGAGCTGTGACAATTTGTCTCACCACCACCTGTACCCAAAAAATACCAATATGTAATAATTGCAAGCAGTTTCACAAAATATTCACGTTTATTACAGTATCCGTAATTAATGTTACAACCAACGGAGCTTTGTGTTGATTACATTGAGCAACCCTTCAAAAGCAATCAAAATCACAGTCTCACCTCTTTGATTGCCCTCACCCAGAGTAACAAGGACAGATCACAACACACATTATCTCCACACAACCAACGAGGCAGATCTTTGAGCGCACTGCAAACATAAACAACTATCGATCTTCTTCAGAATTGGTGAGAGCTGAGGTGGGATGAAAGACGGAGAAAAGACAGGGTAGATAACGGAGGTCAAAATGAAGTGTGCTGCAATCTCTTTCACCTTCATTACAGAACCAAACTGGCCCTTCATACATAACATCATTACCAGAGTGGGAGAACAATCCCATTAGGAACACTTCACTCCTAATGCAGACAAACTGTTCTTTTACCCAAGGACAATCATTACCTGGGGGTGTGAGGGGGATACAGAGGGAGAGTGTGTGCATGGCTGTGTAGAGGTAACTGCATGAGAGGATGGTATGCTTATACTGGTGCTGATCTTGAAAGGCCATCGCTATCGATTGCATTAAGCTTGCTGGGAGCCCGGGAAATCAATACATTTTTTAAAGCTGAAGCAACTAGCAGATAGCATTTGTTTTTTGTGTGTTTCAGTAATATAAAATTAATTCCAAAGCGGTTATTTTTAGGAAATAAAAATACACATAGTCAAATACATTTTATTAAAATAATGCATAAAAAAATATAGAATTTAAAATGCAAATATTTATTTATTTTGTTGTCGTGAAATTATTTATTTTTATATATCTTTAATTGCAAAAATTGCCTTTAGATGATATGTTCCAGTGCAGAATATTCACGCAAAAACATATTTCTATAAAGCTCAGCCTGAGCAACCAAAAAAAAACATGTGTAGAAGTCCTTATCCATAACTTCCTCTTGAACATTTCCCATGGCTATGAAAAACACCTGTGGTTTCTAATATGAGGCAATATGAGTTTGTAGTGACAAGTTAAAGAAAAAACCCTCAAGCTACTTTTCAACCTCTATCATTGTTGTGGATAATAAGCCAAGGACTTGTAGGCAGCTGGGAGAGCAAGAGAATAAAAAGATTTAAACGCATTTCCAGAAAATAAAGTTAAAATGTGTAATTTCTTCAGCATGTTACCAAACTGGCACAAATTCTGACCAAACTGAAGTATTATTTGCTAAATTTGCAAAAATTATGACTGAACACTCCCTGTGTCTGCCATTGGTCAGCCATGCAGATAGCTCTGCCCCAAACTCATTCCATTGGTCGAGCCACTGTTGCTGGGCTGGCTGAGATGCACAAACAAACAAAATGTTTTGTTAGAGCCACAGTGTTCAGACTTTGGGGAAATCAGCCTACGATTGGCCAAAATGTCACATTAAAGACATTTCTGTACTGTAGAAAAATGAATAAAACGCAAATGAACCAAGTACTCAGGTTTTCTTCATTATGATTCACACAACACCAACCTCTCAAGGGCTGAGGTGCCAGGGCAAAAGAATGCATCACACTCTTAATTCAAGAGGGACGCCAAATCACCCATGGCTTTTTGACTAAATTAATTGCTTGTTCAAAGGCATCCAGGAAAAATTCAATCAGTCTACCAGCTGAGGACCAGAATTACCCATTGACAAGGAATCTAGAGCCAATAGTAAAAGACAATGAACATGAGGAAAAATCACACTGTTTACCGATTTTGTTTTTAGATTCCTTTTGCAAGCAGAGGCAGATTGATTATTTCCCTGGCTGCATTGTCAGTAAAAACGTATTGAATATTGGTAATGGCCATCTGATCTACTTTCTGTTTTTAAATCTGTTCCCACCTCTCTTCCTTTTAGCCATAATTTCTTCTTGATTTAGCATCTGGGACATGCTGTAGCCTATGATCTGTCTGTGACTTTGGTTTGAACCTAAAAGTGACTGACTGTGACTGCAAAGGTGTGCCAGTGTAACATTTACCTCATGCTGTTTTCTTGCCTGTTCTTTAGAATTCATATCATCAGAACATTTTCCATGTTCAATGTAAGCAAGCTGAGCAAACACTAACGCAGGCTGATGAACATGCTCTTACATCAGATCCTCACCCAGAGTGCAACAGAAAAGCAGCATAAATGAGGAAAAAAAGAAAGAGAAGGGATAAATTCTGCCATCTGCTGTACATCAGATGAAGTACACCCTTCAACACTTCTCAGTGTAATTCTATTCTTAACCGTGACTACACTGCTTTTTATAGTGCCTTTCAATTATCCAGTATCAATGCAAAGACTGGTTTCACTATTGAGTAGCCCCACAAATTATCATTTGCATTGCAACTACAATTTGCATTACACGTATACTTAGGCCATATTATTCACACACTACTTTTAATAACCATTTATTATAATTATTAAACGAATCTAAACTATCCCAGGCGTATAACACACATAACAAGCACGTTCTTACAATGTCTTCCTAAATTCCTGGAGTAAACAAATAGCCTATTCTGGCTAACTGCTACTGTATTTTACAATTACTTCCTACATTAGCTCTGACCATATTTGGACTTTGAGTGAATCAGCGTCATAATAACACGTAAATTCTTCTAGTAGAAACAATGGAAGCTATACTTTATAGACAAGGAAGTGAGTTTTTCTTTCTTTCTTCAGTGTATGAATAATAAACAATAATAATTGTCATCATTTTCAAACCATAACGAGACAACAAATGTCCAGGGTCATTCATCAGTCTTTCAGTCCAAAGAAAGTCCTTTAGCAAGCCATTGCTTTTAAGTTCTTAGAGAACTCAATTGATTCAAAATACATTTTCAACTCAAGTTTAAATCTTATTAAAAAAGAGGTTTGCATTTCCTAAATGTACATTTATGAGTATGATATTTAGCAAACAGGAAAATAAGGTTTTTGAGATAAGTATCACCTTTTTTTCACATTCATGAAAACTACAAAGTATATTTCTGTAAGTAAACGCCAAATTAGGATTCACATAACATTTGACAAAGTCAAGAATGTCACACCAAAATTATGTTGTATAAGAGCAATTCCAGAATAAATGTAAAGAAGTTTCAAGATTATCTAAACAGAAACAGTTGGTATTAATATCCTTCTTAAGTCTTTTAAGAGAGCACTAATCTGGGTAAATTCTATGAATCAACTTAAAAGCAGAAGCAATATTTGTGAGGTAATGACCAAACCTTCTTCCAGGGAATATCGATTACTAAACCATTACAATAAGAGATGACATAAGGCACAGAAATAGACTCCATCTGAAATAACACTAATTTTATTATTGTTTTTTGACTTGGATGACGAAAGGCGCTGTTTTCCAACAAATGTTTTGCAAAGATCCACTGAGTGACATGAGATTGGAAAAGAAAGACCTCTAAAAAGCATGACAACTCCATGTGGCACTGCATCAACAACAATTGCAAATAGGAATTCCATGATAAACTAATAAAATCTGTGTAATTACAGATTTTTTTTTACCATTTTACATAAACATTTGTCTCTGAAAAAGAGATAATTTGACAGGGATTTTCATGATATTACAGATACAGATTAATAAAAAACTTAACCACCTAGTTTGGTCAAAAAAAAGCAGGAAGTGAGTCATATGCTAATCGCTGACGGTAAAATGACGTGTTTGTTGGTCGACCTCCAGCGTGAATGAAGAAACGTGGAGCACTAGTGTACTAAAACAAGGAAGCTCACGTACTTACTCGGGTTATTAGTCTGTTTTGAGGAAATATAACTGAAGAGCACGAAAAACATCCAGTCGTTTTGGGTTCACCGTATATCGGTAAGAAATTACCTTAAAAACTATCCATTATAAACCAATAACAGTAAAGTTTTTCTTTCTCCTTTTGTTCTCTGTAAGTTATAGGAGTTAAAGTGTCAAAACATAAATATGACTTATGTAAAATGTTAAAGTACGAGTTTCACGATGGTACTTGTTACTGTAATCGAAGACCGCTGTTATTGCCATAACATTTTTAAGAAAAATACCAAAAGTGGGAAAAATACATTATTAATTTTTAAGACACCATATGAATCACT
The DNA here is from genome assembly GCA_032359435.1 of Enteromius unitaeniatus. NCBI lineage: Eukaryota > Metazoa > Chordata > Actinopteri > Cypriniformes > Cyprinidae > Enteromius > Enteromius unitaeniatus. The sequence continues at coordinate 10,077,390 of JAUMHI010000058.1, read as the reverse complement.
CTGAATGTATTAACTATGTTTAGTAAATATATATATATATACACATAGGCCTACATGGAGTACATGCATTATAATTTGGGGGTTTCTTATTGGGAATTTCCGATGATGCACTTTCCCAGCCGCTTGCTTGAAAACCTTCAGTATTGCTTGTGGCGCGCGTGTAGCACGTGACTGAATCGTGTTGCGCTTCTTACTCGTTTATACAGTAGTTTTACTTCCTTTTGTTAATAGAATAGTTTGACTAGAATACTACAATAGAATATTTGATTATTATAAACATTCGTCTGGAAAATTGCTTTTTGCCTAAAATGGTCCACACTATATATATATATATATATATAGACATATAGAATGGTCTGTTCAGAGTCCATTTATAGAATATGTCAATTATATCTTCTATTTATTAATATCTCTTTTATCATACATACCAATCTCTTCTGTTCCAAATGAATAGACTTGCATATCATACAGTATGATATTTGTGTGATGTGTCTACTATAAATTACACAATTAGTCATAGCCTAGATAAAACTTTCAGCCTCTGTTGACCTGCTCGCTTCATACATGGGTCAGTCTGTTTCAATGTCCATCTAAAAACATACACATGGCATTTTGCTTCACATAGTTTGCAAATTCTGTCACAAGTTGCTCAAAAATTGTGACATGTTGGTGGAAAATGGATTTGATCTCAGCTCCATTTAAGCCTTTTGTGCATTGTTAAAGATCTTGAATGAGTTATTATTGTGTCACTCAAATCAGCTCTCTGACTAATGCCTGAGTACATTCACAGCATGTTGCTCAAAGGTTGCCTAATGCAACAACCTCATTCGCATGTTTGGAGTGGCATAAACTTGTTTATTTGGTTTAATTAGTGTTATATAACTCTTAGGTTAACTTGATTTTTTTTGTCTCTTTGAATGAACAAATACTTATGAATTGTCAAACAGAGGCAACAAGAGTGGCCTAAGGGGGGCAGTTGTGGCCTAATGGATAGGGAGTTGGGCATGTAACCCAAAGGTTGTGGGTTCAAGTCCCAGGTCCGGCAGGGATTGTGGGTGGG
>JAUMHI010000058.1:10045661-10076300 GCA_032359435.1 Enteromius unitaeniatus | reverse complement strand
AGAGCACAAATTCCTAGTATGGGAAACCATACCTGGCCACTTGTCACGTCATTTCATTTCATTTCATTTCATTTCATTTCATTTTTCTAAGTCTGGTATCTTGTTCAGCAGTATAGCATAATACATCCAATGTGAATCAGAAGGATGCAATGTAATATGCTGTTGGATAGAGAGTCACTCTTATTTGCATTTTTTTGCCTATAATGCAAATGGCCGTGAGATAACAAGTCTTCACATGTGGTAATGTTCAGTAATAGTTGACACAGATCCAACAGGTGTCAGAGGACAGAGAAAACAGTGCTCAGGGAAGTTCTTCTGTCACTGATGCCAATAGAGAGGACCTACAAAAGCGTAGGTGTTTCAGGTTGTGGTTGTGGTAAAGATTTTTTTTTTTTTTCGCAGGTGACAAAAAACGAATAGGTTTATGCTTTTTATTTGTTTATTTGAATGTAAAAAGAAGCCTGGAAGAACCGAATTTTCAAGCCTATTTTTATATATACAATGTTCAGTTTAAAAAAGAGGTCAATCAGAGATTATTTCCTAATTTTGTGGTTTGTTGAATAAGATTACCATTTGAGTTTTGTTTTTCTTTTCAGTGGTGAGAATGAAGAAGGAAGTGAGTGCTGGGGTGAACTTTCTGAAAGGTTTGGCAGTGGAGCGTGGAGGTGTGGATCAAATTAAAGCCAAACTGTTCGCTGCTAAATTACAAGAGCTTCTGCTTAAAAAGTTCACAGGCCACTGGTACCCAGACAATCCTTGCAAAGGACAGGCATACAGGTAAATGACAAGGATTCACTGATTTATGAAAACTTGTTATAATTTTTATAGGAATGTTAGATATTCCAGTTTGAAGTTATAGCCTATATTAAAAGTGTTGCGTTTTTAATTGTGATTATTCTGAATAAACGAAATATTAAATAAATATATCAAATATTTCTCACATTTTTTCTCAGTAAATATAAACTTCTATTTGAATGAAATATTATTACAACTTAAAGTTTCCAAATTTAATATGTTTTAAAATATAGTATATTTCTTTGATGGCAAAGCTGAATTGTCAGCATTTATTCTATTCAATCATTCTAATTTGCTTATTATGAGCTCAAGAAACACATCTTTTTATTATCAGACAGTTGTACTTAATATTTTTTTATTAAAAGTGTGATTAATTTTTCAAGGATTCTTTGATTATTAGAAAATTCAAAACAATTTAGAACATTTTGTTAATAAAAAAAATAGCAACATTGTAAATGTCTTTGCTTTTGACCAGTTTAATGCATCCTTTCTGAATAAAGCATTATTAAAACAAAATAATAATAATTTGCCTACTTGAGGTTTTACCTATAAAAGACCTACAAACATACATAGCAGTCTTCACAAATTTACAATTTTTTCCCCTACTCAGATGCATCAGAATAAATGACACAATTCCCTGTGATGCATCGGTATCACAGGCATGCATGGAGAGCGGCTTAAAGCCAAGTGAGTTGGGCTTTCCTCGTGAGATCACAATATGGATCGATCCATCGGAGGTGTGCGTGCGGTAAGTTCTATTACAGGCTTGTTATTTGATACATTTTTTAAAAAGACACTTCCCTTTGGCCTTTTTAGGAATGATTATACTTGCCATTTTGTGTTAAATGAGAACTTAAGACTAAAAGTAGTAGTTCACATTCATGTGTTCCCGCAGGTCTGGGGAGAATGGCAGATATTTTACAGTAGCTCAGTTTGCTAAAGTGGAGGAAGAGGAAAAGGATGATACTTTTAGCCAAGTGGATTCTGTGAATCTGGATACATCCGACTACCACTCAGCAACCTCATCTGACTGCGGCTCAGCTGTCTCAAGTGATACAGAAGAGGAGGTGAAAGAGAACCAAACGAAAAAAGTTGAGGAGAGAACAGTGAAGAACACAGTTCATACAAGATCTAAAACAAGGGAGCCTAGAGGGCCACACAAGTTTCCTCCAGCTCAGGTAATTACCATTGTGCATGGCTAAAAAGGTTAGCTAAAGTTGAGTTACTAGTCCCTGTTGACTTGCATAGTGTTTTTTTCCATACTACGAACCAGCAACTGAAGGTGTACTGTCCCCCCATATTGGTGTAAAGTTCACGTCAGCAAATTACATTCAATTAAAAAAGTACACTCAAGGGAGAGAAAAGTGCAACTTCTTCAATTAAAAAAAGTAATTAAATAACATTGTAAGACATTTTCTGTCATTAACAGATCCCTGGGCCGCAGTTCTTTTATAACCCGGCACCGATGTGGCCCAAGTACAAGAAGAAGAGAGGCATGTTCTTCACGACTGTATGTGCTCCAACACCTCCTCCGTTGTTTGCTTACTATGTCGTACCCAAAGCACCTCCTCAGTTCATTGTGCCTCACGCTACCCTCCAAACCTGGGGGACAGTGAAAGGGTAACCAAAACCAGTGTATCTATAATGTAAGACATATCTGCCAATTTGCAGGGAACTTTATAGCTTATTTTAATGAAATCATAGACTTGAAATATAGTGTAAAGCATGTCGACTGTTTTGGGGCTTATACATTCAAATCAAGCTTTTCATTTTACCTGTTCTGCCATTATTTATTTTTTCTCTGGGCTTTTAACTTAAGTTTTTATGTGCTAAAAACAGTCAGTCAATATGTTTAAACTTCTCTTGCACAAAACACTGTCTCTGTTATTACTTGTTCATAAAAGTACAGCAATTATTTCTCAACGTGGCCAAAGTTGGATTACTGCATACTTGAACTTTTTTAGCCATATATATGGAAAGCACAGATTTTCCAGTAGCTTTTGTAGTGAGTGTAACTTTTTATTCAAAGCACACTTGAGTGATATTTAATGGAGTAGAATTGTATTTGAGTAAATGTTGTTATTCATTGAAATACTCAATGGACGCACTTTCCCAGATTTTACCAGCAGTTCAACTCAGGTGTAATAGTTTATGAAGGTACCTCTAAAACAACAAGCATCTTACATCTTTTCTATTAAATTAATTGAATTAACTAAAGCCAAAGAGTGCTGTGTGGTGAGGTTTTAAGTTGGATTCTGCAGATAACATTCCTGATTAATGGTGATTCACCTTTGAGAATAATCATATCTGATGTGGAGAGGACTGCATTAACGAAAACGTTATTATTATGAATTATATTAGATTATGTGCACAATGCTACCGTTTACCTTTGCTTAACATTTGTATAATTGTACTGTAATTGTTTCCATCACCACTAGGTGGTGATATACATTGTCTCAAGCCATAATTTCGTTTCAAGCCATATGTCCACATTTCATTATCTTGATATTGTCATTGTATATAACAGATATTCTTCTTCAAGTATTTGTTTTGTAAAAAAAACTGCTTGTAAAAGTGAACATCTCACAATTGCTGTCTTGCGTACCAGCAAGAAGGATTTTATAATCTGCCGTTTTAGATTTTCCCTTTGCTATATCATTATTATTTTTATAAAAATTGTGTGCAGTTTTGTATGCTAAAATTATATCCTATACTATGTTTACAGATGTTTGCCTTTCTTTCTTAGTCTTCACATGTATATTTATTTTTTCTTTCTTCTATCTTTTACATAATGTTTTGCTGTTATGCAATCACTGTAAATATTGCTTCTGCTTTCGCAAAACAAAATGAGCTATGCCCAACGGTTGTCACAAATATGTCTTTTATTGCTAAAACAGTAACCGTTTTATTATATGAATTGAATTTGATTATGGTAAAAAAATATACAAATGTTCCTGAATTGTATCAATTTAGCTCATTCTGGATATAATCTATTCCCAAATCGTGCGATTCACAGTATTCTTCATAGACTGAAAATAAACAGACTTGGACTTTTAAACTCAAGGTTGTTGAATCTTTTCATACTTTGTAAGGCCTACTGTGAAGACTTAAAGTTACAGGACCTCTGTAAGCTTTTTAAAGACCTTCCAACCTCTGAAATCAAGCCAAATATATGGTGGAAACATCCTGATGTATTACTCTACATGGGCGCCTATGATTTGGACTAAACACTTATTGGGACGGTTGTTGTAGGTTCTGTGCTACAGGATGCCCTGGCGGAAGGATCCACATGGGGCTAGTGCGTCACATGGCCCAAGGTCATTACGTTATTCCTAGAGGAAGACAAGCAAGGATTTGCACATAGAAATAGAATCTTGAAGGAGGGGATTGTAAACGAAGAGGAGAGAGCAACAAACCTCGTGGCCACGCATGTTTAGTTTCTGAGTTCCTGTCCCTCTCGAGTTCATTATGGAAGTGACAATTTGAAATTTCATTTTCTGAATGGTCTGTGTAGGAATCTCTTTTTCAAATGCTTTGAATTAGCAGTAAGTGTTAAACGTACAAATACAGGCTTATATCAACTGCGGTGGGATGTTGGTTGAGGTCCACCAGCCAGCAAAATATAGCCTGACCCCGCTTTTAAGGCTTATGAACAAAGACTTATATATAAATACATTTTCCATAATACTTTAAGTGGTGCTTTGAAATGTTTCAATAGGCTACCTCAAAATCTTAAACTTGTTGCTAAACAAGTTAGTAGAGGTAAACATAGCACAATAAGCTACCAGCCTCTTGTTGCAATTACTCGGGCAGTGCACTAACATGACTAATGCCGTCAGTATTTATGTTAGGCCTACCTAAAAGAAATATGTTTTGTATGCAAACATAAATAATCTAGTAACGTCATGCGTGAACATACTGTTCCCCAAAAATACATAGCCTTAATTGGAGCACTGGACCTAAACACGATCAACAAAACCGTTAGTCTTGCACTAAACTGGACTAACACTAGAGGTACCCCTCTGGACAAATTTGGATGTCTGTATTGACTGTATCCAGCTCGAACGTGCTGAGAGCGCAAATATGAGCTATTAAACACTTAATTTGAATACCTGAGAATATATTTTGTCAACTGTTGGAATTTTTCTGTCAAAATTCCTGAATATATATATGGATGTTTTTTTATATTTGTCCGTAATTAAACTGTATTAATTTTGCTGATTCGACACGACTTGTTGAGAGTTGATGCAGTCCGTCCACAGCATAGCCTACGTAAGAGCGCTCCTTCAAAGAGAACAGTTTCAGAGCGCCTACCCACAGACCCAAGTCAAATGTTGAGGCGTGTAAGTGTAAATTCACAGGTAGGAGTGCGCATTTCAGTCTACCCTCTGTGTTTAGAAATACTTCTTGAGGCGTGCTATGCCTTTCGAAATTTTGGTTGGAGAGGGGGGAAGGACAGGATGAAGAACAAGGCGACTGATGTCTGTATGGGCTGAAGACAGGAGCGCGCTATGGAGATGACCGCTCGCCTTGCGCACTTGGACACCAAGGTGGATGGCAGAAACTGTGATGGACTTGTCAACCACAACGGGGAAACGACGGAGATTAGAGTACCGCTGTCGCACACGGGGAAGAGACTTACTCCGATCGAAGGGGGAAATCTTTACAGACTTCGCGACAGAAAGTTTCTTTTGGAGGACAAGAAGCGCCTCTGCGCGTGGGCACTGGGGACCGCGGTGTTAGGCATTCTGCTGATGGTATTACATGCTGAGCTGTGCCCAGTAGTGTATCAACCAGTAAGTAAATCTCCAGCTGTAGTCAAATACAGAAACGGTGGGCTTGAGACAGCTGTGGTGTATTTGATGGAGCATCATTTTTATCTCTAGAAGATATTCAATAAAGAGAAATATCAGCCAAATTGAATAGAAGAGACACACGAAAAGAACCAGACAACTACAGAAATTAAACGTTTCAAAATCTCCCCGGCTAAAATATCCACAGCTAGTTTTAATTTTAACTTGGTTGTGTAGAACTAAAACGTCGTTGACCTTGCTGAATTAAGCAAAATCTTCCTTTAATAGTTGGGAACATGAAACAATGGATTAGTACATGATTTAAACCTTGAAATGACTTTAACAGGAGTAAATTAGGTTAATTTAGTGATCTATTAAAAAAATATTTCACTTGGACAAACGTTCATTTAGGGAGCTCGAGCTCCTACGGGATTGGCCGAGCGCACACGAAAACACACGAGATATTCTTCATTGACTTTAACCAATCAAAAAACCTCGGGAACTTCTCTCAGGTCTCAAATAAACAGATAAACACAAATGTCTTAAAACATCAAGAGCGTTGGGTTCGTTCCGTTCCCCATGATCAGCCAGTTATCTCGAAAAATGCTAGCGTCTAAGGGGACGCTTTAAAAAAAAAACACACACAGCAGGTTGACCAAAAGAGAAAACACATGCAAGAAACCAGACAGTGTGCACAGTACTCACTTATTACATTGTATATTCGTCTCGTCATTTATGCGTTAGGCAAAGCATATTACAGGGCATTGCATTCTTTGGGATTTCAACCCATGACCTTGGTTTTGCTAGGACCTTGCTCTATTGTTTTATGCATGAAACAGTTACATATATTTTGGATTGTATTTAATAATATTATAATAATAATGGGTGAGTATATTCCTGGAACCAGTTTCATAAAACATTCGCATAAAAATCGTATTAAATGCTTTTTAAAAATTTCCTAACATAAGTCTGTCATAAAAAGGAAACAACTTGCCCATGGTCACATTTTTACTAACACCTTGGAATTTATCAAAAGAAAATGTATAGACCTTTTTTTTTATTATCTAGCCTTTGCATTGTTTTTGCATTGTACCTACCAACATTTTAATGTAGGCTATTTTTAGAAATTCCTACATTTTTTTTTTATCTGACCCTGATTTCCATCTCATAAATGTATGAGATCTCATTAAATGTATATTATATTATTATGAAAGGAATCTAAATGCATCATCTCTTTTTAAACTCTTCACCCATATTTACAATGGTTACATATGAGAAAATCATTATTATTGAACATCAATAGCAAAATGAAGCTTCTACATCTTCTACATTTAGACCTAGGGATTAGCATCTTTAGATTTTTAGACCTTTATATTAGTATTACTCTTGACTACCATACCGTAATAGTCAACGTGAGTGGCTAAAGAGTTTTAACATCCTCACTGATCAGTGTTTTCATCTCTGTTTTCTTTATTCACTCTAGAAAATTTCCTCCAATTATTTCTGGTCATATTGCTCAAAATTATTTTTGATAATACTGCTTCAGACAATTTAGAGAGAGAATTAATTTATGCCTCCGAAGCATAGCCTACTTCTGCAACCGTGACAGTGTGTTTAAACTTATCATTCTCATGGAAACAAAATTATACCGGAAAAGCAGCTATTTATGCAAGTTTTTCCACATTTTGTCCCCCTGCCTTTGTGCTGCTCACACTGCCTGTTGCATCTTTCCACACCATTTAGTGCATAATTAGCGCCTGTTTGAATAATGGATTTGAGTGTTGACCTCAAACGGGACATAAGGACTATGCTGATTTTCACGTGCTGTCCTGTCCACATACCATGGTGATTGGAGTGGGCAAACAAAACTTTTACTTACTGTTTCCTTAATGTTTGTGTTTTTTGTTTTGGTCTGTGTTTTTTTAAACCAATATCTGCAATTCTACAACAATGCAACCATACATACTTAATATCACTATAAATACAGTGGTTACAGAAAGTATTCAGTTATACTGCAGCCATTTGCTAAAATTAAGTTTTTTTTTTTCCTCATTAATGTACACACAGCACCCCATCTTGACATTTTTGCAGATTTATTTTGGCTGGGCCATTCAAGAACAGTGACAGAGCTGTTGTGAAGCCACTGAAGCTGTGTGCTTAGGGTCATTGTCTTGTTGGAAGGTAACCCTTCAGCCCAGTCTGAGGTCCTGAGCACTGAAAGTTTTGGTCCAGGATATCCCTGAACTTGGCCGCATTCATCTTTACCTTGATTGCAACTAGTCGTCCTGTTCTTACAGCTGAAAAACACCCCCACAGCATGATGCTGTCACCACCATGCTTCACTGTTGGGATTGTATTGGACAGGTGATGAGCAGTGCCTGGTTTTCTCCTCACATACCACTTAGAATTAAGGCCAAAAAGGTCTATCTTGGTCTCATCAGACCAAAGAATCTTATCTCACCATCTTATTTCTTTTAGTCCTTCATGTGTTTTTTTAGCAAACTCCATGCAGGCTTTCATGTCTCTTACACTGAGGAGAGGCTTCCATCGGGCCACTCTGTCAAGTCAAGGCACTTTTATTTATATAGCGCTTTTAACAATACAGATTGTAGCAAAGCACTGAACATTACCAAGTAGGAAAATAGAGTAATGGTAATGTATAATGACAAGATTTATTTATCTTATCAGACGGTCTCTGTAATCAAAACGACGATAATCACTAGAAATCAAGTGTCCCCAACAAAGCAAGCCAGAGGCGACAGAGAATCATGAGCCATAAAGTGCCGATTGGTGGAGGGCTAGATTGATAGTTGACTTTCTAAAACTTTCTCCCATCTCCCGACTGCATCTCTTGAGCTCAGCCACAGTGATCTTTGGGTCCTTCTCTACCTTTGATCTTTCTCTACCTCTCTCACCAAGGCTCTTCTCCCCTGATAGCTCAGTTTGGCCGGACGGCCAGCTCTAGGAAGGGTTCTGGTCGTCCCAAATGTCTTCTATTTAAAGATTATGGAGGCCAATGTGCTCTTAGGAACCTTAAGTGCAGAAGAAACTTTTTTAACCTTGGCCAGATCTGTGCTCCACAATTCTGTCTCTGAGCTCTTCTAAATACTTTCCGTACCCACTGTAGTTTCTATAGATGCTAAAGTCTTTAGACTTTGGGTTTAAAGAGTTGTCTCGTATTGTTAAATTTACCATTGCTGTCAATATATGGCCAGGCAGTCTGATCTTCTTTAAAATCTCCACTATGCACAAAAATTTTAGTGCATAAAATGATTTGTTGGCCACAGAGGGGTTTTACAGAATGCCAACTGATGCAGGACACCTTGCTTAACAGCAAAACTTGCAAGGAACCATATTTACGAAACTATCATATTATTATTTTAATAGAATAGTATTTTTGCCAATGTAATGGTATTTGTTCATGAAGTTGCATAGCAATGCATGTATTTGTTTTATATTGTTTTCTCTTGCACTGGCATGGAGAAGGAACACATGCTAAGAGAACGATCTTCCAGGCACAATAATTTATTTAAGCTCACCCTTCTCTTGGAAAACAGGTTATGCAGGAAAATTGGCTATTTATGCAAGTTTTTCCACATTTTGTCTCCCTCCCTTTTGCGTTGCTCACATTGCCTACGGTCATATTGCATCTTTCCACATCATTTAGTGCATAATTAGCACCTGGTTGAATAATTGATTTGAGTTTTGACCTCTAATAGCATTTAAGCTTGATGTGCTATCCTCCCCACATAACACGGTCGTTGAGTGAGCAAAGCAATCTAAAATAGGATTCTAAAAATGCTAAATTGCTCACTGCATTCCACATCTTTCAACAGGAAAAACCTTTGTTAAAGCTTTATTAAAACCAAAAGTAATAATTAATAAGAGGAAATTACAGTGAAATACTGCAACTTTAGACTATTAAATGTTTATTCAACTAGTATTTTTCAGTTCTTAACAAAGAAAAGTAATGACACTGTAATCTTTTTGCATAATTCACTCTCATTCTCTTTGTTTTGTCTGTTCTCTCCAGGGATCCATATATGCCCTCTCCATAAATGGTCTCATCAGTTTCTCCACGGGGTGTTTGCTCATTCTCATCATCGCTTTCCATTATAAAGACATCAGAGTGAGTTTTTTAGTCCAATCTGAATCCACTGAATTGCCTTTTTTAATGTCTGACGAAAGTACTCTTAAAGGTACACTTCACCCAAAAATAACAATTCTGGCATAATTTACTTACACTCAAGTCAATCCAAACTTATGACTTTATTTCTTCTGTGTAACACAAACAAAGACATTTTTTGTTAAATATCTGAAATATTCATCTTCTTCATTTCACTAGTAAAACGATGTCAGAATTTCCATTTTACAGTGAGCTGTCCCTTTAAGAAACTGCAAAGGTGTTTAAAATTCTTTGGTACAATTTTTTGTTTCATTTCTTCTTTCTCTTTTGGAATGACATACTAATTAGAAAGGTGTGCCATTTGTTTTCATCTGCGTGTGCGGCTTCAAATAAGAACAAATACACATTGACGTGTGACGCCATGTCCTATGTTAAATGCGTTAAATAGTTTAACCCAAAAAAAGATTCTTGCCTTTAACCATTACTATATTTCTTTAGTCATTTATACTAAAAAATACTAAATGTAATTACAAACTGTAATATAAACTGTAGTATATGTTGCTTTGGGTTAGAAAGCATAATTTGTAAAACGAAAATTGAATAAGTCCAGCAAAAAAAACCTGGCTAAGTTTTAACACCCTCAAACTCGGAAAGACAGGGGATCTACGAGTGCAGTATAGAGATAAGAAGGCAAAAGAGTGGAAAGCAGATGGGGCTTATCTGAACTCTTCACACAGAGTCAGTATGGGGGCTAAAGGGACCTCAAGTAAAACAGTCAATTACACCAGTTTCAGACTACACGCGTCAGCAGGGCGTGTATTTTTTTCGGCTCCCATGTTAACGGATGAGTGTAAAAAAATAAAATGCACAAAAACACAATTTACAGGAGTTTTTCCCAAACGTCAAAGGTCTATTAAATGAATTTAAAAAAGAGGCATTTGTTAGCTTTAAGATTTGTTTTTCAATTCAATTATTAAATTTTTTGTTGGAAATATTCCAGAAGAATGCTGGAAAATATGACAGAAATAACCTGCTTGTCTATAGTCTACTGCAGTACAACCGCGGTTCACTAGCTGCTTACACCCTGCTGACGTGTGCAGTGTGAAACCGGCGTTACACTTCACTTTAGTGTGACTCATTTGGTTAAACGTGTGTAAAAAAACTGAGAAAGTATGTTTGTCAAGTAAATGTCTGTCTTCCAAAATCCAGTGTACTTTGAAAAAAGTATGACATTTGGCCAAAAGTCCCCATTAGTCTAAATTTCCTCAGCATGTCTTCTTCGGCCCACTCTGCCAAGACATCACCTGCTTTTACACAGTCTCACATCTCTCTCAGTTGAGCCCATCACCCACCCTATTGCTTGTGCCCAACGACCCCTTAACTGTGTCCCCATGGGACTTATATTTCACCCCTCATCATAAGGCCTCATTAAAGGGACAAAATCTGCAGCTGGATTAATAGATTAACTTTTATCGAAGCAAATAAATGTAAGATTTCATATGGACCGATAAATTCAATGCTGTACACTCAAATATTTACATTGCTCCACCAATTCTTTTGCAAGTAGTCTTGTGTTGGTTAAGGTCACTTTTTATAGCATTGATAGTTTCAGTTGTGATTTCTATCAGAGCAGGAACTTGTGCAACCACATGTTGCTCTTGTAACATTATCAGTAATGTACAACAAGGCTCTTTTCAGGAAAAGTATGGTGTTCTGGTGTTTATTATGAAATATTTATGAAGCAACATCATTTGTTTACACAAAAGCAAGAGAATTTGTTTTAGTAATTAGTTCATCAAGTTCATGCATTATCTGGGAGTTAAAGCCACGACCTTATTGCAGTTATAGTGCCATTCTCTTTTCTGCTGTTTGAGCTACAGGAACACTTTCTAAAAGTGAATGTATTTTTTAAACTTTAACGCATACTGACTGACTTTTTTGCCTCAGTATAGGTGTATTAAATGTAAAATTCTTAAATGTTTGAGTACCTAGAAATCCATGTCTTTGCAGCGAATGACCTCAAGGATGAGGAAAGGTTTGCAGTGCAGAATGACAAACTTTTTCAGCTTATGCAGCAGATGGAACTGATACAATAAGTGTGGCCGGAAAATGTAAGCAATGATCACAATTACAACCGAATTCTTGTCCATGTACTTTTTAAACTGCCTGTCGTAATCCAAGACGGCTGTTGATTTATATGGTGTTACTCATTTTCAGCTCTAAGTCATGTTTAATATTTTTTTGTGTCATGTAATTAATGAGACATTCATTTGTGATTTATGGTTTCGAGTAGTTTCACTGACACACTTGTCCTTCACAAGCAAAACAGTTTACAGCTGGACGTCCTATCAGGGAGAAAAGGGCTGTGTTTGTTTTGGCCCCATTCTTACAGTGAATCAAGAACGTCTTGCTCACTCGCTCGTCTCTGCCATACTTTCTTAATCATTGCTTCCTTATGAGATCAATCAAGTGATTCTCTTGTTGATACACATCCTGCCTCTGTTTTTCTTTCCTTTCTTCAAGCTTTTCATCATTGACCACAACCAGGTGGACTGGCGCATTGCCATGACCAGTAACCGGGTGCTTGGCATCTCCCTGGAGCTCGTTGTCTGCTCTATCCATCCAGTGGCTATCTACCTGAGGCCCGATATGGAGGGGAGACTCGGGGGGAAGCCAGAGCAAAATTCCTCCACCCCCCTCTGCTTGTCTTCCAGTCACAGAGCAGTCATGCTGGATGTTGAGCTGCTTCTGTCGGCCCTCATGTTCCTCAGACTGTATCTGGTGCACAGAGCCGTCCTGCTACACAGCAAAGTGCTCCTCAGCGCCTCGTACAGGAGCATCGGCTCCCTCAACAACATCAACTTTACCTTCCGCTTTGTGCTCAAGGTGCTAATGAATCAGTATCCGGCCCGCACGCTGCTGGTCTTCATTATGTTCTTCTGGCTCTCCGCGTCTTGGATGCTGCGACTGTGTGAAAGGTACAGGATGTGCAATTATTTTTTTTTGAGAAACACAAACACTTATGCAACAGTATTTGTTATGCTTTTTCCATTCGCTCATTAGATACAGCTCATCAAGTGTTATCATGCTTCTTCTGATGTTGATGGTCAATTTGAGTTGTGGTTATACTTTTTTCACGAATAGATTTATTACAGGAACAAACACATTGCTCTTCAGCACCAGCTCATCACTGACTGAGATTTTAAAGTTTACTTGTTACAGCAAGGATGAATCATTCATTAACACTGTTGTCTTTTCTGCAACTATTCGTTTGAAAGCTACAATCAGTTGAAGTTTTGAACAATACATGTTATGTATTTAAACAGCCGCTCTCTGTCTCCACCTATAGGCAGCAGCAGGTAGAGACAGGTGGCATGGACACAGCACTGTGGCTCATAGCCATTACTTTCCTTACAGTGGGATATGGAGATGTGTCCCCTCACACCAGCTGTGGCAAGCTGGTGTGTCTCTTCACAGGTGTCATGGTAAATATAAGTCTTATATAACTAACTCTTCACTATTAGTCATGATTCGATAGATCTGCTGCCTTTCTTTTCCACAAGAGTAATTCCGCAAAAGTAATTATCAACAAAATAATGACTTTTGTTGTACTATGTAAAATAAAGGAAGACGAACACTCCTACTGTTTCTCTGAACTCCAATTCTTTGGTTTAGTAAAGAAATTAAATATGCTTAGCATTATCATATGATGTTGTAAGTGAAAAAAAGGCAAAAAAGCTGTCTTTGGGGCAGAACTCTTGCTAAAGGTACTAATATTCATCATTTAGGTACTAAAATGAACACTTGAGATACTAATATCCACCTTTTAGGGGTAAATACAGTATAAAGGTGTACCTTTTGAAAAAGTACTTGCCTATTTACAGCTGTTGTACTTTTTTTCTGAAAGTGATATGTTTTAGCTCCCAATCACAGTGTGAGCTGTGATGTTACAAGACATGACTCTTATGCACAGTTAATTGCTTTTTAATTAGTGACTCTGAAAGATCCCAAAAAAACAAAAAACAAACAGACACACTTGTAAGCTGGTGCCTTAAAGCTATCATTTGATGTTGCTAAAAAGAACATTATTTTGTGTATTTGGTGTAATGCAATGTGTTTATGTGGTATACGTTTAAAAAAAACATAATTTTTTCATCATTATTGACATCATTATTTTCCACATACTGCACATTAGTGTTTCTCCTCTAAGCCCCGCCTTCTTGAAATGGGTTGATTTGTACAAAGCTCATCGTTCTAAAACAAAGAGGTGTGCTCTGATTGGCCAAATACCTCAAGCGGGTGATCGAATTTGTATACTCCTTACGAAAACATCATGCATGCCTCATTACAAATTAGGCATTTGTTACGTCCAGTTAACACATAATTGCTGATTATAATGACTTATACTTATTCTTTTTACGCATCATGTTGCATCACACCTTATAAACATAACAGCATATCTGCATTAGAGATCGGAGAAATGACAAACAACAAGCACTACCCTTCACTGCTCAAAACTCATGTTTGATTAGTAAGTAGCAGGTTCTTTTAATAAGAAAACCTAACTTACTTAAAGGAAGCACGAACAAAATAGTTTCACATTTACAGTGACACAGCTTCTTCAGAACATGACACCCACGACAACAGTACAGCGCACCTTCGACAGCACCATTCGGTACTGGAGGGCCGGTGTCCTGCAGAGTTTAGTTCCAACCCTAAATAACACACCTGAAGCAGCTAATCAAGCTCTTCCAAGGCAAGTTGACACCCTGCTACACCCTGAAGGAAACTGGACCTCCAGGATTAATGACCCCTGGCATAAACATTCAAAAACAACATTAAACAAACTGTTTTATTGGGGAAAGAATAAAAGTTCCTTGTCTGTCAGTCACTATGACCTTATGTTGTGACGACAGACTGTGGTCATTACTTGGGAGCCCTGATTCGCTCTGATATAGAGAAAACGCCACTGAAAATTGGCTAGTGGAATTTGCATGCTGAACCACTCCCCCGCAGAGCGGGCATAAATAGGGCAGCAGGCGCATCCACTCATCAGATTTTGCTTCGGAGCCGAGAGCTGTGCATGTGCAGTTCTCTCCTGAACGCAGTGCAAGAGAAAGAACCTTTCTTCAAGCGGAGGCTGTTTGGTGTGGCGTTACAACGCGATCAGTTCCTGTGTGTTCCAGCAATTCCCTTGGGCGTTGAGCAGTTTCTGACACGGTTGGCATTTGTCCTTTTAAGGATGCCGTTCTGGCCGTGTCCTTCTGGTTGCGGTCACTACCTGTCAGCCAACAACAGCCACGATCCATGTCTTCAGTGTCTGGGGATCCCTCACTGGATGCCTCACTGTCGCCCACAGCACCTCTCAGTGCCAGCAGCCAGGAAGTCACTGCTCAGGGACACACTGCTTCCCACCGGACTTTCGGCCAGTCCCTCCGGGGACAGTGCAGTGCTGGGCAGTTGCACTGTGGGGAGAGTGGTGCCACTGAAGCAATTTCCGAGGCTCCTGAGACATATGGCATTCCGCAGCCGCTGTAACTCCGCTGAGACCACTACAGCACTGACTGAACTCTCGGGTCCCGAGATGGGCATGGCTGCTACTAGAGCTGGTAGCAGTGCATTTGGCCCTGCGGCGGTTCCAGCCGTTACCACAGTGCCAGCACGTGTTGGACCGGACGGACAACACTGCGACTGTGGCGTATATCAACCGGCAGGGGGGTATACGATCACGCCGCATGTACCAGCTCGCTCACCATCTCCTCCTATAGAGCCAGCACCGGTTCAAATCCCTGCGTGCTGTTCACATCCCGGGGGAGCTGGTTCACGGAACTCATGCTCCTTGTGACAGCTCCTCCCTGGCTCATACCTCTGAGGCAGGATCTTCTATCTCAGGGGTACGGCACCCTGTGGCACCCGCGCCCATACCTGTGGAACCTTCATGTGTAGCTCCTGGAAGGGACGCGGCAGACCTAAGTGTTCTTCCAATGGCGGTGGTTAACACGATCACTTCGGCAAGAGCCCTCTCTACGAGGCGAGCTTATGCTTTGAAGTGGTGTCTGCTCGCTGACTGGTGTTCTGCTCCAGAAGCAGTCCTCGTGAAGGTTGGAATCCCTTCCCTAGAGTTTAAACTATTCTCCAGCAGGAACACACAGTTTGGCTCCCTCTAGTAGCAAGGGGCTACCGTTGATCCCTGTGGGTATCACGGGAATCAATTTGCACTGGAGCTCTGGGAAGGTTACAACCTTGTGCAGCAATCATCGACACGCTTACACCTGTCAGAACTAATTGCAGTGCTGTTGGTTGTGACAGGGCTCTTGGCTGTGGCGCTTTCCATATGGACCCCAGTCTGTCAACATAACGTCATAGTGACTGACAGACAGGGAACGGAGACGTTATGTCCCCCTGCCACAGCCTCAACCCACCGCTGGGGGCCCAGGGACCTGGCTCTCAGCTCCTCAGCAACATCTGATGAGTGGATGCACCTGCTGCCCTATTTATACCCGCTCTGCGAGGCAGTGGTTCAGCATGCAAATTCCACTAGCCAATTTTCATTGGCGTTTTCTCTATATCAGAGCGAATCAGGGCTCCCAAGTTATGACCCCAGTCTGTCATCACAACATAATGTCATAATGTTACAGTACATAACCGAGATGTTTTTGGTTTTGAGACATTAGTCTGGGTAACTTTTTGAATCTTATCTATGCACTAACAGCATGTAACACTCCAAAGAGAAAGAAAAACTTGAACCAGCATCATATGACCCCTATAAATCAGAGTCAGTTAGTAAATATCGTTCAGAGTCAATATTGGGTTCACAGCTGACTTCCCCATGAGTAAGTTTCCAGCTTTTTTAAGTAATTTGTCTCCTAAATAGATCCCCTCTGCAGTGGTTTATCAGTGTCTGCAGTTGCTTGAGCTTCTGCAACACAGTCTCACTCCAACTCGTCACATTTTGACGCTTGGTCAAGACCCTTCTGCATCACTTTTTGAAGCTCAAGGTACTTTTTAGTCGCTTTTCGACGTGAAGGGTCCTCCATTGTTTTCAGTTGTTTGGCTTAATGTTATGGTTTGCATGCATATATAAATTTATTGTATAAGGTTTTACTTTTATTGGAGAACCAAACCTCAAACCTACCCACCTCTGAACAATATAAACACACAAAGGCAAATGCAGTCACAGGTATTTATTGCACTAACTAATCATAAACAAGCAGTATAAAAAACATTACAAAGAAGTCGTGTCACATTCCAAGTCTTCTGAAGCCATACAAAGTCTTTATGTGAAGAAGAGACTAAAACATTTAGCACCAAAAATGGTCCCGCTCCGTTAACGCGCTCGTGTCTCATTCAGAAAACATAATCCCCTCCGTAGCATGATGCAATCGGTCATGAGATACGCAAGAGCCGATGGCATTTCTCAATCAATGTGGACGTAAGGAGTTTTGTAGCAGCATTTTTAGAAATCGTGACCACGTCTATTCCTCTCACAACTCAATCGTTTTGCCTCAAAAGACTTGGAGTATTAATATCTTTCATAAATTATGATGGTGGTTGTATCTGCCTGCTATATCTTGTGTTTTATTGACAGATGGTAGGTTTAGGGGCAGAGGTTGGGTTATGTGCTCACAAATGTGTAAATAATATAATTTAAATAAAACTGTTTGACTGTTTACATTGAAAAGTCACACCCCTACATTAATGCAATAATGCCATTGTTTTTACCCAATATGTCTTTTAATTATGAAGATAAAATAAAATAAATATTGCGTCTGAAAATTGATGCTAAGAGTTTCCTATTTAAAACAACAGAGGACCCTTCACGTCGAAAAGTGACAAAAAAGGGGTACCTTGAGCTTCAAAAAGCGACGCAAAAGGGTTTTTACCAAGTGTCAAGATGTGACGAGTTGGCTGCTTCATCACATTTAAAGCATTGTGACTAAGTTATGAGATCCACATCTATCTGGACACACTTTTTTTACAGTTACAGCTGTTCTTCCACCCTTCCTGACAGCGATACTGGACTCCAAAGGGATTTCAGTGATGCTGTGCTGGCAGGCTCACTGATGAAGGATTATAATTTAAGTAGAATCGTAGTCTGTAACATCGTTCAGCTGTTCAGTCACATGTTTAATAAACAAGGTGGTCTGAATGAATAATTTTCATATTAACAAATATCCATTAAATAATTTTGGGTTTGTCATAGATTGTACACTGAAATCAGATCTTAGTGAACACATTTAAAAAATTGCTTTAAATATGGACCCTTAGACTTTGCATGTGTGTGTGTCTGGGTGTATCTGAGCATAGAGTTCAGTAAGTGAAGAAGGGAGGGAATGATTTAGCAATATAATACACAGATTGTTTGGTCTGTAAACCAAGTACTTTGGTTACACCCGTACAGGATCATTTCAGACCGAATTATTGAAAGTATAGGTTATACATATTCATTTCATGGCAAAAATTATTAAAAAGAAGCTTTATTAAATATTATTTATTCATATATTATGTTGTTACATTTTAATTAAATATATTATTATATTAAATTAATATAAATTTTAAAATATATTGGTACTTAAGGTCAAATGGTAGCTTTTATTTTCTATAATAGTTGTTTATATAACAAAAGTGTTTGTTAACACTTGGTAACAAAATTTAATCATTAACACATTTACTAACATGAACTAACAATGAGAAACACATTTGTTGAGATATTTATTAATCTTTGTTAACTTTGCTAACTTTGTTAGTGCATGGCGTTTGATTTGAATGATGTATCAATAAATGTTTAGGATAAAACATTACCTGAGATTAATGAATGTTTTAATAGTATTTTTCATTGTTAGGTGATATCTATAGTATATAACTCAATAGCGAACAACTGTTCACAGTGACAGTAAGAGCGCGTGGCAGTGTGTTCGTGAGGGTTGAGTTTCCAACCTCTCTTTGACTCAGGCAGCTGCATCTGCACTGGACTGTCCACCCTTCTCTTCTCTCCATCCCTCATTTCCGATCAGGACAGATAAGCCGGCAGGATAGGAGCATGGGGCTCACACGACAGGAGCATGGGGCTAAAGCCAAACCCAGACACCTCCCTGACACAGTGGAAAATAATCCTTCACTCCTTCTTTCTCTCCCTTGCTAACTGTTTTTATAAGCTTTCCCCTTTTTTTAGGGAAAACTTTCCACCATTGCCATTTTTAGGTGGTTTATAGCATTTGGCGCCACTAGATCAGGAGGGTGTGCCAACCTGTGCCCAAGACTTGGAAAACCAGAAACAAAGTTTCCTAATCCAGTTGGAACAGTATATGGGGAGTTCATTATTGTGGGATAGCCCTCTCACCTGTTGCTCGTGCAGCGGGAACATTCAACATGCCTGGCTGCTCCATGTAAATACCTCCTATCACTTTCTCCACATAAAGATGAGACTTAACGACTTTCCACTGTCAGGATCAGCTTCCATTATCACCTGTTACCCATCAAGTGGAAGTGTGGTGGAGTGTCAATTTGTTTCGCATGTCCACGAGCACCTGCACAGCAAAAATACATAGGCCTATCCTAAATGTGTAGTTTTCTCTTGTTACCAAAAAAGATATAATTGAGGGGAAAGTAAAACGGCACTGGCTATAAACTAAAGCCATAAGACTTTTTTTGTTACTTTAAACAGTCAATACCTGTGTGCTTACATATTGACTAGATGTGTAGGTAGTATGTAACTGCAGTGTAACTACACATTGGTGTCTATAGCTGTAATGGATGTGTAATTACATACATGTAACAACCCACTGAGTAGTATGTGTTAGTACACATGTGCAACAGGACATTGGTAACAAATCTTTGTAGCACTTTTTGGTAAAGAAAATGGTGCACTTTATATTAAGTAGATTTATCATGTAATTACTCTGATGTTACACAGCAGCGCCCAGTAACTTAGGCTTTACATATAAATAGTGGTTGGTGTCCAGAATGTTGCACTTTATATTAAGTGGACAGTTACCATGTAAGTACACTGGTATTACAGAGGTGCACCAACTCCAACTTCTCCTACTTGACATATCCCTGAACATATCCCATCCCCACCCTCTGGATCACCCCCTGTTCCAATTACTCTTGTTACTAAATGTAGTTATATAATTCCTGTTACACGAGTACTAAGTGAAGTGAAAAAAATAGTTGTTACCAATGTCCTGTAACACTCGTTTTTACTTACACATACCATTCTGAGGGTTGTTACATGTGTGTAGCTACAGAAATATTACAGCTGTAGATACTATGTATCAATGTGTACTTACACTGTGGTTACATACTAGATATACATGTAGTTACTCTGTAAGTCCACAGTTATTAGGGACACTTAATATAAAGTGGGACCATAGTATCTCGATAATACTAATATAACCCAATACAAATTGTCTGCTTTAAGCTTAAAGGAACCGCATGTAAGAAATGTATTGTAATAATCATAAAATGTCTCTGTTATGTTCAACAGGCATTATGGAAACATGTTAATTTCAGGTACTTATATCACTGACAGCAGCAGTACAACCTGGATATTCTCGTTTAAAAAGCACAGTTTAAGCCCTCAGCTGATGTTTATGTTGTCATGTTTTGTTTTGGCCTGAAGCGGCAAGGCCAGGTTGCCTGATCTTCATTAAAGTAAAGCGGCTGCAGCAGCTACTAAAAAAATTTCTAACATTTTGAGTACGAAACCTAAAAGACCTCGCTATGAATCTAAAATAGGGCGTGACAAAGTGCGAAATAAGACAAGGGTTTGCACTGGAGAAGCATTTGAACAATGGAAACGGATAAAAGCGGAGAAGAACTTGAAAACAGACGCAAATGTTGCAAATTTTCTTTTGGACAGATAAGATTCATAATTTACTTGTATTTATAAATGGGCTTTTCAAATATTCACTACAGTCGAACAAAGTTGTGCGTGTTCGTGCATAGTAACGTTAGCGCATACGGCGGAGGTGGATCGTAGAATTGAAAATGTAATAAACTGTTTGGGAAATTAAAACGGTGACTCGTCATTCCTGGATCCTGCAGCTTATCTGGCAACCTCTAGTCAACAGGGAGGGGGAGGGGAGACACCGCTCAACAGTATTTTGAAAGTGATTGCAGTACCAGTTTTGGCCATTTCTTACATATGGTTCCTTTAAACAAACCAATTATACAAGGAGCTAAATTCAAGCTATATTCTCTGTCAAGTCAAGTCAAATTCATTTATATTGTACTTTTCATAATACACTTTTTTTCCCCAAAGTAGCTTCAAAAAAATGATGATGTTAATGTTTATAATAGGCTACCTTAATAGCTACCTGACTTTCTTTTATCAGATGCTGACTGGTAATATAGTCTGAACTTTGTGACAATAGAATATCAAGACGTTGAGATGTCTTATTGTACACCACTTTTTACACGAGTGTGTTGTATTCAATGAATTTGCATGATCTTGCATGAGTTCTTGAAAATTCTGCGTATGGGGTGTGGACAGTTCAAAAGATGAATGTGCTTCTCCTTATATTAGATTATAACACAGAGGAATTCACACTGTCTGCCAACAGAATAACAGAATAAAAAACATTTTGGGAGCAACACTTGTGAAAAATAACGGCAGTGTTAATAAGTTGCCCTTTGAATTGATTCATTCTGGTTTACTAAGATGATTGACTAAAGGGGAGTTCTGTAATTATGCTTCAACACTTTCCTTGACTGCTGTGAATAATCAACTATGGAAACAACTTGATGCCTTTGTGTTTTCAGAACTTTTCAGTCAATACCATGAAGAAGCGATGCTAACTATATTTTCTCTCCGTAACAACTAACTGACTCTTTCTTTGTCTCCCTGTCTTTATCTCTCAATCATGTTCTCTAATGCAACAAATTAAGGAGTTCAGGTAAATGAACCGTTCGTTGTAAAATGATATGGAAACATTCTTCATAGAATCATACACTTTCTTCCATATAATACTACTATTTTATCATTTGAGTTTTTGCTTTGTTTCATTTCACTGATGGTTTGAACTGCTTTTTTGTTTTGTTTTGAAAAAGCTTTCCAGATTAGAATAAAAAAAAAATGCCATTATATTTAATTCCACCAGGAACGAGTCTTTGCGGAATTCTGTGTGCTGTCTGAATATCATTAAATCTGAATACTTTATGTCTGAGTACATGTTTGGGATAATGAGACAGATGGTAACCATGCTCATGTCTATGTGTTTGTTGTCAGGGTGTGGCATGTACTGCTATGTTGGTAGCGGTCATGACTAAGAAATTGGCGCTTAACAAAGGGGAGAAACATGTGCATTTCTTCATGATGGACATTCAGATCTCCAAGCGGGTGAGCAAGACAGAGCACCACATAAAACAATTCTTCACTGTCTTTTTGTCAACACCTATGTGTGCTTGGTTATTTCCTTATGACCAATTTGGTAGTCATAAAAAAGATACGTTAATGATAATCAGACTTAGCTTAGCCATTTGGGATTACTTAACTTAATCTTTAAAAATAAGCCTCCGTTTCGGATGAGAAACATAAAAAGCAGTGACCCGGAGGATGCAGAGCAGCGTTATTTTCCGCATTGCACGCGTGTTGTGATTTCGGAGGCTTTTTAGAATATTATTTTTTTCCTTAAATAGGGAATTCCACATAGAAGCACAGTGTGGGAAAAAGCTTAGGATGGCCAGGCAGAGATGGCCGCTGAGCTCTTAATAGTCGAGCAAAGGCGTCAAAGGGAGGAAACAATCAGGTCCCTGTCAGGAAAGCTTGTGTCAGTTCATGAGAAGCTTAACTCAGGCAGGAAATAAGATGCACTGATGTGTGTCCGTTAGCTTGTGAGATGGAAAAGAGCGAAGGAGAGAAGGTGCTGAGGTGGTGCAGGCGGGTCTCTAACAGGATCCATCTGTTTGCTTATCAGAGGAAAGGCCTCAAAATAAATGCATTGAGGAAGATGGTAGATGTTTAGAGTTTCCACAAATGGAAATGAAATCAGACTGCTTTGAGCAACCACTGACAGGTGTTTTCGAAAATGTTGATTATTTGATCATTTATTATTATTTCCGATCATTGAAAATGTAAGTTTTTAAAGGAGTATTCCAGGTTTTGAGGTTATCGGCAGTATTTCTGACATGACATTTCAACAAAAAAAATAACAATAACACTTTACTTATGTGTAATGTGTAAAGTATATATAAATATAAACACATTCATGCATGTTTAATAAAAATATGTTGTTTATATATTAAATATATTTACATATAATATAAAATGTAAGAATATAAATACATAAAAAATTTACATGTATACATATTTTATTTTATATATAAATGCATAAATATATTATTTAAATTATGATTTCTTTTTAGGATGAGAAGCTTTAAATACAAGTGAATGTGGCCCAATTTTCAGAGATTAAAGGAAATATGAAAGCAATTTAGGATTTCTGATGTTGTAAAATTGGACGATGTGCTGTAAAAAAAACAATTTTTACACATTGTTTAAATCTTGCAGCTATACTATTGTAATTATGAGTATTTTAATGTTCACAGACTGGCCTAATTTACATTTATTGTATTTGTCTCACTGCAGACAAGCTTTTGATTTTATATTTTTAAGAAAGGAGAAGTGAAAATAGCTTTAGTAATAAAATTTTTTGGAAATAAACATTTTTTAGTAATCAACATTTTGCCACTAATGGTGTTGACTGAGTTTAACTTGAACTGAGTCCAAAATATTCCTTTCATTCATAAAGGTCTGAACCTACGTTTTTTAACTTGGCAAAAGCCATATCCTGTTACAGGGTGTATCGTTGAGTGTGTGTGTATGTGTGCATGCCACGGTTCCTACTCATCAGGCTCTCTGATGATTTACCTTGATGATACTTTAAAGGAAGACATCTGGACACAGTTGGACACTCTATTAATAACCACAAACACACAAAATTGCCAGGGAGCTGGTGACATCATTACGAGCAGGTCTTCAACAGGAAGACAAAGACAATAATAGAATTAAAGAAAGCAGAGAAATGTGTGATTAAAAAAAGCCTTATGATGGCTATTCTCTTCTTCAAATCACACTCAAAATAGCCATTACTTTTCCTTCCGTTCCTGTCTTTCCAGTTTTATTTTCATCAAGGCCGCCCCCTTAATAAACTGCACCAGTTTCCTTACATCCTGTCCAGATTTTCTAGTAATACTCTGTTATGTTATAATTTGTCACTTACACAATCACATTTTATTATAGATAGTGAGGGTAGTTAAACAGATGGCACTTGTACAGTAGTTTCAGACAGTGTTTGATCAACTATCTTCTGAACAATGTAAACATGCCACTATTTACTTAAGGAATGTCCTACAGACTGTCAATAGACTATCGTTGTAGAGCAATGATGGATGGATTACTTATAACTCTAATCAAATTCTCTGTGACACAGATCCGGCACGCAGCAGCCAATGTGCTGAGAGAATGCTGGCTGCTTCATCGCACCACCCAGACAAAAGACAACAGAGGAGAGCATCGTCATCACCAGAGACACCTGCTGGAGGCCATCCGCATGTGAGTGACCTTTACACATCACACTTACAGATTCACCAGGAGAGAAACCCAGAGGGTCTGTGGATAGCTGACATAAAACTAACTGTGCAGTTGAAAGAAAAATTAAGTTAGTTCACCCAAAAATGAAAATTAAGATCTGTCCCTCCATAGACAGCAACAAAACTGAAATGATCCCAGGTTCAGAAACATAGTAAAAACACAGGTAAAAAAAATCCATAATACTTATTAACAAAACAGAAGTCTTTATAATGTTTTTATTTTAGAAAATCAGGTATAAACTAATATAAACATATGTATGATAATGTATTCAGATGCAGCTCATCTATGTGGAAATGTTTAATATATAAATCATCAGATATGACAGTGAGCAAACTCATGCAACAGTTAAATTAAACATCACCTGGAATATCCATATGACACTTGGTCATCTTCTAAAAAATTCTTCATGAATTTTCAGTTCCACAGAGGTCACGCTATGCAAAGCGAAGCAGCTTTGGATAAAATGTGGTCTTGTGATTGTTTGTTTTGTGATCATTGCGAGAATGGCAGCTTCCCCATCTCTCAGCTGATTGTTGACTGCGTTATTGTTTACAGTAAGTCCTGACATCTTCCTGCAGATAAGGGACTGAGTTTGGGGAAAGCGGCTCAGCTGGCTGCCCTCTTTGGCTGCAGTTCCTTTATGACCAGTGAATAGGAAGAGGGGATGTGTGAATTTGCACCACAGCGTTTAACAGCGTTAATGACTACAGGAATCTGGCTCTTAGAATGTTCCATGTGTGTGTGTACGAGATCCATGAGTAACCGTGGATGGCCGTAAGGGTGGAGGGATTCTGACTTCCTGCTTTACAGTTAATAGAACCACCAAAAACTAAAACAGCGTGCCAGCAAGCAGACCGCCAAGTAGTTAGGAGGTCCTTCTGGTTTGTGATTTTTCGGTCTGTTCCCTTTTTGCTCCCATGAGACATGGACACTGGTCATTTCTGCATGCTGATGGTTCTCCTGCAATAACCGGTTTCCGTTTTGCTTTTTTGGGATGCAACATAGTCAGAGAAATCTGCACGTATAGGCCTACTGCAAAAAATACATAATCGTACTGCTAAAACTTAATTACGAGAAGTTGCAACATAAAGTAAAATTCTGAATTAAGCCTGAAATGACCCCAAAAGCCTGCATGAATGCAAATAAAAAGTGCTATATATAACAGTTACTACAAATATTATTTTATAAACCCATGGCCAGGACATGGAAATACATATTATCTACAGAATGACACCTCCAATATACAGGAGAGAACAAGATGTCTAGAGTTTTGTTAAAACCATTTTTCCAGAATGTAATGTGTTTTTTCCTGTCTTGACTAGATTTCGTCATCTGCGACTGAAGCAGAGGAAGTTAAGGGATTTTGCCAGTGAGATGGTGGATCTCTCGAAGGTAAGTCAGACATATATCAGACTTGTGTCTAGGTCAGTTTGCCTGAAAAAATAGGCATTCACCTAACCCAGACTTATAAATGTTCAGTGAAACCATAAAATCTCTGTAAAAACTACCTACCTTAAGTCTGACAGCATCTTGTGTGATATCTACGGCTGTGCACATAAAAAGAAAAACAAGACCTTGAGGTTTCACAAGCTTTATCTCATGAATATTTTGAGTGAGAAATATGACCAAACTTTGAGTGTTTTATTATACTGAAAATGATAACATTAATAAAACACAGCTAAAATTAGAATATTACCTGAAAATGGATATTTATCTTTGAACAGATGCAGATGATCATGTGTGATCTGAGTGCCAACTGGAACAGCTCTTACCATGAGCTTGAGCAGCGAATCATCTCTATGGAGCAGAAGCTGGACGAGCTGGGACGCTCCTTCCAAATCACCTCGGAGCTGCTCACACAGGCACTACATCACCGCAGACTGGACCACAGGTAATTCTGACAACAGACTTTATGTGCTTGACCTAATCGAGTAGGTTTATAGTGTAACGTCTGGATTTATTCCTATACAGGTGACCTGTGACATCTCTACTGAAGGCTAATGTAGTCTTCTTTTTCTGAGTTTTCTTCAATCAAGCCTCTTGAACTGATGGAGGAACTTTATTAGGAACTTCAAAGGGATCAAGAGCACCAATAAGTACAGCAGACATTGTTTCATTTTGAACAGACATTCTGTAATGTGTATTTATGAACACTCAATTCACAAAAACACTCAACACATCATTCCTCAATGCTACGAATATGAGCTTGGGAAAAAGTAATTATGCTTATTTTCAACTTTCGACTTCTACTTTTGAGTTTCAGTTTTTGATTGATAACGAAACTATGAGATGGAAATTCTGGTGTTGCACTAAGGAACAAATTTAGATTACTTCTTAACCCAGTCACACAAGGAACATGAAACTGAAAAAAGTGAAAAGGTTCCTGTTCCTAGGTTAGAATGGGGAAGTTAGTCTTTAACAAACTAAAGAAAACACAATTATAGTTTATCTCAGAATTGGGAAGTATAGATCAAATAATGTTATGACTCTAATCTGATACACTATTTTTTTTTCACAGTTATGTGCGTAGAACCTGGTAATTGATGAAGGTCTCTAGCTTACTGGCAACCTTTTCAGATATAAGTCAGACTTCCTCACAGACTTTTACGCTGATAT
Source organism: Enteromius unitaeniatus (assembly GCA_032359435.1). Taxonomy (NCBI): domain Eukaryota; kingdom Metazoa; phylum Chordata; class Actinopteri; order Cypriniformes; family Cyprinidae; genus Enteromius; species Enteromius unitaeniatus. Next base: position 10,049,377 of record JAUMHI010000058.1, on the reverse strand, counting down.
TTTTAGAACAACCTTAATTGAGGCAGAACCACCTGCACCCAAAGCACCCCAATAAAAAAATCTGGGATTGACTTGAATTTCCATCCTTTAACCTGACAGGGCATCTGTTGAATGAAGGCATGTGGTGGCTCTAATTACATCATGAAAAGGTTTTGCGTAGTATGTTTTTTAGAATACTGGTGTAACGGAAAAATCTTTATTGCTCGAGCCTGTGTTTAAGTTTATTAAGACAGAGGCTGTCAGTCGTCTCTGTTATCTCCTCCTGGTGGACGAAAGTATGTGTTGCATATTTGTCCATCAATTCCTGTTAAGACTGTGCTTGTCCTGTATAGTTTGCAAAGAATATTTTCAAATTAGATTAGATGTATATGCTGTACAATGATTATATGAGGGCAATAGGAACATGAAAAGAGTCTGTCGTATGTAGTTCTTTTATAGACAAACAGAAGCTATGTCTTGGTTTTACTGCTGTCTTTGCATATTTGAAACTGCTGGTATGAGGGAAGCATATGAATGGCACTTCACCAACCATTAACTCTTGCTGCTTATTCAGTTTTGCATGTTGTATTGTGAAATATACATAAAAAAATGCAAGGACAAAATGACGGAAAACGTTTACAGCATTATTTTTGCACATTTTAATAAAGCCATCTCATGATACCATAATTTTGTGTTTTTCCATCTACATGATGACAAAAACAATTTAAAACAACACACATAACTCTTCTCTATGTATTTATGTGCAATTTTTATTACAAATGGGTTAGAATGAATCATTGCCTTACAACAAAAAACCCCTGTAAAAATGAAAAAAGTTTGTTTTTGGTCATTAATAAATGAGAGCTTGCTTAAAATACTCTCAAGCATTCTTTTAGTAGTCGCATATGACAGAGAAAAAAATATATACCAGTGCTCACATCACATTCCTTCTGATACAAAAAGTGTTACAATTTGTGCCATTATCGATTTGGACTTTAAAAAAAAAGAAAGAAAATAAATAAAAAAAAAACAGATAAACCACTGCTGATACAGAAAATATGAATATAATACAGAAAGATGAATCTGGCCCAAAGAAAAACACAATTTGTAGAGTTTCGTTTACACAAACCACTCAAACAGAGACAGACTGTGAGTTTTTTCGAGTGTGTTTTGAAATTTTGGAGTTTTTAAGCATATGCCACAACAGCGCAGATGGCCTTGTAAACATCTGTCCACAGCTACTACACTCAAAAGCCGCCATGCATTTCTTCTTCGCACACCGCCTGCCATTTCTTTGTTTCTGTTTGTGCCAGGACAATTTATGCGCCCCTTCGAATGTATTTCCGCACCGTGCACAAACAAATCGGACGGACTCCGCGTGCTGGACCTGGTGTCGCAGTAAATGCAGCTGCCTTTGAAAGGACCTTCCACACTGACATCTATACAACCTTGACCCACGGTGCAAGTAGCGGTGACGCACCTTCAGTGATGGCTGTCTTGAGACGGCTCCACAGTGACGGCAGGGGAAGATGGTCTTAGAGCGCCAGCTCTGCTTGAGATGCTTCTGTATCACTTCTCTAGAGTTTCGGTTCACAAACATGCCCACTATTTGTAATGGAGCCTGACCCTGGGCAGGAGGGACCTGAAGCTTGTTTTCGGTGAGAGCACTGACCAGGGTGGGACAAGTGACTGAAGCCAGCGGGATGTTTACAGGTAAGGGTCTACTAGTAGCCAGAGGCGTTGGTCTCAGAACAGGCCTGCAGGTTGATACTTGACAGGGTGCTGAGACATTCACCGTGGGTGAGAAAGATACGATGACTTGACTTGGAAAAGGTGGTTTGGAAGGGGTAGGGATACGAAGAGTCATCCTGGCCAGATTTGGTACCAAGGGACGCACTACTGGAGGTACATGGACAGGAACTTTTGGACGAGCAACACAAGAAATTTGAGGAAAATGAGGCCTGATAAGAGTTTGTGGCACAGCCATAACTTGTGGAACCAAATTAGTCACATTAGCAGGAACCAAAGGAGCTGTGTGAAGCAATGGCTGCAGCATCAACGGTGAAGGAACAGGGGCCGGGAAAACTTTATTCACTGTCTGAGTCATTTTGATGACTTTACTTGAGTTTGGATTGGTGTACAAAGCAGGGGCAGAAGGTCTTAACTGACCACTGCTGTTGGATAAAGGAACGGCAGGTATCTGGGTCACCAGGGTGGCAGGCAAGTTCATGCCACCTGTTGTTCTTCTCAAACAGACGTGATTTTTAAAACGGTCCAGTCTAGGGAAAACACTGTGGCAGCGTGAGCAGATATAACCAGCTGGGTGTTTTTCGGTCATGTGCTTTAGCAGCATCTTCTCATTCTCACATACCGTGTTGCACAGGCGACAAGCAGACCTTGGTTTGTTCCTGCAATCATCCATGTGCTTCCCCAAATTAGCGAATTTGCCATAGCAGCAGAAGGGAGAATCGGACTGGAACCCAAATTTCTCTGCAATGACAGCTGACTCTAGATTCTTATTTACAGGTTTTTTACTGTTGGGCGTCTGTGTCTTTCGCCTCTTTTTCTTACGGTGACGGTCGTAGGAGCTGCTTCTTGAGTCACTGTCAAGTTCTGAGCTGAAGTCCTCATCTGGGTTGTATGCCGTGTCACCAGGGGGTAGTGAGTCAGGGTTGACATCGTCATCAGTATCGGTACTTAGGTCATCCTCTGTCAGTCCAATCTCCTCCTCTGCAGCCACCTCATAAACTATAGTTTCTCCAAGCCCATTCTCATCCTCATTCTCTTCCTTTATTCTGAAGCTTACATTCTCTTGCTCTGATTGACTCAAGCTGCAAGTATCGTTTTGTTTATCAATAATAGGCAATCTTTCGGTTTCTGTTTTAATGTGTGGCACTTGATTTGTAGAGTCTGTATCATTTTCAATGCTATTCCTGCAAGTGAGATTTGAAGCTGCTTGATCTGAGACACAATATGAATGATCCCCCAAGTCTTTATTTCTCATTTCAGTGTATATTGTGTTCTCTTTGATGCTGACTTCTGTTGGTTCCATTTTACCCACAGGTTTTACCTGTGCACCTTTCTGATGCTTTTCCATATGTCCATTCAGATGCCATGAGCACCTAAAGATAGTTCTGCAGATTCCACACATGAAACTTTGACTTGGATGGGCATTTTTTAAGTGTAAAGCCAGCGACATCACACGACCAAACTTTGTCTGACATAGGTGGCAATACACCTCGTCTGTGTGAGTCTTAAAGTGATCTATCAGTTTATTCAGAAAGGGGACGTTTTCTCCACAAACACAGCACACAGAGCCTTCCTCACTTTTAAGTAACAGTGGTGCCATGTAGTCATCCTCATCACTGGAGTCGTCTAAGAAACCATGTACAGGCGTAGAGCTGTTGTAATAGCCCTAAAAGCAAAAAAAAACAATCCTGTGAAAACTGGTTTATGCAGTGTACATTTGATAAAAGAGCAGATGCTTTCACCTTAATATAATATTAATATACACTGCTCAAAAAACTAAAGGGAACACTAAAACAACACAATGTAACTCCAAGTCAATGACTTAAGAAGCAACATTGATTGACAATCATGTTCACATGCTGTTGTGCAAATGAAATAGAGAACAGGTGGAAATTATAGACAATTAGCAAAACACCCCCAATAAAGGAGTGGTTCTGCAGGTGGTGACCACAGACCACTTCTCAGTTCCTATGCTTTCTGGCTGATGT
>JAUMHI010000058.1:10033677-10045561 GCA_032359435.1 Enteromius unitaeniatus | reverse complement strand
TTACTTATTAACTGTGAAAACGAGATGCATGTCAACAGAGTTACCTAGTTGTCATGATAACCTTCAAAGCAACAGGTATTTAGGTAATATTTAGCTCAATGGCACAGACTGTAACCATAGCAACCATTTGTATGACTGTGCATGCCAACAAAAATATTAAATACACATCCCTGAACTTATATAAATTACACTTTTAGCTGTCAACACTGACATACCACTACCAAGGAAAACAACCTAAAAATGGTTTCAGAGCAAGATGAATAGATGCTTTTTATTTTTTCTCTCATGTGGACAACTGAGATGCACAGCAGAAGGCAAGAATGTAATTCAGTCTTCTGATAAAAAACGCTATTAATACAGCAAGTAACTGCTTAGTACAAATCCGTCAAACCAGAATTTGTGTGCGTTTCCCAAGTTCACTGAAATAGAGGAGTTTTTGGACGTTTTCGTGTAGGGGTAATTAACTGCACCACTTACATACTGTTGAAGACAAGTGACACCACCTTTCTGCATTTTGGCAGCAGCAACACGCTCCACCTCCTCAAATGGTAAGAGTTCCATGACTTCTCTTGTGCAGCTACTTCAGGCTGAAACAGTAAGAAAAACTATTGGTAACCAGCACACAAAAAAAGTCTACTTGGACATTAAATATACACCGTGTCCTGTGCAACTGTCCTACAGTCCTAGAAAACTTTTCCTGAAACATAAAATCAGTTTGAATCTTGTTCCAGAAACTTTAGAGGGTGTGGTCTGTTTGTGCATTTAGAAGTTTTTCTGTTTTTTTTTCTCTCATAGTATAACAGTGACTTCATGTCAGGCGGATATCCCACTTTATTAAATAATAAATAAAGTCTCTAAACCTGTACAAACGACCTGGCATTTAAAAAGACAAGATACAAGCCAGTGCCAGACCTTTCATTGTAGCATGTTTCTCACACCTTTTATAGTATATAAACGGAGTAAAAGACGAGTGTCTTTCTTCTAAATGCGTATACTTACAACATAATGATTTCATTAATAATTTTCGTGTTTTGGTGTTTGCTCCTCCCCCAAACACGTACGCATGCGCGGGTCCGTCTACTAAATTCGTCCGGATAAGACGTCTATGTATGGCGCATGCGCAATATCTTTGCATAATTTTTAATGGTTTGTATATATATATATATATATAACACTTTACATGTTCATTGATGCTATGTTGCTCATTTAATAAACAATACATTTCTATAAACAAACACATAATTATAATTTAAAATAATCTTTCCTATGTCATACATTTCAGTGTACAGTGCATGTTATTTTGTAATTGTTCTCCCACTATTTTTAACATTTCATAATCAATTGATGATGATTTAGCAATTTTCTAAAAATAGTATGGACAAAGATTAAATAATGTAATATTGATCAATGTTTGATAAAATGTAATTAATCGACATGGCAAATAAAGACGGGACCTTTTATTATTATTACATTTCATTAAACAATTATATTAAAAAAAAATCATGCTGTAACTGCATAGAGGTTACAAGTTTTTGTTCAAACACATATCTGAAAAGCAACGTGTGCTGCCATACCATTTTATTTACATAAGCCAAATAAAATATGAAAATCAAAAGCTTCTGCACGTTTTTACTGTAGAAAGAACATTTTTACATCACTGACTCTTTGCGTATTGTCTTTTGAAACAACGAGTTGAGCTCATGACTGGATGGCTTGGCAGGCACCTGCTCATTTTCATAGAACAACTCATGCACAACTTCCAAACCGCAAAGCACTCCGCTTCTGTGATCCAGACCTCACTCAGCGCTGCTGCACTTGTGTGAGCCAGTCATCTCTTTGGGAACTGCCTTCTGTCTGTAATCATCTGAGCAGGAGCCCAGTCCCCTTTATCAGTGAACTCACAGGTACTGTGAGAACACAGCTTCTATGACAGTAATCTGCTATATTCAGAGAGCGCAGATGATTTCTTAACACCATCCCAAATTCTAGCCGCATAATGAAACCTGTAAAAACAAAAAAAGTGATCCATTATCTTAAATGTACCTGGATAAAGAAAGAATATTATTTCATACTTTCTAAATTTAAATATTTCTTTCAAATGCAGGTACACAAAGAAATCTATTCCAAAACCATAAAAGAAGCATAATGTGTCAGGGTGTGCATTACCAGTTTTTCTCAGTAAGAATTGTGTGAGAGAGCTGACTGCGAGACATAGCCAGGATCTGACTGCGGAATTTAGAAACCAGTGAAGAAAAGCTGGGGTGACCTCTGTAACCAGGCAGCAGAGAGAAAAGAGGGGGACCTGAACCTGGTGCACAAAAGATACAGATCCAGTCCAAATTAAGTGAGCACATCCATCAACGACAAAGCAAACATAATCAACAGTAGTACTGAATGACCTTTTCTAACACTTGTTGAACTGGTCGCTTCATATAACAGTTCTAAAATGTAGTTTAACAACAACTAGGCCTATTTCCTGACCTGCTCTTGTCAAAGCATCTTCCCCATCATTCTCCATCATGGGTAAGAGGAAAAGATTGACTTCTGTCTCCAGGTAATCTCGATTCAGTCCTGGAAATATGTTACAATCCAGCATGGATAAGGTGCCTACAACAGGGAAAAAAAACATCAGGGAGTTAAAACACCAAATCATGTAGTGTTTATGAACATTTTATTTCATGCCATGTGGACTGACCTTTATATTTTAGGTGGGAATGGGCCATAAGCTTGTCAACTGCCATATGCATTTTCTTCAGGTTTCGTGGACAGAACTCTTCCCTCCTTGCTTTGTTCTGCAAAAAAACTATGAAAACAGAACAAAAAGACAAGCATTAAAGCCTTACTCAACACTAATTCTATGAGCGTTTGCCAGCAGTTTCATACATAATGAATGTGAAAGTACAACCCAGTAGCTCAGTAAATAATTCAGGAATAATTATGATCATTAATATTTTTCAGACCTATGTGAGGATAATACTCAGAGCCATCATCTGCTCCTGAGGAGCCGGTGCTGTCGTGACTGGCCGATGGAGTCGAGGGTTTCAGCATCTCGGCAGTTTGCAAAAACCTGTTCAGACAGAGCTGTTAGTTTTTGCCACGCTGAGCCTCAAGTTTTCTATGACCATGACTATCCATACTCAGTCCGATCATTGATTGTCCGTTTATTATAAACTATGAGAATTATAGTATACAGTATAAATAAACTATTAAAAACTTGGAGGTCAGTAAGACATTTTGTGTAAAAACTGCATATTAGAATGATTGGAATGATTTCTGAAGGATCGTCTGACACTAAATACTAAAGAAATTACAGTGCTATATATATATATATATATATATATATATATACACACACACACACATTTAAATGGAGAGAGAGAGAGAGAGATTATTATATATATATATATATATGACCCTGGAGCACAAAACCAGTCTTAAGTCGCTGGGGTATATTTGTAGCAATAGCTAAAAATATAATGTATGGGTCAAAATGATAGATTTTTTTTTTGTCAGAAATCCTTAGGATAGTAGGTAAAGATCATGTTCCATGAAGGTATTTAGTCAATTTCTAACCCAAAATATATCAAAACCTAATTTTTGATTAGTAATATGCATTAATAAGATGTTCATTTGGAATTTAAAGGTGATTTTCTCAGCATTTAGATTTTTCTGTATACTCTCAGATTCCAGATTTTCATACAGTTGTATCTCGGTCAAATATTGCCCTATCCATCCAAACATACATCATACATCAATGGGAAGCTTATTTATTCAGCTTTCAGATCATGTATAAATATCATGTAAAATAATTAGGACAAAATTAACACTTACGACTGGTTTTGTTCTCCAGGGTCACATACACACACATACATATATACATATATATATTTATATGAAACTTTTATATCATTATTATTTAAACTTGAATGACATAATTTATTACCTATATAAGTTGATATCAGTGAACCAGTCCTGAATCACAATTACAACATGGCACACGGTAAAAAGGAAGGCAGTGATCTGCAGAGACTAACCAAACAGTTGGGAAAAAAGGGAGAATTTCAGTTTAATTGAATCTACATAATATTTTTGTAATGTTGAATTATTAGAATATTTTAAAATAGTACATGATAAATAAACTACAGGATATTTGTAAATATTATTATTATAAACTGTTATTATTATAAACACATTGCATGCACTATTACATAATATTCTGTTATATTAATATACAACAATATTTGTACAATAGTATATGGCACTGAGTGTTGGGCATCATTGTCTTAAACTCACCTGCATCTCTACATACGTATGTGGGAGATTGTATTCCGGCGGAAGCTTGCGGTCATTATTAATGAGATGATCCAAAATAGAGGGGCTTAAAATTGGCTGGAGATGAAAATGACAATTAGTTTAAAAATAAACTACATGAAAACAGAAAAAAAAAAAGTTCTGTTTGACCCTACAGTCTGACCTGCGTGTCCAGAAAGATGACCCTCTCCTGAGTGATGTAGAAATCGATTCCACTGCTCTGGTTCCCAGCTCTCTCCTTGATCTCCTGCGTCTGAGCTCTGAACACATACGCCCTGTTTAACAGGAAATCATTGGGTGAAATGCAGGAACAAAGCAAATAAATAGTGGAAACAAATACAAACTCAGGATACTGATGATAGACTAACCTCTGGTCCTCCTCAGGACTGTTTGCTGACAGGAGAGACATGATTGTAGACTTGCCTGTGCCTTGCAGCCCAATAACTCCAACTACTAACATATCCGTCTGGTCTCGCAGATACTGATAAATAACAAACATAATACGGCATACATTCACCTCACGGTTATGTACCTATAGAGTGAAAAAATAACAGAGAACGTGCGCTCTCACCTCCATAGCACTGTCACACCAATTCATTTGGTCATCCACCAGCTTAATGCTGTGCTTCATCTTCTCAGGGGGGAGGAGCTTAGTCTGGCCAATCACAGCTGAAAATCACATGGTTAAACATGATGAATGATTAACACCAATAATAAAGGTTTAAATTATCATTAAAGTTAAATTAACAATGAATTAATTCAAAAGTGAAAGTTTGCTGAAAATACCCTCCAAGATGTAGATGAGTACATGTCTTTATCATCATTTCATTTGCTCATCAATAGAAGCTCTGCAGTGAATGGGTGCCATCAGAGTGTTTCAACAGCTGATAAAAACTATTTACTCCATTCCATTCATTGAAAAGCTACAAGTTTGTAAGAAACAAATCTATCTGCATATTAATTTGTTTACCATTTTGCTGTTTTAAGTTCAAGTGTCTTGATGGATTGTTTAGTAAATACATGCAGCTTTTTGCTTCACAAGACACTGACATTGTGATAATTTCTTGTAAATTACAGTGATGTTTTTATTAGGTGTCTGAACTCTCATTCTGGTGGCACCCATTCACTGCAGAGGATCCATTGTTTAGCAAGTGATGTTGTGCTAAATTCTGCTCCATCTACATCTTGGTCATCTACATCAAGTTTTCATTTTTGGATGAACCATTCCTTTACAGCTTACGTGTGTAATTAAAATATACATTAAGGAGCAAAATATGAGAAAATAACTAACGATCCACAGCTCCACCGGATGCAGCGGAGCCCATGCCTCTGTTCTGGATCTGATACACCGGTTGAGTTGGCCGCTGGCCTTCCCTCTCCAGTTTGGCAGTTCCTGCACCTGAGACTGAAGGAGCCACATCAGGAGGGTTCCCAGGTTTCCCCCCTTCATCTCTGGTTTTAATGAGCATGATTGGCTTTTCCAAAGATGGGGTTCCACTTGCTGGAACACTTGGTTTGGACTAAAAACAAATAAAGACAATATCATGCATTAATACTAAATACAAAACAATCCAAAGCAAGAATTGCTTGTGTAGAATAAACCTAAACTGTATACATACTCGCTCTCCAGGAGGCTTAGCAAGAATAATGGGAGTCTTCTGGAGAAGAGGTCCAGTGGGTTCCTCGCTGCCATCCTGAAAAAACATGAGAATATCACACAACTCAACAATTCTGTCAATAAAAGAGGGGGTTTCAAACTAGGGTTCAGGACTCCCACTGGGTCGCATATTTATAGTACTGATGTTTTCACAGAACAAATTAAAACTAATACTATTTACAGTTGCTTTTACATTTTAGGATGTAGGTCCGTCTCGGGAGGATTATGTCTGACATCTAAAACATTATATGTTTAAAAATGATGAGAAACTTACCCTGCGCTCACGGGGAACATAGTCTCGATCTCGGCTGGGTCCGGAGAGGTTTTGGGCGGGTGGTCCTGGGTCTCGGTCTCGCCGTCGCCTCCTCCTTTTCCCCTGTCCGTACATCCCGGGCTGACTGTGACCCGACTCCGACATGACCGACGCTAGATAGCGTTACCACTACTGAGTGCTGGACTTCTTAATAGATTATAGCTGTTCTTGCAACACTTTTAGGACGGTTTCTTAACGTTCAAAACAAGTATTTACCATTCTAACGTTTTACATTGTTTAATAAAGTTGTAACATTACATATAAAAACATATTCTTGACTGGTAACGTTAATAGCGGACCGTACTGGCCTGTCGACAGCCAAATTACTGATGAATGAATAAACTGTTTTAGTTAAAATACCATTGACGACTTAAATGCTGTAACGTTAACCATGCAGCAAAATAGTTCACTTCTCTTCTTTTTGTAGCGCAGTGATATTTAAATAGTTGTCAGCGAGTATCATTTAACAGGTACCAGACTGTTGTGTGAACGAGACGGTACGAACCCGAAAAGGGGCCGGTGAGGAACCGCGATTTCGCTTTTTTTGGTTCCGATGGTTTCATAAAATCGCACAATATAAAATATACCTACATCTAATAAATATAATATCTTTTTCTAACAATATATTTGCATTGGTGTATTAGCTGCATTGTATTCGTTCAATGCTGTATCTGCTTCAGTCGGTTTAACCGGAAGCTTAAACTCCTGTTTTTTCCCTCTTTTGGCAAGTAATTTGATTACTTAGGCTATTAAACTTGTTTTTTTTTTTACCTTGTGTGAACTTTTTCATTTTCATAATTTAATTCCCATCTTCTTCTTTTTTTTTAAAAAATATAGCTAAAATAAAACATATTGTGATTCTAGAAAAGTTTAAGGAGTCATATGATTCACTGAAAGTCTCAGCAGCACTGAAGAATCATTCCAAGACCAATTTGTTTTTAAAAGGTCAGCGTCACAGAAAAATGCAAAATACAAATAGGTAAAAACTACACATGTGATTTAAATATGACATTTACATTGCTATGAAAATGTATAGGTAGCTTATATGAGAGGACTACTAGCTATGGCTCATTTGTTTTATATATATTCTCTATAAAATATTTAAAGATGTATCATTGTTTTTGTCCATATGTGAAATGATATATTTATGCATGGGTTTACTGTATGTATGTAATATTTATGTATAAGACAACATCTTTTATATTTCAAGTAAAAATGTTAATATGTTACAAATCTTAATTATCATCAAGCACTATTATATCTGCACATTAACATTCACATGGATTTATAAATGTACATTTTTAGTTTATGATACTACATCAACTCATTTTAACAAATCAAACCTGTAGCTTTTCCAAAACGTTTTACTTTTTTTTCCCTGAGCTCAAGTTCAGACCGAGGATAATGCCTTTTGAGGATTCTGCTTAACAAATGTTGTTTCTGGATGAAATCATACAGTGCTTAATCTTTCTTGCTGCAATGCAAAGCAGACCTGTCGACCTCTAGAAACGCATTTATAAGAACTCCTGCTGAGGAGCTGCCATCCTTCAGTTAGTCCAGCTATGGCACTGCACATTACTCTGCTCCTCACCACTGCTTTTTTTCTCCAGAGGTACAGTGCAGGCAATTTTTTGGTTTTTTTAGTATATGAAGTTTTGTTATAGTTTTAGTATTTTGTTGTGTCTTTTTAACATGTAGATTTTAATTGGCTTATTATAATTATATAATATTATTGCATTATAATTTTTATTTAACTTTTAGTTTTATTTTATTAAAATTGATCAAAATGTGAAATATGGCTTCTTAGATGAAATCATATTTTATTTTTCAATTTTAGGTTTAAAGTAAAAATGGTTCTGGTTTTAGTTTTAGATGTTTAAAGAGTTGTTGTTGTTGTTTTTAATGGTCGCACTATTTGCGTCGTGCTGACACCAAAGTACTAATGTATGCATTATTTACTTTCTTTCTCAGCCCTGACACTGAGGTGTTATGGATGTATAACAGATTTGGCTGGAGCATGCATACCAAATATAATAACCTGTCCATCTCGTTGTGGCTCCACAACCACAACCGTATACGTAGGTAAGAAATAAGATGATCATGAAAAATCTGTAAATCTTGTTAGGGTTTTGTTACTGAAGGGGTCTTTGTAGATGGCAGACAAGTGGAACGCAGCACTGCAAAGCCTTGCGCAGACCCTGCTTCATGTGTTACTGGGAGCATGAATTCTGGACAGAGCAAAGTGACCCTCAACTCCCAGTGCTGTAATACAGATTTGTGCAACTATGCAAATGCACCAGGTACTACGATTCTGATATTTTAGTTTCAGATCTTGACATTTTATAGACAGATATTAAGAATTCTATTTAAATGTCATGTATAACCTGTACAGATTTGCCACTTAAGCCTCCTAATGGGAAGAAATGTTTCACCTGCAATGCCACAGCAGACTGCACACGAACGATGGCTTGTGAGGGCGATGAGACTTTATTACAACAGGTGAAACATTTATTACTAATTAATTAATCAATCGCAAAAATCGTTTGACAGCACCATAAAAACCCTAGTTCTTATTTAAATCTATAGACAGAATGTTAGTAGTAGGCTTTAAACGTCAGCTCTGTTTGTTTTGTCTCTCAGCTGAGGTCGATGGCATGAAGGTGACCACGAAAGGATGCTCAAGCTGCTGTGTGGGAACGGGACCCTGGCGCTGGGATTACGCGTACTGCCCTTCGGTTTCGGTGCTAACATGAAATGTTGTGAGGGAAACCTGTGTAACGGCGCTCAGAGCTTGAGAGTGTATTTCCCGATGCTTGCACCACTTCTCTCACTATTTGTCTTCTGATATATGCTCTTTTGTTTTTGTTTTTAGCAAGTCAAAGGCCCGTTTCACAGATTGCGAGACGCGTTTCCACAGTTCTTTACATCGTAAATCTACGGGGTTTTTTTTAAATAATTGTACATTTATAAGACTATAGGCTACTTTGTGTTTTACTTTTTGAGCAAATCGTTGTAGAAGCGTTGAGCCCAGGGTTCATTGATGGAGATGGAGACCTCTAGTGGTGGTGGAAGGGACTGTAGCGGCTGTGGAAAGACTTCGTCTTGCTCTCCAGACTGTTCAAAACGGTCTTGTTTCCCATTTGAGTATCTTTATGTAGATATCTATGTCATTATGCGGTTTCATAGCATCGACAATTAACACTATGTACAGCCCTTACAAAAATTAACCACGGTTTTATTATAGTAAAAGTGCAGTAAGCATGTTTTGTGTTTTTAAATGGTATATTGATTACCATTTTTATAACCACGGTTCTTCCACATACACTATGGTTAAACTACGGTTTAGTGTAGCAAAAAGATGGTTTATTTGTGGCTGTCATATATAGATAACTAGAATCTTTTATTGTTTTGTTTTTGGAAGGAAGCTGACAGTGAACTAGGACTGTCAGCCAACTTATATTTCATGTTTCAAGTACATTCTGTGATTCAATAAAAGCTTATAGAAATATTTTTACATGGCACATATCCTAAAACAATTTTGTTGATATTTGTTGGGACAAAAAAAAAAAACAATACTGATTTAAAAAGGTTTCAGAAACTAAAAGTGACTGTTTCCATAAGAACATGTGACGTTAGAAAAGAAACCTGTGTCCTAACAAACTGTGTATGTTGATCTGTTCCATGTGCTTTTGGGTTTTATTTTCTTTCTTTCCCCCCATGTGCTCCTCTCATTTGTAACCCCGCTCCGCTCATTAGTGTTTGATCCTCTGCCAGACTTGTCTATCAGGTGTCTTGTGTTTTGTCTTTGATTAGTCTGTGCATTTAAACCATGCTCTGTCTAGTGTTCGGTGTCAGTCGTTGGTTGTAGTTTGATGTGGATTCATGTATGTATGCATGCTCTTGTCTCTGCATTTTCCTGTATCACTTTATGTTGGATGAAATGTTTATTGCACTTCAAGTTTCTGCCTCATCGTCTCCTTGCCCGCTGAGAAGCGAGACAGCTACAGCACAGCAACACATCGTGACACAAACTGTCTAAAATATCAGTAGAGAGACTGAAGAAGCTTATGGATTTTGTTGCCATAATCACAGTCCTGTTACTGTAAACTGCTAGGATTGTGGCATTATTTGATCAAGAAAGGCTTTAGCGCAGGCTTTTAATGAAAAGACTATAAATATTTATTTTTTTCTGTGGTATAAGTCTTATTATTTTAATTAAAATGTAAAAAAAAAGATTTAAAAAAATTAAGATGTACAACATTAAACTGACAAGAGTTTGTTTGTTTAAATTAATTATCACTGCTACAAAAGAGTGACAAAGGTACATATTATTAGACGGCCATCAATACTTGTCTTACCGTAATTCAAAACACTTGAGAACCACTGCTGCAGCTCATTTAAAATATCCATGAAGTATTTACACTATATTTGAGACAAAAATGTAATCCTTATTAGACAGAATTGTGTTTGAGAATTAAAACCTGATTTACTTTCTGCTTTTTGTTTCATGGCAAAGTAAATGTAACAATTGTACAATAACCAGATACTTTGTTTACCTATACACCAACATTTTGTTATGTTTGTCATTTCTAAAACCTAATTTCTATAGTCTGCAATAATGATAACCTGCAGGCGATGTTACAGCACACAGCACCAGACAATAAAACTCCTCAGTGCAGGTCGAGCACATCCTGATCATATTCCCTCTTTTTTTCTCCCACTTCTTTCCTGTTAATATCTACTGCCATATATACATTAAAAACATTCCTTCTTTCTTACACATACTGTATATTATAACAGTATCCATCAGTAAAGCAACAAGTTTCCAGTTTCACTTAGGAATTCCAGCTGGAAGAATTATGAGCTATATGTGACACGCTGGCAACTCTTTTTTTTTTTTTTTTGAAGGACAGTATCAGTTTCAGCATGATTCATGTTTCTGAGGGATGTAGTCTCCTATCCCTCACTTCTCATCTCAGTCTGAACTGAAAATGGCACAGCCTCTCCTCTTTGTTCTCATCAGTGCACTTTTCTACAAAGGTAATCGCTGGACTTTTTCTTTCCGCATTTGTTAGCGTTAAGTGGTATAATTTTAATATAATTTATTAAAAAAGATAAATAATAATAGTTTAAAATATAGGTTACTGAACTGTTTTTTTTGTAGTGTGAAATGCAGCAGACTTAAACATTAACAATGTATTTCCTTATAGTGTCCAAGGTGTACTCAGCAATTTGTATTTTATAATATTTTTCAAAAAGACAAGACTTCTCTAAAAGAGGTTAAGGTTTTTGTTATATAACCCTTATTGCCACTCCGTCCCCTCACAGTTTACTATTGAATCTAACTGAACGTGACAGACACTATATATCGTTAGAAAGGTCTAAGACTCCTAAATAGATATTTTACCATCTTTTTTTGTTAAGAAATGATGTAGGAAAAATAATAGATTAATTTATGACAAGAGTGCACCTAAAAAAATCTACATTATAACAGGAGCTCAGACATTTGTCACAAAAAAACTTCTATGTTGCCTGTTTCTTTATCCTTTGAAAACCCCTTTTAAAATCAGACATTGCATTACCATGGAAATGGTACATCAAAA
>JAUMHI010000058.1:9974098-10016129 GCA_032359435.1 Enteromius unitaeniatus | reverse complement strand
CGTTTCTGTCTTTGCCCTGGTGTGACGTCGTCTACTACAGCCCTCAGACCGTGCAGGTTGTGGCAGGGGGCTTCTTAATTGCCAACGGCATAAATATCTCCCCCGACAGAAGGCAAGTTTCAGGAAAAAAATGAACCTTTGTAATGATAAAAGCACAGCATAGTGTAAAATTACCATCATAATTACATCCTGTTTATATGTTTTTAATGCGATTAAATTGTCCTTTTAGGCATTTGTATGTGGCAGATATTCTGAGGCACAAAATTGTTGTATTGGAAATACAGAAAAACACTTTATTGTCTCATGTAAAGGTAAACATCAAACTACACATTTTATCCTGAACCTCATATGAAAAACATCTCTAGTATAGAATCATAAGTTGTGTTCACTTCAAACACAACAAACATGTACAAAAATGTAATTGTTCTTTACTAGAAAAAGAAAACTACTCTTCCTGATATTGCTAATATTACATGATGCTTTTTCTAACCCAGGAGGTTGATGTGGGGTCACTTTGTGACAACATTGAGGTGGACCATGAAACTGGAGATCTATGGCTGGGTTGCCACCCAAACGGTCTTAAATGTGTATTTCATGATCCGAGTGATCCACCCGGTTCTGAGGTGTGTGAGTGTATTGTGTAGTGTTTAGTGCCTGTGCTTAAATATTATGAACTGTCGTGATTGAGTCCGGCTCACAGCATCGTTCTCTTTTCTTATCCTTTCTTTTCCCACTATCTCCTGTCTTATCTCAGCTGTCTCTGAGTTACAAATCTATAATATAACAATGTTCTCTTTTAGGTTATCAGGATTGAGAGCATCCTCTCTGAAAAGCCCAGGGTGACTCAGGTTTATTCAGATGACGGCAGTGTGATCATTGCTTCTTCGGTGGCGACCCAATATGGAGGAAAGCTGCTCATTGGAACCGTTTATCAGAAAGCTCTGATCTGTGACTTAAAATAGTAAATATATTCACTTACAGGAAGAAATAGATATTGGCTAAAGTGTTTAAGAGAGCAGTTTCGAAGGCAACACAAAAAGTCAATGCCTTTTGTAGGGTAAAGTTTGAAAAAATAATTCTCCATACAATATTAATCTGGCCAAACACAGGCTGATTTATCTGATCTATTGTCTTCTAGATATGTGAGCTTGAAGTATAACTTGATTTAGCATCTGACTCATCTTGACTTGTTCTCACTCATTAGCTGTCCGACACTTGCTTTTTATTTGTTGAGTTGTGCAAAAAAATATTCATCGATTCATGATGTATGTGCAACACAAATAAAATTTTCCAACACACTCTTACTGAAGCTAATAATTTGTGCAAATGGACAATAATGACTAATTAGTATTTTCTACATAACAGCAGGGAGCACAGAACTTTAATAAGGCCGCTGTGTGCAGAGTGGTAAATAAAGTGGGCCTTACTCCCAAGCACAAACTCATTGAAAATGTACCAGGTATGTAATGAAATGATGCCATAAGGGTGGGTAGTTAGTGACTATATGTCATGACCACCACAGCTGTTAAATAAACATAAACTATTCACAATTTATTTTCATCTTTATTTTTACAAAAGCAACAGTTTTTCTTTTCCTGTTGGATTTAATTATTCTTCTGATCCCTTGATATTGTGGCCATCTCTTAATCTATTCTTGATTATTTTGAGTAGAGGTCAAACGTTAATTTCATGAGGCTACTACTCTGCGAAATGCAACCGTTTATATTAGAGAACATTACGTAAGAAATGCATGACTGTCATTTGTATATTGGTATATTTGTATATCTAGAGATATACGCTATTTCTACAGTCCAAGGCGCGTCATGGTGTTGCCAAGACCGTGGTTTTCCCACGAAGTGGGCTACTTTGACGCAGGTGCATCAGGTTAAATCCATCTCCCCGAGACGAGATTTTGACAAAAGAGGAGACTGACAGCAGGGAAATTCTTGAAAAAAAAAACCGTTTGGTTTAGTTTTTTTTTTTTTTTTTTTAAATAGGATGTATTGGTTTTGCAGACATGGCAACCCTGAAACACTGATAAGCGTTAAAGTTGTTTACTAGCGTTTCAGGAAGAATGGGGAGGTTAGCAGTTTTCTCGTTAGCTGTTATTGCTCTCGCAGCTTTCGTTGGAGAAAGGCTCGTTGCACTTAGGTTGGTCAATATTTCCAATCGCAATTATATGAAACGAATGCTATGAATGTCAAGCTTTTCAGTTGCGATAAAGGTTTCATCGATCTGACCTTTGATGCTACTTTTTTAGTGTACTAATGCAAAGTTTTAAACTCGCTCAAACGATAATAAATGCTTAAATGTGTATAAATGTAAGTTAATCCTTTCCGTAGGCATGTCTTGCTTTACTCCAGAGAACTTACCCAAAACTACCTTCCAAACTGCCAACTAATAGAGGGCATAGGTAAGTTAGAGACATTTCACACACACTCTATGCACAGGTGCCACTTGTTGGTCTGTTTTAAATAATGTTTCTAAGAGTTAAAATGGGACATTGTAGTGATATTATTGTCATTTTTATGTTTTTTCAACAGAGTATGGAGCTGAAGATATAACCTTACTCGACGATGGATTGGCTTTTCTGAGCACTGTATGTCATAAAACTATGACTAAGCATTAAGTTTATCCGATATATGCCATTATTAATTACAAGGTGTGAGTAGTCCTAAATCCTGTCCAAAAACTTACGCCACCTATCCCCACCCATAAATATCCCAAAAATCAGAGACGAATGATCAGTGGCCCCTTATTGCAGAACAAACATTGGGGTTGGATCCACATCTGGTTGGTGTAGATGGGTAGGGTAAGGGGTGGAAATGGGGGGGGTTTAGGGATCGGGGATGGAGATGTGTAGGTTTAGGTATATGCAAAGTGGGAGAAGTTGGATCCGGATTCTTCCTGGCCCCCTGGATCTTGTGTTCTGCTGTGAGGACCATGTGAACATGATAGCTGAATAACAAGGGTTTAAAAGCACTTAAGCTTAAAACAAACATTTCCTAAATATTTTTTCCTCAAATCTGATGGGTTGGTTGGGATGTTGTTCCAGGATAGACAAGGATGTTGAGCCGGGAGCATGTTTTGCTTAGTGACATCAGATTCACCAAATGCACACATATTAAACCAGGAAATGATGCAAAGTATTAAAGTGTAAACTGATACAAACAGAATCGTACTGTGTTTATGTAAAGTGTAAATTTCAGTAATATTTGTACAAAGGGTAAATTGCAAATAGCCCCTCGCACTTGCTGTGAAGAGATCCCGGTCACACCGTCCTAATGAACCGTGATGAATTAAACACAGGGCTTGAAATATGCAGGCTTACCATCCTATTCAGATGATCCTGGAAAGATATACACCCTGAATCTGTGGGATTCTGAACCAAAAATTAAAGCACTGAACATCAAGGGAGACTTTGACAAAGGCTCTTTTAATCCGCATGGAATCAGCTTGTACACGGATAACAAAGGTTTGCCATTTTTATAAAATAAATACTTTTTTCTAGCATACAGTAGTAATGTTTTAAAAATGTTTATTGATATGTTGTAAATTTTCCATGAACAGCTCTTAGGAATTTAGACACTTATGAATGTAGGACATTACTAACTGGATTAAAACTGGATTTTGTAGTAATACGGTTTTTTATAATGTACTTTAACAATTTTTTTTTACAATGTTAATTAGATCCTCACTATTAAATCCTATATGTATTCCTTTTATAGAAGTCTAATCGTGTATGAATTCTTCTCTCACTACAGATGGTGCTATATACCTGTTTGTTGTGAATCATCCTCAAGGCAAAAGCCAAGTGGAGATTTTCAGATTTGTTGAGAATGAAAATGCTCTTCAGTACATCAAGACCATCAAGCATGACCTCCTGCACAAGTATGTGCTTATTTCTGTATATGTAAAATATTTCTGCAACTCTGAACCTGATCAGAAATGAAATTCCTGTGGATTTTTGTGGATTTTTTTAGTCTGAATGATATAGTAGCTGTGGGGACTGAAAGCTTTTATGCCACCAATGATCACTACTTCATTAATGGGATTCTCAAGATTGTGGAGCAGTTTCTGTCTTTGCCCTGGTGTGACGTCGTCTACTACAGCCCTCAGACCGTGCAGGTTGTGGCAGGTGGGTTTCCATCTGCCAATGGCATAAATATCTCCCCCGACAGAAGGCAAGTATCAAAAAAATGTTAAATATAGTATATGGTATCAACGCATTTCTCATGGCCTCTCATTTGTTGTTAATACAAATAACATATAATTTATTTCAGGCATTTGTATGTGTCAAATATCATGAAGCACAAAATTAGTGTCTTGGAAATACAGAAAAACACTGTATTGTCTCACATAAAGGTAATCACAAAACTGGTATTCCATAAAAAAATATCAATTTCAGCTTTATTGGATGTGTTAGCTTTAAATAACCATGAAAGTGCTTTGCGACACAATTTTTTTTCTAACTCAGGAGGTTGATGTTGGGTCAATCTGTGACAACATTGAGGTGGACCATAAATCTGGAGATCTATGGCTGGGCTGCCACCCAAATGGTCTCAAATTTATACTTGGTGATTCGAATGATCCACCGGGGTCTGAGGTACGTGTGTACGTGTGTGTATTCTGAGCATTTATGTAACAAATAGATATTAAATAATGTGTATTCCCTTTATTTGTTGGCGATGTGACATTCTTATTTTTCTCCAGTATTTACAGTTTGCTGTAAAACAATAAAAAAATGAATGTTTCCATGTTCTACTGTAGGTTATCAGGATTGAGAGCATCCTCTCTGAAAAGCCCAGGGTGACTCAGGTTTATTCAGATGACGGCAGTGTGATTGTTGGTTCTTCGGTGGCGACCCAATATGGAGGAAAGCTGCTCATAGGAACCGTTTATCAGAAAGCTCTGATCTGTGACCTAAAATATTGAATATACTCACTTACAGGGAATAATAAATACTGAATCCACTGTTTGAAAGAATTTGTCTGAATAGTCATTTTAAAGGCAACACACAAAAAAGGGAAAGCCTTTTGTAGGATAAAGTTAAAGATAAAGTCAACTAGTGCCAAAATCTTTGCTGACATGCTGTACTTTAATTAAAAAAAAATTCAGTTACTTTAAATAGGTAATATTTTAAAAGTATATAATGTCAATGAAAATTAATAATTTATAATAATTTCTGAGTGAACCTTACCAGCACCATCCCACCAATTGGATAGCTCAGTAATAATAGATAATACTGTAATGTGTTACTATGGCACTTATAAGAAAAAAGGAGGTGGGGAGTGTACTTTAAGTTTGTTGTTCCTCGTGAAAAACTAAAGAATCATCAAGTTTTTGTTTTTTAAAGAATGGTCATTTTTGATTGATAAAACCAAGAATGCCCAAATTGTACCTTGCGAGTATGAATGACACCAAAGGGGAGATTTTATGCAAACTGTATATTGAAGAAAAGAAAGGCAGTGTGATTGTCACATGTTTTGAAAGAGAAAGGGCATGCAAGTAAGATGCCCTTTTCTTAAAGACTAAAGCAATCTGTGTTCAAAACCTAAAAAATGCTACTAAAGCGTTACTCACAGTCCCTGTGAGTTCTGTGTAGATTCTAGCGTAGAGTTCTGTGCACTGTGTAGATAGTTCATGACTGATTTTTATTTTACATGATTATGAAACAAATTAATTCTCAGTATTTTATGATGATTTGCATTTTATTTACACAAAATGTTGTACGTGATACCAAGTTGCGTGTTCATTAAAACCGATTGAAAAGAAATGTTATTTGAAATGGTTTTTTCTTCTTTGTACACCAAACTATCACACCATAGTCACAATCTAGAGGAAAATGTCTGATTCTGTCCATGTAAGAGGAAAAGACTAAACAGCAATAGCAAAAAACAAAAAAAATAAAAAGTGAGCTCTCCTTACAGCTGATTATCAGCATGAGTAAGGGCTCTATTCCAGTCTCAAGTGTGCTGCTGACTGAAGTCGTAAACAAAGTCGTAAGTGCTGGGCTCTTTGGGAACAGGAGGAGGGACGTCAGGAATCTGAATGTTTTCGAGATCCAAAAGGCGAAGTTTCAGCTCCATAGTAACCAGAGTGTCCATATCTGATTTTGTGAGCTCGCTTGTCATCTCTTTTCCCAAAAGAGCATTCAAGCCATCGGTCCAAATGCAGTACTAGTGAGAGAAAAATAGTTTCATTAAGGATGACGCATGAATTTATGCAGTGCATGAGTGACAAACAACTGATATCATGTCGTATTAAAGAAATACTCTTAATGGCTTTGATGTCCTGTCTTTGTCTTTCAGTGAGACCAAAATAAATTCTATATGACTGTCCTGGCCTTTTATATGCTGTAATATAGGCCTACTCACTTCATGCTTGTCCGGAGCAATGAAGTTCAGATTTTCATCAGAGTTATGAAGAATGGAAAAAGCCAGCTCCAGCAGCTCCTGAAAAGCAGATAAAGAATAATAAATAACCTCCAAACCCGGAGTACCTGACCTCACTTCCTCTCCCACAACTTCCAGCTGAACATTACTACAGGTGCCTTTGCACAACAGATGGCTTCTGTCACCGCTACAACATCCTCCCAAAGTCACCCAGCTGGAGT
The DNA here is from genome assembly GCA_032359435.1 of Enteromius unitaeniatus. Lineage (NCBI taxonomy): Eukaryota > Metazoa > Chordata > Actinopteri > Cypriniformes > Cyprinidae > Enteromius > Enteromius unitaeniatus. The sequence goes on along the minus strand of JAUMHI010000058.1, from coordinate 10,009,513 downwards.
GCTGATTTCCAGCATGGTCAGTTTAGAACTATAAAATCCTGATACTGATCAAGGCCTAAGTCTTAAGAAATGAATATCCTTTATAATAAATTTATCAGCAAACGTGCATATTTAGGATGATAATGATAAAAACAAAAATGGGCTTCATTAAAAAAAAATAAAAACAGAAAACACCCCTGAAAATAAAGCACATGCACATGTTGAGTTCTTGCCCTCTCCGCTCAGTTAAAGATTCGCCAGACTCATTTTTCTCAAACCTATTTATCCTGTTTGAATATGTCATTAAAAGAACTGATTTATACGATTTAATTCATGCGAGAATTCAACAGTACTTCGGTTGCACGATTTTGATTCACTTAAAAGAACCTGTTCATTTGAGTCAGTAAATCGTAGGCTGGTCATGTTGATTGTTTTTGCATGCTGTCGTGTATTCAGTTATTTTTATCACATTAAAAAAGAAGACTGGCTAGATTTGTCTTCAATACATAAACATGCACACAGAATACATCAACAGCACATCAACAGTCATGCGTTACGTTGAACATATGTATGCAAATAAGCTGCCTACAAGAGATTCTATCTCATATATCATTACCTTATTGCCTACAGTTTGCTTTGACTATAAACATTAACTCAGCTTTAACTATAAACACATTATTTTTTCTTTTTTGAAAGTACAGAAACACACCTGTCCTGGCATGTATAGTCAGGGCCATTCTACTGAACACATTTACTCCATTAGTGCTTTATCCCCATATAACCACTAGATGGCGTCAGTTTGACTTCATTTGCATTGATGGATTGATAAATGTTTTCAGCTGTTTAGGAGTAACTGTTGTACTCTTACATTGTTCTGTTTAGAGGTGGTGGCGGTTGTTGTTTTTGATTAGTTACTATCTTGAGTTAAAGCTTGTCTTTGCTTTATTCTTCAGTATAATGCCTTGCCTTGCATACTCTTGAGGTTATATCCACTACACCTTGTCCTGTCCTTTCTGGTGAGTTTAGGTGCAGTAATGAATTCTTACCTTATTCTTAAACGCTCCTTTCTCCTTCGTGTGTGGGCAGTCTTTACCCGTGACCACTGCTTTGATATCTGCTACTGTCACTAGAAGTAGAAAAAACGTTACGTTGAATTAGCAAATTTTCAAAATGTAGTAATGATGGTCTACTATGAGCATCTAAAATGAGCATATTTAGGCTAGCCTTCATCCAAGCTTGTGGCTCAGTAATGCATCAATAATGTTAATAACAAGAAAAAAAAATTACATTGTCAGTTATAATCCAAAAGTGTTTTGCTCACCTTTCTCCTGGAGAGAGTCATGTGATATTTGTCCTTGTGAGAACTCCTCTATATCTCCATAGTGTAGCACTTTATGGTTTGGTGATAGACGGCAATACCAGAACTTGTCTAGAGGAGATGATGAGAGATAGATACAGATAGGAATATGCATGTTGTGTACTGACTGTTTCCTTGCATCCTGCTTTTTAATGTCCTCGTAATGATCCATTCCAATTAGGTCTGTTTTCAACTAGCAGGTCAACAGCACTGTAAATGAAAATCTGATTTTGATTAAAGCAGCAGTGACCTGAGAAAATCACTTTTGATTAAAAGCCTCATTAGGTCTGTGCTTGTGACTAACTGGCGGCCCTTTCATGTGGAATGCTTGATGAATATTTCATATCAATCGGTTTTGAAATGAACATGATTAGAAATAAAGAGGTCACAATGATGATATAGATTTCTCTTTTTCAAGAGAGAGCCGGAGAGATACAATGCAGCGTTTGTACAGGATATAGGCTGATGTTGTGTGTCCCAAATAGAGAAGGAGCTTATTTTAATGTATTGATATCTTTAAGTTTTGTGTTAACATAATGCAGTATTAAACAGACCAAGCTTTAGGATAAGGTACTCAGGGGAACCTGTAAGCCTATGGTGCCCTATATTTGAGTAGATTATTGAAAATGTGCATAATATGAATCGACATTAAGCCATAGGAAGAGTTCAAATACAGTGTCTTCCTTCAACTTATGTATGTCGATGAATTTGATGTGATGTTTACGCAAACAGTACGTCTGCAGTTGTAATCAGAGCCATTAAATGACTTTTTGAAACTTGTCACGCATCAGTAAGTTTACTAGTGCGCATGTAGTGGTATCCTGATTTTGAATGAGCTGAACTGACCTTGTCTGCGACGGGCACTGATCTTCCTAAAGCATGTGCCCTCACACAGGCGGTTCAACCTCTGCTGTTTAATCAGCTCCATCACCTCTGGCTGGAGCTTCTCTCGGAGTTCTCTTTAGAAATTGAAATTAGACACATTACCTTGAACTACCTTGGCTTATCACACCATCATTAAGAACGCACTTCTTTAATAAACATGAGAAGCCACAGAATGAAAAAAAGGTTTTGAGAAATAATTTTAAAGTCACCACGAGATCAAAAGTACCGATTTGCATTTTTAATGGAATATTGCAGAATCATTTATCCATGCACATCATTTTGAGAAATGTATACCTGTGACGTTTCCTCATAATTTCAAATGTATATCTCAAAACTCAGGGGAAAAATATCATGTTTCTGTTACATGTTACAATTCATGTTACATCTTAATTAGCTTTTTTTCCTGCCATACACCAAAAATAATAAAGAGGTAAATTGTGACATTACATTCTCAAAAATCTTTTTCTTGCATATCCCAGTTTAGACTGTTATTCTTAGAATTGCATCAGTCACACTTACAGTAACTTATTTATTTAGACTTAGGCTTCACAATTTGGGGGAGAAATGTAGTAGCTGCACAATGTGCGTGTTCATCAAAACCACTATTAAAAAAATAATAGTAATATTTTTTTTCTTTTTCTCACTTTGATGCTATTAATTCTGAGATTTGGTGTATTATTATTTAAAAAATGTAAACAACAGTAACAATATTATTCTCATTAGAAGTATAGGAAGTATTCTCTAACGCACATTAAAATGACCCAAACTCAGAGCAGGTGCTGCTCCACACAAACCTCATCTCTACATGTCTGCTCATGTGTAAGAGAACACAGTGCTACATTTCACTCTGAAACACGCATACTTTGTTAAATTGCAGCATTTCTGATTTGATAATCTTACTAGTTTCTATTCCAGTTTTGCTTCTTTTACTTGTGCAGCCTTAGATATACAGCACAATAAGAAAAGACCCATGAAGCTTCTAATAAATGCTGACTTTAATTCTTTTTTTTTTTTCTTTCCTTCAGTGTTTTTAAAAGGCAAAAAATGAAAAGCAGCATGGAATGGTTTTGGAGTATGGTGGCTGTTCTATTAGTTAATGGCCAGCTCTCATCCTAAGATGCATTTAGCAGCGTATACACATTAATTATGAACTAAACAAGAAACTGATGTCTGACATTCATAACCAGCAGTGTATTGCTTTATTATGAGATCTGAATGTGGTTGCTAGACTATAAGAGGATGTACTTACAGCATTGGGCGTGATTTGGGGTCATCCTGGCTCAACATCTCTGACTTCAAGGGCCTGTGAGGCCTGGAACTGTCCACTCTGTTAAACTGCAACGTGACGCTTTGGGTGGCATACCTCTTCTGTTTTTTCTCTGCCTAAAGAGGTGGAGACACAGCCCTTCAAATAAGTGAATCAACACATCTTATTGCTTTATTCATGACTTGATTTCCATTGGCTTGAAGGCCTGGAGGCTTCACATTCTAGTTCACTCTGTTGGAGAGTGTTTTGTGATTTAACATCATTTGCTGTTGGCTGAAGTTAATTCAGTCCGAGTCTTCTCTTATGTAGTGCTTTATCTGTGTGGCTTAATGGAGTTTTTCTTTATCTCAGACCTTGCATACATTCGTGTGGCCGTTGGGTATGGGCCTGACACAGTGTGGGGGTCTGGCAGGGGGAACTGAGGAGCTCTAGGATTAAGGCCCTGTCAGTCTGATCTCCAACAGTTCTGTGACACACTCAGAGCCTGGGGAGAAACATGCTGACACAGTGCACTGAAGAGAGTGGGCCAGCTAATGTCTTTATAGAGGACACATTGGTTATGGTTAGTTACTCAGTTGCCATGTGTTTTGTCTTTATTGTAGTGTACGAAATATTTCCATCGTGTTACAGAATCTGTTTCTGTCCATGTAGACAGTCACAGTTTCTTCATCAATAAGTAAATTCATGGTGGTTTAAAAAGTCATTTAAGGTTTTAGCTTTCACCATTTTGACTTATTTTACATGAAAAGGGAGGTTTTTCCACAATGTGTTATTTTTGATGTAATTGACACTTAAGTGTGTACGGAAGCATTTGGGTGACACTCTGAAAATTTGTATTTTCATGGCTCAAGAGTCTGTATCTGAAAACAGGTTAAAGGTGGGAAATATCTTTAGGCACACAAGTAGAATAAAAAAAGTGTCTTAGATCATTTAAGTTTTAATATACCAGATTTGTGGTGCAGTGTAGAAGAATGAATTTAAGTGTATAATTTGCTGGAAATACAACAGTACAGTAGGTAAATGGGCCATAAGTCTATGGTCATAATGTCAAGTTGCAGGGGTATATATTCATAGCAATAGCCAACAACATTGTATGGGCAAAGTTATTGTTTTTTTTTCATGTAAAAAATCATTACAATATTAAGTAGAGATCATGTTATTTTTTTTTACTGTAAATATTTAAAAACTACAGTTGGGCAATAATTATATAGAAATACATTTTTTTACAAATTGACCCTTATGAATCTAGTTGTGGTCCATGGTCACATTTGGAAATATTTCATACAGACTATGGATGTTTTTTCTGCACAAATACAAAAATAAATAAGAAAAGGAAAATAAAACTGTTGATAAATTAATAAATAATAAATTATTATTATTATTTTTATTATTATTACTGCCACTAAACATTTACTAAATAAATTTATAAATTTATTAATATCAAATAATATTTAAAAAATTGACATTTGAAAATGCATCTCAGGATCCCTCATGAAGTTATTTAAAACTTCCCAGCTATCTGATGGTTTTTATTGCAAAACCATGTAATCATTTGATTGGAAGGATCAAATAATTTTATGATCTCAGATTTTATTACATACGACAATTAATTATTCTGACTTATTTCCACCATGCTTTAGTTTTATTATACAGCCTGTCAAGACAAACAGATGATTCTTCAAAAGGGTAAAAAAATATTTACACACAACTGCTATTAGTCATCAGTATAAATAAAATCATAATAGATCCTATAATATTATTAAAAAATGAGCAGTAACTCACACTCTCCCAGTGACAAACAAAACAAAAGACTATTGAATACATGTGCTTTAAATAGACCCCCTTCACTAAAAAGATACAAATAATAATCAGAAGTTATGTTTATTTTCCAAAACGTGCACACACACACAAAGTAGATCTAATTTTAGGGTATTGTATAGTGAAGACCTGATCTATTTATGAAGATGCTGTCTTTGTCCGTGATGCGTTACAAAAGGTGAACCGACTGTACAATACTTTAAAGAAATATTACTTTAAATAGATCTGCTAGACAACTCTATTCAATCATGCAACACGACAATAACAAAACATCACCCAATCATTAAGTTGTTGGATGACTACTGTGATTCTCAGGTGTGAGTAGAGTCAGTTAAGATTAAATGCGGTTATTCAAAGGCTTGCTGTACTTACTTGTCAAAGCCATGTCCAGTGTGTCAGTGCTGAAACGGCATGTGTGTATAGAAAAGGACTGAACCACAAACACAGTGTGTCACTGGGGCGAGAGCAAATTAACGCAGGCAACGGCAGATGCTCCTACAGCCAGAATAGTTCCCTCAAAAGGAGAAGATCCCCTCAGCTTGTGGATATGAGAATGAGGACAAACAAAGTAGTAGAACCCAGTGTAGTATTTCCCATTAACTCCTCACTAAGAGAAAGACACTGTTCTGAATCACGAGAATGCTGCTTTGCTTATGTTTATATGAGCGAACCGCACCGATTGGACAGATGCCTTCGTGGTGCCAGCCAATGAACAGCTGGCTATGGTCACATGGGTAGATCACAGAGGGAGAGCATGAGCAGGTTGGATGGGGGATGGGGGAGGACAGGACCAAAAGATAATGACTTAGACCATCTGGTTAAATTTGAGAGGGTTTGTGCTGCTGGATATCAGATACAAACAGACATGACGAGAGTCTAGCACATTTATTGTGAAAAAGAAAAGGTGGGACAAAGTGTGGAAACGCTGAGATCCTGTAGCATCATTCTCCCTCAAAGCAAAAGCCATAGTCATTAGAATTCTGTTGTCATAGAAACTTGTTCTGTGTGGCCTGTCGGGCTGGTGGCGGGACTCTCTGTCTACTCCTGCCTCACACAATAAGAGCCTCGCAGCCTCTTCCTCTTACACTATGCTCACATCTTCTGTGTTCTTGATATGCAGGACGTAAGTGGGTTTGACAAGGCCACATCAGATCTGCCAGCAGAGATGCTGTAATTCATGGACTGTATCGATATTGGTCGTATGAGGGCAGATGAGAATTTCAAATGGTTTCGGTTTAAATGAAGGTTAGTCATCAGGTAAGGGATGAGCAGTAGGGTTGGTTTGAAGATGGAATTTATTGTTTTATGATGCGGGCTGGTTTACGTTAAAGCAGTTGATTTGCAATAATTGCTTTGACTTTCTGGAAGTGAAAATCTTTTTTTACTCACCCTCATGTTGTTCTAAACCCGTATGATTGACTTTCTTCTGTGGAACAGAAAAGGAGATGTAGTAATATGTTCACACTGCTCTTTTCTGTACAGTGAAAACATACAATAATCAAGGCATGCATTTTAAGATCCAGAAATAACCAACCAAATAACCAAAAGGGTGAGACTTCTGGTTCATTAGCTGCTAAAGGGAAATAACAGGGAAATAATGAGAAGAATGGTAACATGCAGTAAACGGTAAAACCGCACTACAAACCAGTGTGCTCGTAATTAAGATAACGTGTTAAAAGACCAGAAGCTTGCCCCTTAGGTTTTACAAATGAAAGCATTGTGATATTATGCTACCCAAAACTTCTAAACAAGATAAAAATAGGTGGTCACAAATTCAAGTCACAAAAAAAAAAAAAGTCACAAATTCACTCACCAACAGCAGGTAGTGTTTAACAGTAAGAATATAGCATTGAGGTAAGACGAAGAGAAAATACACTTTAAAATAAGGTGTCATTTATTAGCATTAATGTATTTACTAACATGAACAAACAATGGACAATACAGTATTCATCTTTGTTAACATTAGTTCATAAAAATGCAATAAGTCATTGTTAGTTCATGTTAGTTCATTGTGTGTTAACTAATATTAACAAACACAACTTCCGATTTTAATAACGCGTTAGTAAATGCTGAAATTAGCATGAAAACTGTCTAAGTATTGTTCATTCTTAGTTCATGTTAACTAACGTTGTTAACTAATGTTAACTAATGAACCTTATTGTAAAGTGGTACTGAAAATACTATTAAAACAGTTGCCCTTAAAAAAACATAAACCAAACCCCTCACACCCAGTTCAGTATTTTTCTGTGCAACGGTGAGCTTGATCTGTCTACTGCTGTATTTTCTACTTTTTGTGTCTGTCCGTTTCTGGCTTCTGTTATCAGCTGATGACAATTAGTTTATTTGCCCAGTTAAAGAATTAGTTTTAGTATAGGTAACAGGGATCTCAGTTGATGACGCTGTGTATTGGTGCAGTCAAGTCATGTAGATTGTATTTTATGAGTGGGAAACTTGAAATTGAGCAAAAAAAAATATTTTTTTGTTATGTTAAATGCTATGTTATGTTAAGGCTATGTAAGTAACATACAAAATGTAATAATTAATGATTTAGTTTGCATTAGTTTAGTTTAGTTTAGTTTCCTTCATACATTGAATAAAAAAACGATAAAGCAAAGTAAAATTTTATGTAGAAAAGATAAATCACCATCTTCAACTCATAAATATGAACTTCCCTGAAGACCTTTTCTGCACCCTTTGTTGCTAGAGCAAAATTCATACCGTTTGCATGCCATGTTTACCGTTTGAGCTGGTATATCACCCAGCACTATATTACTACAACTTAAAGCAACAGTTTTCTATTTTAATGTTTTAAAACTTTTTTTCAATTTCATCAGCAGCAAAAGACAACAAAAGAACAGCATTTCTTTTAAGGCGAGACACTACAGGTGAATAGGGTAAAATCATTAACTTACAAATAGGACCATGAAACTTTACCAGTTGATTACTCGCATGAATAGGAGAAAAAAATGTATTGCAAGTTTTTTTTTTTTTTATGTTTAAATATGCAAAAGAGGCAATAGCTCATTAAATATGCAGAAATTTGCATATATTTCAGTACATATATCTGAATATAGCATAAAGCCAGGTACAAAATTATTCTTTTAGAAATAATTTAGAATTAATAAAAATAAATAAATAATAGTAAATAGAAATAATTTAGAATTAGAAATTACAGAGGGATTTTAGGATATCTACTTTCATTACCTAGGAAATCAAAATATACCATCCATAGCCTTAAAAATTTTGATTTTTGCCATATTTTGTCTTTAAAATGTCTCACAAATCAGGCCAGGAATGATTTATTAACAAATCCCTCTGTAAATATCTTCAGAATACTAGCGAGAGTATAACTGGAACGTTTGGTGTACATAGGTGCAACATAGGCTGAGATATTGGTACCGGAAAATTACAAAAAGCTCATTTTAAGAAAATTGCATTTGAAGATTTAAAGTTTTGTTACAAAATTTTAAATCTTTGTTTCATTTGAAGAAAGTTAAGGTCACCAGTAAACAACATTTTTAAAAAATAATAATTTTAATGTATTTTTTCTTTTTCTTTTTCTTTATAGTATTTCGAAAGAACACACTTTGAAGGACTAAACTAGCCCAAAATCTCGAATCTGACCACTGCATAAAAAAGCTATGTTTTTGCCTGCAATGTCTTGCCTTAATCAGAAATGGCTTGTAACACATACTGTCACATTCAGTCAACCTTGTTGAATAATTTATTTTTTCAAAAATTTACCAGCCCCCAGCTTTTATACAGAAGCGCACAAGCATAAAGCTATAAACCTGTGTTTTTAAACTCGCTTTAAAATATCGAGCAAGAAGCATCACATAAATCTTTCACAATCTGAATGAGAGAATCATAAATCATGTGCCAATCTGATTCTTGTAGTCTAACAAGGGGGAAAACTCACCAATGTGCAGTGTGCTACACTGATGTATCTGCCATATAGTTGCAGATATTTCCCTGCAGTGTCAGCTATTTAATGCCCAGAAACCACCAGAGCTACAATGTTTTTCCTTTCTTTGCTTTAAGTGTCACGGCGCTGCAGCACAGGTGGTGGATTCAATTCCTCAAAAAAACAAAAACGGTCTGTTTCCGTTTCAAGGCCACAATATCATGTTCATGAGCACTTCTCCATGACGACCAGAATGAAACTCATCAATAAACTTCAGTAACCCTTTATCTGAATTGACTCATAGGCCATAAAATATAATTTTCCTACTATTCATACTAAGCAGTTCCAGTACTGTACCAGAAACATTAAAAGGCTTCCTGACCAGGCTGATCTTAAGTGTTCTGAAAGATGTCACCTCGAATCTGATTAATGCAGGATGCAGAAACACCATTGCAGCTGCATTAATCAACTTGCCCTCCTAATGAGACTCATAATAGGAACAATACTGAGCATTTATGTAAGGTGGGTTATGTAAGATTCTGACATCTGCCAAACTGAGCACAGCTGACCACCTCCATCTCACATCTGTACATTTCTGCACAAGCCTGTAATTATCCTTGCATGCCGTGGGATTACGAAATCCTCACCCACACATAAAAACGTTCATCTAATTTATTAAGCCTGAAAACTGTTCCCCAGAACTTGTGATATTGAAAGTGTGCTTTCTGTAATGTCCTGTGATTACCAAATCATGATCTGTATGGATATTTTGTTGCTGTGTGGATTTCAGAATGAGAGGGATCTTGCACATCTGCTGCCAAGGTTTCTTCTCGTCATAGTGCAGGTGGGATTGATGTATGATGGTTTCAGAGCTCAGTGAAATATTCATTCTGTACTTTGGCTTCTCTGCCGCCTAAGGGCCTCTGAATGTCTCATGTCGCTTTAAGGTTTTGTGGATTTGTTTAATAATTCAGACATTTTGCAAGGATGCAGGCAGCAATTTCCCAGAAGAGACTCCAAGAATACTGTGAGGATTTGAGAGTTACACCATCTAGAGCCCTAAAAACCAAGCATGTTAACCACAAACAATAATAGCATATGTACATTGATTTTTATTTTATTTATATTTAATAATAATAATAAAACTTGTAAACAAACTAATAATAAGAACATGTATATTTTAATATATATTTAATAGTTACTTAATAGTAATTTATATTTTATTTATTATATTTTATTATCTATTCATTAAGTAAATGTGTATATTTTACTTTTCTATTTAATAATTTCTTATTTACATTTTATTACTGCTCCTTTTTGTATATTATTTTAATGTAAATTTACACATTTAATAGATAATGTGTAATACTTAATAATGTAAATACTTAATAGAATTTTAATGGCTAAAATAAAAAATAATATTGCATATTTTATTGTATTCATTACTATTTATAAACGTTTTTTTAAATATATAATGTTATTCTAATTTAACTTATAATTTGTAATAATTGCTTAATTTATCATGTATATTTGTCATTTCTGATTTACATTTGATTTCATTTGATGTATTTATATTTAAAGATGTATTTAATTAGTTTTATTTTAATTCTTTACGAAATATTTTTATTACTTTTTTTATTATTATGTGCATTTAAAAAAAAATCGAATAATTTTATAATTAAAATTTAACTACTTTATAACTGAATAATTAATTTAATTGTAGTTGTAGTCATTTATGTATTTATTTGTAATTATTTATTATTTTATTTTATTATTTTTATAAAACATTTTCTGTATGTTGAAAATGCTTTATCCTTTAGTGGATCCATAAACAGATTTGTTTTTACTCTGAAAAGACCAGAGGTGCACAATATTTGCTGGCTTGTATGTAAATGACGATTCATCGCCGTCTGCTCAGTAGAGTGGAAAACTGAAAAGTCTTTAGGGAATTTGTCCATGGAGCAGTGCTGTGTCTGCTCTGCATCTCAGAGTTGTTACGCAAGTCCCTTTTACTTCTGGTAACTGCACATATGTATCCCAGTCCCTCAGCTGCTTTCCCTTAAACTGAAGTATTATATCAGTCTTCAGGACAGAATGTGACTGGAATAGTTTAACATGTTTTGTCACACATCATAATAAATGCAGATCATTGCATGATTTCATTGTATTTATATTTCTGTTTTGGTTTTGACCATCAGTGCCTTTTCAAATGTGAATAGTAATGTGTTTTTTTTTTCTTTTTTGCAACAGCTTAGCAGTTTTGTAAATTGTAAATGGCAGATTTGCTGTCATTTTGCTCTCCATCTTACTCCGGGGGGACCTTGACATTGGCATGAGATAGAAAGTCATTTCCAGCAGTCTCACCTGTGACACGTTATCAAAGACACTTACAAAAGGCTGCTATAACAATGACCCAGCATCTGCCAAGGGCACACCTGCTTGTTTCACACTCTGACGTCACGGCCTATTTCTGGAGCGAGACGCTGACCTCCTCCTGCATTCTGGAGACAAATTAGAACCGAAGTCTGGAACTTGTTGTAATACAGGAGCTTACAAACAGTATTTAACGCAAATAATATGGGTTTAAAAACTATAAAAATCAAATGGGTGTAGATTTTAGTCACAAAGAACACAAATAACAGAGTGTTTCTGCTGGACGTTGATATAAGTTAATGGCCCTCAAAACAGTATTACTGAAACACAACAAAAATATATGTAAATAATCAATCAAAAGGGTTTCAAATGTATTATTACATTTTGCTTGTTTTTCCTCTTGGATATTTATATCTTTTCAGGTCATATACTGCTTGTCTGGAGCCGCATAGTTAATTGGACCTGTTTTTTTAAGCAGGCATTTCTGCTTGCCTCATCCACAAGACTGTACAGTCGTTAAAAAGGGAAGACATCCTACAGGGTGTTCTGCTGCACCTCAGTGTTAATAATGTGTAGAACATTCATTCCTTTCTGCCCATATTTTATCACAGACCTGCTCTAGTGCAATGGCGCCACCTCGAGCATACCCAGTATAACAACGGACTGGTTTTGCACATGTAAGAAAATAAACATGGGTCCTTTTTACATTCTTATACTGATCTATCTATATATAATGTATTTTTTTTCTCCTTTCAAATCTCTTAATTAAAACACAATCAGCAGTGAGCTATACGGAACAAATACAGCGGTTTAAAAATAAATAAATACCCCAGGCCTGTGGATAAGATAAGATTGTGCTATCATATAAGATTGTGATACTAGTCAAAAGCAGATTAACGGGTGAAGATACTCCCAAAGATGAGTTTAAAGTACTCCCTTCATTTTTGTGTGAGTTTCTGGGTATTGTGCAACAACGCTATCTGTGGAATTTGTGGAATCTGAGACAATTACCACAGTTAACAAATTCCTAAACAGAAAGACTTTTTTATTACACAAGCCAAAACTCAAATATCCTGCTAGCGAATAAAAATCGCGTCTAATTGGCAAACTGACAAGGATCGTTGTCGGACAAAACAAAGGAAACACAAATACTTAATGTATCACTTTATTACTATTTTTCAAATCACATCGTGTTTAGTCTTTAAAGGTAGTTCACGTTTAACGCCAAATATAGCCTTGCACATATACGGCCACATCTCCAAGATGTCTCTTAAGGGTCTGGTACCTGTACCTGCTAAAAAAAAAAATGCTTGTTTTACATACATCACAAATCAATCATAAACGCCTTAAGAACGTTTTAAATGTCTCTTTAATATAACATGCAACCTTTTGAGATGAGAAAACGCCCCAATAAACAGCACACGAAACGCAGGCGATCTATAGTCTATCAAATAGGCGTCAGTTAAGGTTTCTCGAGGCAAACCTCGAGAAATTGCGCCCTGAGTAGTTCGCATCGAAATTCCTTTAAAGGTCGATTCCTTGCCTGCCTCCACCTTCTGGGTCAGAGGTGTACTGTATAAAGCTGAGCTGGGAGGAGTCTAGCCCCGCTACACAGGCGCGCGTTCGAACATCACTAAATATTTACATGTATGTCCACAACTATGACTACGTGCAGCTCACACTGTAAGGAATAACACATTTTATACCATCTCACACCAATCATCATTTCACTAGTAATTCTATAGAATATTTCTATAACATACTGGGTCGTCGAGAGATTGCTCCTTGTTTGCCCCGGGGATTCATTAAAAGCGGATTCTTTGGTGTTGAGCAGCACCGAGCTGGTAAGACTTTGACTCGCTTTTTTAAAAAGTTGAATCAGCTGTTACTTATGTTAACGTATATCTTGCATAACTACCACATGGCTCTTTATGAATGGTTTCTGCAAGCGTGATCTGTTGTTTCAGTCAAGCTTTGGAAAAAACTGCTGATTATCGCATGCAGGTTGCATGCACGCGGGCTGGAATGCAGTTTTTTTTATTTGTTGATTGCTCTTTCTTTGTTTGGCAGTCTTGATTATATCGGCAGCTGGAGCACGTGACCATCAATATCGCGTTACAGCTCATTGAGAGTTGTTTTGGTGTTTTGCACACCTTGTTTCACGTTTTTAATTGCGCCGTCATAACGCGGTTTCCAGTGGTATGAGATGAGTTGTGATAACGGGGAGAAAGAGGCTGCTGCCAACAAGCAATTCTGTGAAATCCTCGCGGAAGTGGGTTAAATAAGGGGGAGGGGGGTTTCTGTGTCTTAGCAGAATTGTAAAGAGCATACTGGACTCCTCCTCTTCACCTTCACTATTTATCCTGTGGTAAATGTAGTAGTGGCACATCTGTGCGTCAACTGTTTTTCTGTGTTTTTTTTGTTGTTGTACACAAATGAGTATAATCGAAAATGTTATTTAAAGATCATCAGTTGCGTTGCTTCTAAGATGAAATGGGTTTTGAGATTGGAGTTATAGGGTATGTGTTTTAGATCTACAGCTAAAACGCTTGCGTCTGTAAGTCGCTTACTAAATATCATCTGAAATAGCACCCCCCACAGCCATGTCCCTTGGGCTCCTTATCCCATCGTTTTGAGGTGGTCCTCCAAAAATAGAGCCCTTTTGCCATTCTTAGCAACAGGAGACAGAAACATGCTGAGGAACTGAAAGAGATCTTTTTGTGGAGCTTCACAGATGCAGAAATGCTCTGAATCACCTTTTATATTTTATTCTGTGAAGTTGTTTAAACGTAATACAGAAAGAAGCTCTTGATGTCCAACAAAATGTGATCCAGAACTACCAGGACTTGTTCTTTAATTCACAGTGGAAGAGTTCTGTTAAACGCTCAAGTTAGTGTTATAAGGGAAGTGAGACTTCATTAGTTAGGTTAGTTAGCTAGACCTTCCCACAAGAACTGAAGTATGTGTGTGGAATTTTGCAGGGATTGAAGACAGCCCAGTGTCTCACACAAACTTGTTATTTTTTTTCCAGACAAGATGGAACTTTGCATTGCTGCAGTGTTTTTGTCCTACTTCGCTCCAGCTTTGGGTAAGTATTTTTTTTTATTGCCACCTTCTCAACTATACTCTGAGAATTTGTTTCTATAAATATATAAAGTAGAAATCATCTGCAAAATGTAATTACATTTGTACTGCACAGACTTTTCTTTAGAGATTAATAGTATGTGTGTATGTATGCAGGATCAGCTTTTGGCAGGGAAATGCCAGGTAAGTGTGTAGAGGGTTAGAGACGCTTTATGTGAGTGACAAAAAAAAAAAAAAAGCTGAATTTCAAGTTTCTGTCTGACGTTGATATGCACCAAACCTTTTTCTGTTTGTTTTTGTTAAATAAAATTTGACTGCCGTTGCACTTGATTGCTTTTTTTGAAATACAGGAGCACTTTGTGCTGTTTTGGCTTTGTGTGTTTTTGGCAAATTTTCTCAAACGGTTCCACAGTGTCTTGTTTCTGCTTACAATTACACCTTTCCCTGAAGGGTTTTTCTGAAAAGCTGATGAAGTAACACTACTCTTATACCACGAGGCTTGAAAGTTTTTCAAGTGTGCCAGTGCAGCTCATGTTGTACCTTACCTTGGGTACATGCAGTTCTGCTACTCCATATGGAGGCAGTTTTGACTGGATGGCTTTTAATTAATGTATTGACCTTGAGAATTGTAACTATTGTTGCTTTAATGTTTTCTATTGAGATTTGTCCACTTTAAGAAGCTGCAGTAGCATTTTTGGGAAAATTACTGCTTTCTCAGACTTTGAGTGTGTGTGGTGTTGTTGATGCCAACACACACATTTGAATACACCATTTAAGCACTGTCAGAGTACTCTCATGTAAATACTGCGCACAATAAACACATACATGAGCAGCATTAAATAATTGTTTTTTTCTTTTTGCTTTTCTTTTGGGTACACAGGAATGTTAAAGTGTTTGCATCAATGCTTTGTCCATTGTTTCTGAAAAGGATGGAGGGAGAGAGAGCGAGAGATCATTATGGATAACCAAAGTCTTACAGTCAGACCATTCATAATGTTTAATGGGAGATTTGGAGCGATGCCTTCAACATTCTTGTTTACAGAGAGCAGATCCTCTGAAAAGACTCTTTAAAAACATCTAGGTCTATTATCATTCCACTGACAGAATTTGTGATTCATAAAGTAACATTCCTGCCAAATGTCTGTTTAGGTCATTGAAAGAACTTACTTAAAATATTTTATTTAATATCTTGAGATAAGTTCCTAAAACAACCTTTCTGTGTAATATAAATCTCATACCTTATGTATTTCAAGTTCGTCTGGCATATTAAAAATAATAAGCTGTTGGTTGCCATAGTGTGAGCATTTCTTTTGTCTTCCATGCTTGTGCACCTTTTTTGCCAAATTTTGGAGATTGTATGGCTTTATGTGTGTCTCTGTTCAAACATATTTACTGTTGAAATGTAGTATGCAACCATAGTTTACATTTAACATCGTAGTACACTGCAGTACTTAGGTGTCAGATTTATATTCAATTGTTTAAGAATCACTGCAAGTTCTATATTAATTTAATTCAGCTTCACTCTGATCCCCCTTCTCTCTGAAAGCACTTATTGTTAGAATCTAATAATGCTGTCTGTAATAGTTTTGCTGGCATAAACTTGACATTTTTGCTTTGTTAGATTTAAATTGTAACACTTTTTCTCTCCACCAGCTTCTCAAATGGATGAAATTCATGGTAAGTGTCTTCTAATCTAGAATTAATTTTACATTAACTGATCGTTTTATTGGCTTATTAACAGCCAGGCTAGACCAGGTTTAATGTTGTGTGCGTTGAAACAGCATATGTTCGACACTATAAGCTTTTAGTTTACAGTGGGTGTTAAAAATGTTTATGGAGTCACCAGTCAGAAAGTTTTATCCTCTTACGGTACATTCCATACAGTATCAATTTGTCAATAGCATTCTGTATTTGAGAAATGGCTTGCAGATACGTAGAGAATATCTTGTGTTCTGGCACTAGAATGTTGTCATCATCTTAAATCCTTATTTACTTTTTATTATATAACTTTTTTATTTTGATTTGCCTCCAGTTTTTTTTTTAAACAGCTTTTTGACTTTATATATTTTCATTTTTTTTCTCCCACCAGAATATGACAAGCCATTTCATTATGGTGAGTACAGATGGACTATAGCTGCTTAGGCAGTATACATACTTATATGGATTAAGGAAATCTCTTGGTTGACTTCATAAAGCTGAAAGGGGAAAAATGCTAGTATGAAAAACAGCGATTACTCAGAGGAATTTTTCAAAATATTGTGAGCCTAGTCGTTTTATTACGGGGGTTACAGCTGCACTCGGATGTTTCCCATAGTGTGCTAAGCGCTGTTATGTTAAGAAGGGCTTTCAGGGCCAAAGTGCATCACCTTTCTCAGGAAACATCTGGGAAGTCAGAGAGATTTGCGTTTCCCCTTCTGTTTTTCCAAAACAGACGGAAAATATTCACCCCGGGACTAAGCTTCTGTAAAACAAATACGTTTTAATCTGATATTTGATCATCTGATATTTACCTCAGAATTTCCCAAATGTACTTTTTATTCAATTTATCGTACATATTTGAATTTTATATAAAAAGCAAACAACTAAGTACACATGGCGGTTTAGTGGTTCCACATTCTCTCAGTAAAGTCATTCTTCAGCTTTTTTTTATTACGCTTGGTAGATTCTTGTTTGTGCATGTTGTGTTGGCCTTAACACTCATAAACAGGAACGGAATCTGCAGAACCTTTCACATTTTTTCTTGCACTGATTTTAGGGAAAATCTGCCAAATTTACATCCAATTTTAGGTTTCAATTTGTTATATGAAACTACAGTTCTAAACTATTATCTAGAGTTTAAAGCCTAAGCTCTATTATTAATAAACGAATAGGTGAAGTGCAGAAAGTTGAGAATGAGTTCCAGTTCTACAGATTCCTTGTTAACCTGCTATAAAAAGGCTGTTTTGTGTATGTAAATGTGCAATTTCTGTATCGTTTTACGACAGATGCAACCATTTATTTTGTTTTAAATAAGTTTATTGTGGAATGTTTCCTATTTTAATGTTGTGTTAACATTCTAATAAAATGAAAACATGCATCGTTTCTGCATTTGTATGTTTTCTTCTGAATCCTCTTTCCAGATTATGAATCTCTGAGGATCGGTGGGATGATCTTTGCTGTGATCCTCTTCTTGATGGGAATCTTCCTCATTGTTGGTGAGTGTCAAATTTGGTCCAGTTCTCAGAAAGTGTTATATCTTTGTATAGCCCTTGCCATCAAATGTATAGACTAGAGTATTTTCATCTAAGAATGTATCCACTCGGGCAGATAAACAAATATCAGTTACTGAGGGTAGACTGGTTGCAGGCCAGCATGTCTTTCATAACCTCTAAGTTTAAACCTCTCTACGACACCCAACACCATACCATGACTTGTGGTGATCCACCAGTGCACAGACAAGCAGCCAATATAACCTTTGACACTCTAACTTCGAAACCCCCACCAGCCTAAACATAAATTACTAACAAGAGACCCCGATGACCTAATGATACATAGACCATGAGTTTGATCACAACAGGGCACAACAGTTTGTTTTTTGTGTACCTGTCTAATTTCTTCATGTTACAGCAACACAGGAAAGCTCTAAAACACCATGTCTGTGAATGCTATTCTCTTATATCTCTTATTATAATAAACCACCAATGGTTTTGATCATACTTCTGGATTTTTTCCAATAGGTCGGAAATGCCGCTGCAAAGGGAACAAGTCAAAGTAAGTTGCAGAGACAACTGTGATGCTTTTTTTTCTATGAAAATATTTAGAATAATCTGCGGTAATACAGTCATTTTAACAGGAATTTATGCAATCTGGAATTTTGTGTTGGGTCAAAAGTTTTCACCTTCCATATTTTGCAACTTTGATTTGATTTGGTCACACAGATTCGTTACATTGACCAACAAAAATTAGCTTGCTTTGACAATTTCTGTGTGATCTGGGTTTGATACTTTGTTACAATGCTACACTATTGACAATAGACAACTGAACCTTTTTTATATATATAATGTCTATTTATTTTTCTGCTCTTCAGGAAATGACCGTCTGTTTACTTTTGTCTCTCTTGTTGTCTTTTTCCTACTTCATAGGCCAGTGGGCCTTGACGCAGAAGCAGCCAGAGGTAAGAATGTTCCTTTTTATTTTGGTTCATGTAAAAAAAAAATTACACCATTTGCATCTACAATATTTGTGTTGCAGGTGCAAAATAAAGTAAGCTGAGGGAACAGAGAAAAGGTGACACTTTCCATACTTTTGGATTCATTGTAAAGTATTATAAATTCTGCAACTATTTTATTACTGTATTTCTCTTATTTTTGACAGAAAGCATGACTTCTTAAGGAGAAATCTTAATCAGAACTTTGATCATTTGGAAGAAGAAAGTCACTTGCGGATTCAGTTCTTCTAGTGTTCATGTTTCTTTTTTTTTTTTTTTTTTTTTTTTTTAATTTTGTCTTTGTCTCTTGGGTACATGAGAGTATGCGTGCTCCTTTTTAAAAATTTAAGTTTTAAAAGCATTGTTTGAATAAAAGTGTTAATTATCAGCTAGAACTACTGCCATAATGTAACATAATAACTCAGCAGCTGACACCTTTGAGATTTTCCTCCACTTTTTGTCATGTACTTTTCAAGCTCTCTGTGAAGTTTATGAAATACGTGGGTAATATGTTCGTAATATGTAAGTGTTCGGTAGCTAGAAGTAGTAAGTGGAAATTTTATACATTTTGTAAATTGTCTATACAGTTTTGTCACATTGCAGAAGTAACAAATCAAACTATACACAGTAGTTGAAAAATAAAGTGATTTCCATTGAATGTCTGCTAAGTGTCCTCGAGAAATTGTAACCATTATATAATGCCATGGTCTCTCGTTTTCAGTTTGTGTTATAAATAGTTGACCTGTTATTAGTAGTAGGCTTAAAAGTAGGAGCAGTCTGATATCAGCAGCTGTGTCACTGATGTTGCAGTAGTATCTAGCTTCTGTAAAAAAACCAAAACAAATAAACAAAAACCTTCTGTTCACGTAGAATACATGAAGTGTCTCTGAAATGAGTAATTGTGGGTGTGATAATAATAATAATAAATGTTGCCCATTGCATTCCCTTATGTCTTGGCAGGCATTTTCGCGCTCTTTTTTATATCACCACAAGTTGGAGTAGAACGTTGGCGCCGTCTTGCGACTCAAAGCTATATTATGACTACACGTGCTTAATAAAAATGCCATTGGAGGACTTTTAAAAAGAAAAAACAACAAAAACATAGGTGTGAAGAACAGAAAAACTGAAAACGCGTGTCTCCTTCTCTATTTAAAAGTATATTCTAGTCCACAGAGAGAGAAAAATGTAATGCAAATTAATTATGATAATAATGGTGATACATATTATAAACACTTATTTGACGGTCGTAGTCGTGAAATAGCAGATAAGATTGTCTCGGTTCATCGCAGTGTATTTGAGTAAATTGACACGTAAATTATGTCGATGTCGCATTAGACAAAATGTTTTTTTTGTTGTTTTCAAACATTTAAATAACCCCGAGGCTCGTAATAAAAAAACACCCATACTCCAAAGCTGTCTGAAGTTGTCCAGCTTCCCGTCCTAATGCTCCCGCAGACCCCGGTCCCGTTGCTGCATAGGTGGTGGGGCTCTCTGTCGCATGTATTCACTGGAGGGAGGTGTTTGGCTCGGGATCCCCACCGCATTGGCCAGGATGAATTTTATCTACTCAACGCCATGTTTGGGAGTTTCCCCCGCCGGGGACACCGAGAGCCCGGCGCCGCTAGAGGGAGTAAGTGTGTAACTTCCGAGGTGCAGCATCGACGAAGTGCTCCGCCGCAGACTCTCTTCATTCACGGTGCTGAATTACAGCTTAAAGCAAGATTAAAGAAACTCCGTCTCGTTAAAACACCGAAGAAATGGCAGCTTCAACAGGTTTGTCTATTTATTGCATTTGTTTTATTTCTAAAATTGAAACTGCATGGTTGTACTATAATGAATTATCAAACTCATTTTAAGATTTGAGAACGAGACTTTTGCTGTTCGTCCCTTGAAATACTCTGTTATACTAATTAAGTGTAATTTGACAGGAATTACTAATAAGCTATAACTTATCACAAATGGGATTCCAGTCTCATTTAGCCTGTTTCCTAAATTTATGTGCACACTGCAGATAATCAGCCTCGTTTAAAGTCGTCCGTATCGGAGGAATGGATGAAATAGATGTCAAATGACATTTTCAACACGAGATTAAATGTTAGATAGAATGACAGTAAGGCTTACAGTCTACTTTTTTTTTCTAGTCTGCCAAAAGTTTAATTTTGTGTTCCCGAGAAGACAAAGATTTGTAGATACACGAGGGTGAGGTAATTACATTTTTAAATGAACTATCACTTTAAGAGTGTGAGGAGTGCTGAAATATACTACCCTGAAGTTCACATACAACCGCATCAATGCGGTTAGCCCACTATAAGCTCTCAATATTGGTAATTTGGACAGCTTTGTTGATTATTGCTAAAGGAGTCCACTGCCGTTTGCTTGTGGAGACTGCAGTTGCATCCAACCATTTTTTTTGCTGAGCCTGCAGCCTTGTTATGCAGCTAATCAATAACCCGAATTACTGACGCTCTCAGGTGAAAACCCCTTGAGTTTGCAAGATGCCCTTCTGCCTCGTACATGCTCAACAACTAATTGAGATCGCTATTTATGTGATTAGCATTTCAAACGATTGGTTCAAATAAATTCAGACGAAAAGTGAGAGCTCATTAGAGTCTGACTGTCCAGAATAATATTCCTATATTTATACATGCAATAAACCAGCATCTGTCCATGGTGCTGAAGTATGTCCCCTGCATTGCCTCCCTTACTTTACTCCATGTCTTCACAGTGAATCACATGCGAAAGATCCATACTATAGTGTTTGTTTTGTATAGTTGTTAAAAATATATTTACATTTATTTACAGAGTCATACATGTACATGGACCAGAGTGCCTTTTACTACGGTAAGACTGTGAATATTGCATGGAGATACATAAAATATAAAGCCAATAAAAAGTAGTAGATCACCTCTCTTGATTCCTGAGCTCAGATTACGAGACGTTGCGGACCACGGGTGTCATCCTTGCTGTGGTTATGTTTGTAACCGGGATTCTTATTGCGCTGAGTAAGTATTGGCTGTGATGTTATAAAATGTTGTCATCATCAATGACATTACAGTCAGCCCGGTTTTACTTCAGTCAGTGTAATGAATACATTCACTACAGTTCTCGCAGTCCACGTACTTCTGCGATGGGATTTAAATATGGTCAATTTAAATGAGACTGAATGTATTTCTTACGATCTGGCTAAACGTAAATTGTGACCCTGGACCACAAAACCAGTCTACCAGTAGGCTATATATATATATATATATATATATATATAAGCGAAAGCTGAAATTAGATTGTGTGGGTCAAAATGATACATTTTTCTTTGATGCTGGAAATCAGTAGATATCGTCCTATCCTAACAGACCATAAATCAATGGAAAGCTTTCAGAGGATTTATGAATCTCAATATCGAAAAATGGACCCTTTTTGGTCCAGGGTCACCACTGATCCCAATCTATGTCCCTCTCATTTATATATTTCACCATTTCTAAATGTTTCTTTGCCCTGACAGGTAAAAAGTTCAAATGCTCAAAATCCAAGTAAGAGTTTTTCATGCAAAAGTGCAGCCTTGACCGTGCATGTGGAATGAGTCTGAATAAAGGATGAGGAAACGTCCTGAAAGAAAAAGAGATGCACCATTGGTACCATGTCTGTTCACTGGAAGGCTCCTGTACTTTGTGAATGCAGCCCCTGGTTTCTAAAGTCTTTGGTTTCTGAACTGACCAAGCTTCTTTTTTCAGCTCAACAACCCTGTCTATCCATTTAAACAACAGCATGTTTTACCTGCACGACCAGATGTATCAAAGACAGCTGCTGTTTTGTTCATACTGTAAAAGCTGCAGTTTGTTCACTAAATCAAGAACTAAAGTGGTTAGGCAGTGTGTGTCAAGACCAGGCTACCTCTACACTGGATACATTTGAAAATGCATCTTTTTCTCAAACTTTTGGGTATTATCCTTTCATTTACAGCTCTGGTTTTTGAAGACGCTCTCCCAAGTAGATACATTTGAAAAAGTCGTAGCCTGTAAATGTGGAGTTATTTTAAATGCAGATGCATGTTAGGTCATGCGGTGCATATTGCTCTGATTGAAAAAGCAATTGAAGACGGATGCTTTTTTCAAAAGTATCCAGAGTACTGTAGAAGTAGCCTGATACAATGCTGAGCATGTCATTCTGAGATGATCGGATTCCTTTGATGATATTGAAGCCAGGTACTTGCATAAAACTAAGCAACACCACTTACATTTGACTAATGCAGATCTGCGCGCTTGCTGAATATTTCAAAAGTGCCAGGGTTGTCAAACTCGGTTCCTGGAGGGCCACAGCTTTGCAGATTTGAGCTCCAGCTCTAAGTAAACACGCTTGGACCAGCTATTCAAGGTCTTTACAATTACTTGAAAACTAAAGGTAGGAGTATCACTTGGCAGAACTGTAGCCTATCACATGCGAGTTTGACACCCCTGGATTAAATGGACCAGCAAGTGGGATCATTGCGTGTTTTCGTGGTTTCCCTACAGATCCAGTCCAGTGGAAGGCCTTCAGCCACCAAAGACAGAAGGTACACCACCACAAACATTAATTAAACTAAAAAATACAGACATTTTTTTTGAACGCTTCATAAATTTGATTTTTTTTCCTTTTAGTTCCACCTCAGACAGTGTAAAGTGTATGGTGCGACAGGGCGCCCCATTTTAGCGAGAGGAAATGCTCAGACGCACAAAGTTACTTACAGGAATGTGGAGGAGAGTCAAACCTGCTTGACCTCTTTTTGTAACCTCAGCTTAAATGCTGATCTGTTGCTGTATTTTTAGGTCTCTCGGTAGCACATGTGCTACATTATGTCTCTTTTGTGTTCTTATGTGAATGAGACCATTGATGTGCATCTCACCTGACTACTCATGCATGAAAAATACTTATATGTTGTTATTATTAGTATATGAGGCTTAGCTCTAAAAGGCCATTTATGGAAATATTCACAAAGTGATCAGAAATAATAATTAGAAAACTAGCAGACTGATTGAATTACACTGTAGAGCTCATGCTTCATCTAACAGATTTCAATCCTCTAGACAGGTATGATGAAGTTAATATTTTCTCCCTTTTACATTTTAATAAACAGAACATTGACTGAATAAATAAATATGAACTCTCCAGCATGAAACTACTGTATATGCAATCCTGTTTGTCACCCTGTAACTTGTGCATGCCAAGTTTCAACTAAATCTAAGACAACTTTCTAGTTGTTTAAAATAGTTTTTTTATTATTGAAAAATTTCAGTATCGCTGAAATACTTTTGAAAATGTCGCCCAATTATTTTATGTCACATTTTATGTCAATCATAACAAGATAAATTAAAATGCATGGCTTTTCTATTTATGAAATCAGTCATTTGGATCATTAAAGTCAGACTTTACATTATTTTACATTACAACCTCATGACTTTACAGAGGGCTTATAAACAATAGGAGTCTTGCCTTAAGAACTAATGGTGCAGTAAAATAAAAAACGGTGACACTTCACAATAAGGTTCATGAGTTAACAACATGAATTCACACAAACTAAGAATGAACAACAGTTCTTTGGCATTTATCAATCTCAGTTAATACTAATTTCAACATTTTCTAATGCATTATTTAAATCTCAAGTTTTGTTAACATTAGTCAATGCAGTGTAAGCTAACACGAACTGAACTGAATGACAGTAATTTTATGTAGCAACATTGACGAAGATGAAAAAATACTGTAACAAATGTTCTTTCTTTGTTCATGTTAGTTAATACATTAACTGATGTTAACAAATGACGCCTTACTGTAATGTGTTACCGCAAAAACTAACTAGTTTACTAAGCCAACTTCACATCTCAAGCGGGTGACGCAAATCTTTCTTGCATTTACACGTGATCGTATGTACAGCATGAATATTTGACTACTGTATTCCTATAAACAAAGCACTTTAGAAAGTAATACTGTACTTCAGTCCCCAAAACCAAGTGTTACTGAAAACAAACTACTGAACTGCAACTGAATGTATTTATGACTCATGTATCAAAAAGAAAGCATCCATATATATTTCAGAGAACAATGAGCCACTGCACATCTGTTTGATCAGCATGGGGGAATGTTTAATTCATTACAATTCATTTATTTCATTATTCTGAAGAGTGTTTTTATCCTTTTTTTGCCTTGAAGTATTTGAGTATGATTAAACATCCACAACAATCATAATGAAGATTTCAAGAAAAGGTGTTTTTATTAATCATCCAAATGTTAGTCATGTACCAAAGACATTTGGCTCAATAAAAGATCCTGAGTTACAGTTACAGTTTGTTCTTGACCTTTACTTATTTAGCTTTATGTAATTTGGCTTGGTCAGTTGACATATAATGCAAAACACACAAACACATTAATAAATCATTAACGATTTGCAGAAATACATAATAATCGCAAAGGTATTTCTCATTAAAGATGACACAACATAAACAATATAAAAAAAAACTTACATACAATCAAGCAAATTTTAATGCTACTTTATATACTCACAGAATTTGGTTTTGTCAGATGGTTTGGTTCATTGAGTGTTCGTGATATTTGTTAAAACATGAGCAAAGTTTCATAAATTAATTTCTTAGAAGGCAGTTTGCACTTTGCTTTCAAAGTAATTCTCAAAAATCCACAGACCTCTTTGCTTTACAAGAAAGTGACATTAGCGTGTGTTTTCCCTCATTTGAATTTCCAGAGGGACTTCGACACGATGAATCATGCATATCACTGACTCGACAACAACATCCTCAACATCTGAAATCTTGATACAAGATGGACACTATCCCTACATAGATTAACCTTTCCTTTCATACTATTCCACTGAAATAACATTGTTAAATCATATTAATGATTTTGACATCTTGATTCTGGTAGGACTTTGATGACAAAGCTAACTTCTTACCTCAGAACCCCCTGACATTTCACCCCCTCATATGACTCATCAAAATAACACATTCACATACATGGCTGGATGACACATCTCCTGAAAGGACAACTATGATATCAAGTGTGCTGCTGAGAAAAGTGCATTACATAGAGAACTGATGTCATTCATATCAAACAATGAAATAAATAACTGATCTTCACCCCTGAGCGAAAGTAACATGAGCACAGAGAATAATATGCAACATATACCAACCAAAAGCTATATAAATACATCACAAAACAAATAAAGAATATCCCACTGATACAGTGAGTTAAAAAAGCAAACCAATATGGTTTATGATTGAAGGTGGAAACTCGACTGGTATTCACAGTCCTCGTGACGATTTCATTGAAATCACTTTTCATGAACAAACTAAAATTAGCGTTCATCTTTAAATAAACTGGGAAGCAGCTTTATGGTACAGAATCAATGAATGATCCTACAAATATACTGTCATACTAAAAATTATGCAATATGTAAAAATCCTCATGAAAGGATACTGAAAATCAGCCCATTCTTCTCCAGAGATGATGTTTTTGGGGTTATTTTTTAAAGCTCTCTGATTAATGTTTCATGTGCATACTATTTTTTTGATCCAGATGTCTACTGGAGAAGGAGGGATACGCTGGGACTAAAAATCAGTCCTGGTCACTCTTGATCCTGTAAGGATGTAAAACGCCGCCTAGAGGAGGCACTCTTCTTTTTCAACATGAGCTTGAGCTGAAAGAAAGAGAGAGAAAGATAGAGAGAGAAAAGATGACGTGTTAGCTACTGTGTACTCTGTCCTTTTCTTTCTATGCTGTTAAAAAAAAGAAGAAACTGTACAAGAGAATGCTTTTGCATGGCACGTGCCACACCAGGCAAACTGGTGGTTAATAAAGAAAACCGCTTACTCTCTCTCCCCTGTCTCCGCTCTGCAGCAGATGAGCGGGTTGGTCGTTCTCCAGGTTGCGGATGCTGGGGTCAGCACCACGACTCAGCAGGAGCTGGATCAGTTCCTCCTGAAAGGAGTTTCCATGCAGCCCCGCGGCCATGTGCAGGGCGGTGTGTCCATGAGCCTGAGTGGAGACACACATTTTTAGATAACCACATCTGTTTATAATTATTACTATGTCCCAAAGTTCTATATATTAGCCATGCCTATTTACAGTGACTCTTTCTTTCGTATGTGATGGGAAGTGACTGTCTAAATGAATTACATAAGTAATTCAGTCATGAAAAGGGATAGCTCATGAAAATTCTGTCATTAAAACTGCAGTCTGCAAGTTTTGGTGCTCTAGCGGTTAATATATAGAGCTGTGTGCGGCTTGCAGACGTAACATTGTAGCCGGAACTACTTCCCTGTCTATGACAAATCAAGCATGTACTGGCCTACTCCAAAGTGGTACCTACTCGAACCAGTCTAAATACTCAGAATATAAACACTTATTATAGGTGGTTCCAAACGTGGTTTGAAAAATGTTATATACATTTTGAACACAAAACCTTTACAAACCGCAGCTTTAATTACTCACCCTCATGTCATTCCAAACCTTTATAAAACCTTGAGTATAACCTTTGTTCATCTTCGGAACACAAATTAAAATTTTTTGTGCCCAAAAAAGCATTCTCGTACCTTCAAAACATTACGATTGAACTACACATTTTTTATTGATGTCCTTACTACATTTTTGGGCCTTGAGCGTGGTAGTACCCTTGCTATCTGTGCAGAGTCAGAAAGCTCTTGAATTTCATCAAAAATATCTTAGTTTTGGAGATGAACGAAAGGCTTAGCGGTTTGGAATGACATCAGGGTGAGTAAACCAGTGGTGGTCTTTATGAGTAAGTCAATTTATCATTTGCTTAACTGAACGTACACTTACTGAGTTTATGAGTAAATCATTGGGTTGTTGCATTTTGGTAAATGTGAATTGAAAGGAAATAAGGGTCTGTCCTATGAAAGTGTTCAGTCAACCAGTACATTCAGAAACACTGACACATTCTGGAATGTAACAGATAACTGTATTTACGAGTGAATCATTAGGATGTTCACTCAACCAATTCATAAAAAAAACTCTGATTTTTTCTGGAATGAAAAAAGGGGCTGTCTTTGTAAGTGAATCATTCATTGAATCATTCGCTCAACCAATTAGTTAAAAAACCTTGGTTGAGATCGAAACAGTCATTCATGCAACGGATTTGTTAAAAACTCTTCTCTATACAAGTGAGTCAACCGTTGATTCATTCAGTTAACAGATTGATTTAGAAATACTGATTCACCGAACAACATTTAATTATCCCATGTTGCTGGAATAGAGACGCACAGCAAATTAAATTAGTTTTGGCATTATTCGAAACTATATGATTCTACCTAAAATGTAAGTCACTCAACAATAACTTCTTGTTCGCACCCACAATACTGATGTTGCTCAAAATTTCACCACATCTGGAATTACTTGCGGCACGAGGCAAGTGTGATATTACTTGTGCATGATTTCGTATGTATATGAAAGCCAATGCAATATCGTCATCGTGTCTCACTTTCATGTTAATGAACGCCTGCATATTGGAGAGTTGGAGGTTGAGGAGGAAGCGCACAAGATGGATATTCCCCTCCTTCACTGCGAGGTGAAGAACTGTCTTGTTGCTTTTGATTTCCTGAAAAACACAAAGGTATACTAGTCAACAAAGTGAAACTGAAGCAACATCAAAGCGCGTATGGCATGAATGAGGTTTCCTTTTTTTGCGGCAGTCTCAAAACGAAACCGCTGTATATGGAACAACGACAAAATCAATTGTTTGTCTGTCTGTCAGAAAGGAACATTTGGGAAATATATCGTTTCTTTTCCTTTACGACAGAAATCGCTACCATTATTTGGAAATGGTAATATTCATGATTTGTGTGTGTCTTATATCTTATATTCGGCAACAGTGCGTTAAAATTAATCAACAGTGCCAGTCAACTGATGATAATATTTAAAACCTTACAAAAGATTTCAAGTTAAAATTGTAATAGTTCACAGTATTATAGCTCGTAATGTATGTTTGATCAAACTCTAAACTTTACATCTCTGTACATTAATAATGATTATTTTATTGGCTTTAATATGGCACTCTGTTGATGTTATTATGGGCCAGGCTAAATTTAACACTTAGTTTTATAATAATATTTTTAATGAGTGTCCCTGCACCATCTGTCTTTACACTAAGGGGTACTTTGGCAATAATTGACATGTTAATGTTATTATCTTGTTAAAAATGTTATAATCTTATTATCATCGGGATTAAACTGTACTGAAAATATAAAATATTAAAAGGCCATAAATAGAGCACCTGACTGACAACTGAAGCTCCAGCATTAATAAGAAGTCGCAAACACAGGAGTTTATCTTCTGCTTGAGTCTGTAGAGCTTGTAGATCAGCTGGCCATGTTGAGGATGGGGAGGCATTTATAGCCTTCATCGTGGCACAGTGAGAAATCACTGCACAATGCAAAGGAGTCAGACCTAAAGATACCAGGCAGAAGAAAGAGCGGAAATATATTATTGTCTCCTCAGATGTGACTGTAACTGTGATGCTTATGGAACAACATTTAAAGGTTTGTACCTTCAAAATTACGAGCCTCAAGGTCCACTCGCAGTCCAGCGTACAGAATAACCTATTAAATCATAGTAGTTAAGAAGCATGCTTTTTTGATTTCAAATGGATTTCAAATGGGCGGTCTCTCACCTGCATGATACGAGGGAAACCATAGGTGGCAGTCAGATGAAGAGCAGTTTGACCATTGACGTCACAGGTGCCGATGTCCGCACCCAGAGAGAGAAGGTCCTGGACTATATCTGGGTGATTGGCAGTTACAGCCACCAACAAAGCAGTCTGGGATTGAAGAGAATAGATAATCAGTAAGGTACTTTTTGAATTAGATTTAACTGTCTTTTGTTGTGATATTCACCTTGCCCTTGTGTTCTTTAGAGTCCAATTTCCCCAGTTCACTAAGTTTCTCTGCAGCAGCAAGAGCATATTCCCTCAGGCCTTTTGCGGTGTAGATATGTAGAATGCTAACATAGAGTAAGAACAGAGTTTCAGTTTTCATTTACAGCGCAGAGCTAACTTTTCAATAGGATTTACGCTTACACTGTGGTTTCATTAGTTAAGAATCACACCAAGAGCTTGGTGGACCCCTCTGGTAAAACACCTAACACTCTGTAAATCATGCATTAACTGAACGAATAACAAAACACAGTAAGATTATGGCTATTTTAACACAAATGTAATCTGTAAAACATAAAATGTATCTAAATAAGGTAATTATTATTATAATTTTTTTTGTGTAAAAAGTTACATCTCTTATAATTATTCTAAAGCTTTCAAGTGGTGTAATAAAGTAAAACATGACATTTAAAAAAACAAACAGAAAATTTAGTGTAGGTTACATATATTAATTATAAATAATTGCGATGGAACTTATTAATTCAGATATATTATTCAGTCTTTAGACACTCACACCATGTTGCACAACCCTTGACAAGCATTGTTTTTTTAGAAATAATAAAAGCTTATGCTAAAATACTTAATTTTACTAATAAATATACTAATAAACTTACTGAACCATTTTCTTGATAAAGATGTTTATTCAAAAATACATTTAAACAATTTTAAATTGTTTGTACAATTGTACTGGAGTAATGGCTGTTAAAAATTCAGATTTGCATCACAGGAGTAATTTTTTTTTTTCATGTTTTAAACTAGAAAACATTAATTTTAAATTTCAATATTATTCCACAAAATTACAGTTTTCATTGTTTTTTTTTGAGGCCTTGGTTAGCATAATAGATTTTTATGTATTTATTTTACTTTAAACTTTAAAACTTTTTTTTTTCACTTTTCTTTAAAAAATCTTACTGACCCAAGCAAGTCCTAGATGCTTAAAGCTACAGACCATTCCTCCAAATGACACTAAATCTCCATCCTGAACAATATTCAGAAGATCTTTTGACTTACGTGTCCCCGTCATCATCCTGCCAGGTGGTTCTACTGTAATCCATGTTCTGCAGGAAGACTCTGGCCTCCTGCAGCTTCACCATATCCATCTGGGGTCTGAACTCTTGGAGACGATATGGGCTTGTGTGATCCTCTGCTCTGGACTCAGAAGGCCAGCACAAGCCGGAGGTCAGAATGGGGACAGCCCCAGACATGTCAGTCCCGACTGCAGTTACAGGGCACTCTGTTATAGACTACGAGAACAGAGAACAGAGAACAGATTGATTTCTTTTCCATTTATAATATTTACAAACCTTCAATTTTGTAAGCCTTCGACAATCATGCTGCCTGAAAGACTTATAGAGCTCTTACATATTGCTGTGTTGTCTGGGCATCCTGGCAGTCTTGTATCTGCTGAGGGCTGTAGCCAGTGACAAGCGTCTGTCCAGTCTGGCTAAAGTTTTGTGCAGCGGAGGAACTAGACATGAACAGGAATTGGCTGCACGGCTGAAGCGAGGAATGTGATGAAGCTTCCCATCGGTCATATCTGACTGCTCCCATGTCTGTGTAGCTTGCACTAGCTCCTGCAAAAAAATATTATTTTGGTAAAAGAAAAGCTAAATGTGACTGGAGTCTCATTTCACAAGCAAAACTCTCATTTCGCAAAGATGAAAAAAGTCAGACTCACCGGCAGTGGGAGATTGTTCTGATTCCAACACCTGCTGGAAACATTACGGAGGATGATTAAAGTCATTCGTATCAGCCTTAAGACTTTCATGCTTAGAAATATAATAGTGTGTCTCACTGGGACAGATGCAGCACCACCAGCAGTGTAAGATGCTGCAGAGCAGGAGGGAGGTGCTGAGGAGGTCTCTCTCTTTCTCTTCTGCTCCAGGAGTTTCTTCACCGTGGGCAGAGGGTAACACACCTTTTCCTTCGGTGCTGTGGACACAGGAATAAACCACTATTATATTTATGTCTGCTGTTTAAATGCTGTTATACTGTATGATATAAAGCTAACACCATTCAAAAGTAAATAGATGAAATGTGAAAGAAAACGCAAAAGAACATCTATATGTACTATTTATATTTAGTCATTTAGTAGACACTTTAAGCCAAAGGACAACGGAAGCAATCAAAATCAACAAAAAGAGCAATCATATAATAAATAAAAGGAAATATTTATTATATACAAGAATATTAAGCTGCTCAAGGGTTTACTCTGATGTAAATAAAGAAGTGTTTCTTGAGCACCAAATTAGCATATTCGACTGATTTCTTAAGGATCGTGTGATGCTGCAGACTGGCGTCATGATTCTTAAAATTCAGCTTTTCCATCACTAGAATAAATTACATTTTAACATTAATTAGAATAGAAAGCTGATATTATAAATAGTAATAATATTACCATTTTTTAACAGTATTTTTTATGTATTTTAACAGCATTTTTGTATAGTAATGGTTGTTGTTTCTGATTTATCAATGTTTTAAATATTAACATTTATGTACTTCATGTACTTCATATCTAGGGGAAAAAAAGAATGTAATTCATATTACAATAACAACTTACTGGAATTTACTATAAGCAGTAACAATCTCGTCCAAACAAATAACTTTATTAATGAAACTAAAAGGTACTAAATATTTATTTTTAGAAGGATATTTCAGGACATTTCTTCACACTTCTGCAAAACTGTTTGCTTTACAATGTCTGTAAATGCCTTTGATTTACAATGATTTCAAACATAATCATACAACCAAATTCAGTATATACCGCTGGTACACATTTATTGTTGTAGTTTTCACGTAAATCTGATTGCTTTCTCCAGTAATGTGATTTCCCCAGGGCCGTTTTTAATAACAGGTGCTGGTATGACTTAAAATGTATTTTCTTTGTGTTAGTCACCAAAAGAAACTGAAAACGACAAGAATGCAAATATCGAAGGTTTCCAGTGGGCATCTGTTACGTATTTTAGAGCAGAAGGAAGGAAAGTTTCTTCAAAATCTTGACCCCAAACGTGAGATAAGAACCAAATTTCCACCGAAGGAGCAAAACGCTCATCCTCTCACCCGTGAGGAAGGTATTCCATTTGGAAAAGAGGTGGTGAGGTTACGTCTACCTGTCTTCTTCAACAGAAACCCTGCGTCTATGGAGACGTTTTCACAGCACACTCTCTGTAACTATTTCCTTTCCTCCGTTACACTCTTCGTGGCAAACCACATCTTCTTCCTGCATCGGTGACGTATGTCCTACGCAGGGGCCCATCAAAGGTGTACGAACAGATGCTTAGATACTGATTCAGAGTCAGGTTTTAATGCCTCTCTAGAGTTTTGTTGAGTGACAGTAATGAGCAGAAATCAGCTAAACGTCAATACTTCATTCAGCCACCAACAAAAAAATTTAATTTCGATATTACTGCTTCAAGCACATATATTTCTCACCAACACTGCAGTGTGAGAGAAACACTTTGAAGTGATTTTATTATGTTTTATGGGTTATGTCAGCATTATATCATCCACCTCCATGGCCTGATAATAGTTCTATCTAGTGTAAATACAATAATAGTGTTTCGGTTGATTTATCTATTTATAGCTCAGACACAAGAATTACTTGTGTTTCATTCTGCAAGGTATCACTTTACAGGAAAAGTGTCTGGTTTCAGCAAAACATTAAGTAATTCTTATGGTGAAGGGGATTCAAAAGAGGAAGGTGGAAATTCCACTGGGCATAACCTTGAGAGGATCATTCCTTTCCTTATCTCTCTTGTTTGTTCTCCATTCCAGTTTATTTGAATTACTCCACTTCTCTGGCTCTTATTTTTTTAAACAGACTCAAAAAGTTTTGAGAAAAGAGGGGTTACTGATCAGATTTGATATACAGTTCTATATAAGTTCTATATTTCTGATATACTACCAACGATGACTTTAAGTGATAAACAATTTTTAGAAAGTTATACCAAAATGTTTTAATTGAAATCATTTCGATTTCTTTATTTGTGAGAGACCGGGGAGTGCTTAACACAAGTTTGGTTTAACAAGTTAGAAATGAGCTGTAGGGGTGAAATAATTGTGTAATTGGCCTACATGACCATTAATCTTCCGAGGTCAGAGTAGTTGTAAAAATATAAAGCATTTACGTGTTCAGCGAACATCTTTTGGACCCACAAAGAAAGTATACCTACAACTGCTCTAGAATTATGTCTTTAATTGAGTTCTTTTAAATTTTAATTAAAGGTAAATGAAAAAAAAGTTTAAATCAACGTTGAAAATGTGTTTTAGCAATCATGTTATTGATGTGTAGAGAAACGCCTGATGCTCTTTAAAGCTATCTAATAACAATGCTTCTATTATCACTCGCAACAAGTTTAAAGGTCACAGTTTGACACACACGATAGATTTTCATGCTTAAAATGTCCGAGTGAGTGGGCATCAGCGGCTGGGATACCCTCGCAGCAGTATCTTGTAATTTCAAAGACGGAAATCCCTGGCCGATGAGTCACGTGCGTGGGTGTAACGCGGGGATTCCGTGGCTCTCGCGCCGCTATCTGACTACAGACACAGTAAACATATTAACTCACGAGAAAAACTGATTTCTGACTTTATTCCTACACACTGGGTATATCGCACGTGCCATTTAGGCTACCGGTATTAAAAACGCGCGCTTTAATGTAAACTGGTTTTCTTTAGGCTAACACTTTTCACAAGCTTTTCTCTGTAAAAATGAGACCCACACCCAATAAAAACGGGAAATGAAAGTCGAACAGGGAGGAGTAATTTATCAAGGGGTTTGTCCAAATGGCTGTAGAAACACGAAGTAAGTGTGTGTTGTTGGGGGATCCTTTATTCAAATGAGTTAAGTCTATTTTTAAACGGTCATACATCACTGAACTGACGTCATAAAATAACATGTAAACAGCGAAAAGGTAGTGAGCCAAATTTTGTTTTTCAGCAAAATTGCTGTATTTAATAGCCTTTGTGTATTTAGTTAAATTAACCTAGGCTATTTAAACGTGTAGGCTATGTCAGTTTATTAAAGTCCTGATATGACACCTAATATAGGCTAACACACACACACAATATACAAAAGCTGTCATTGGGTCGGCATCTTTTACAAAAATATACATTTGTTTCTTATTTACCCCTAAAAAGGTTATGTTAGTAGCCTAGGTTACATATAATAGGCTGTTTTTTTAAATAATTTTTGTCATATGGCCAACTTATAGTCCTCATTACTTTGTGCTGTAAACATTTAGTCAATAAACAAAAAGGTTTTATTACTTACATTTCTGAAAGTGCATGTCAGAATCCCTTTTGCTGTCTTTAATTCTCGGCTCCCACGCCAGGTGAAATGAATGATGTCAGTCGCAGAGCAGCCTCTGATAAATGTCAACCTCTCGAGTCACTGCCTGTTATCACTGATTCCGGCACGTTCCACTATGTATACAGAGAGCACGTTGTACTCTGCCAGCCCATTTTGTATTCTCCTCCCACTTTGGTGATGATGATGAGCTGTCAAACACTAGAGCACTTTGGTTTTGAGCACTCAAGGTTTGTCGGTTTGCTTCTGACAGCAGCAGTGGAGTATCTCTCTCTCTCTCTCTCTCTCTCTCTCTCTCTGTCTCTCTCTCTCTCTCTGTCTATCTGTTAA
>JAUMHI010000058.1:9943741-9973998 GCA_032359435.1 Enteromius unitaeniatus | reverse complement strand
TCTCTCTCTCTCTCTCTCTCTCTCTCTCTCTCTCTCTCTCTCTCTCTCTCTCTCTCTCTCTCTCTCTCTGTCTCTCTGTCTCTCTCTCTCTCTCTCTCTCTCTCTCTCTCTCTGTATATCTGTTCAGTGACAAATAAGAATGACAACATGGAGAAATCATTTAGAAATGTAATTTTAAAAAGCACTTGTTTTTGGAAATGTAATGTAATCTTTGTTTTTTGTTTGTAATCTTTTGGATTTCGTACATTTTTGAAAACCATTTCTCATACTAAAATATTTTCCAGGCACCTTTAATAATTAGGTGTTGGCTATAATCTTATAAGATATAAAATATACGATATGTAATGTTAAAATATGTTCTGAATATTTTAGTAGAAATTAAAAATCACTGATGATCATCATAGAAAATGTGTATTTATGTGTATTTAAGTATCTGTTGTTGGATTTCATCACTGTTGAACATATATGTATTATAATCATTCATATGAATATAATTTAGACAGTGTTTCCGTATAGTTTTTTTTTCTGTGTAGCTGAAGACTTTCTTTTTCCGCCACAAATACTTTGATCTGCTAATTTGCCACAGAGATATTAACCATTATGTCCATTTCCTCCATTCTCACCACGATACCAAAACCGTCTTCTGCTTCTTCCTGCTCCTCCTCCACCTCAACCTTCACCCACTCACCATCTCCCAGCTGCAAAAAATGGAGAACTTTAAATACCTATGCCGACTGCTGTTCACTTTGTTATTTGTCTTACAGTTATTTGGTGAATAATGAGAAGAGCACTCTTACTTTAAATAAACATAATGATGAGCAGGATAAGTGCACACTTAGTACATTCTGAAGTAATACCATCCATGGGTCCTTACAAATGTAAACAACAGAAAGCATTATGGATATCACAGCTCTGTTTTTTAGTGAACTTACTTTCTAAAAGAGGAGTGGAATTCAAATAGTCTTTAATTCGATTGAGGCAGTGTCTTCTGGTTTGTGGACAGCTCTCCTGTCTTCATGTCTCCATCTAGTGGCCAAAATACATGTATACGTGCAGTGTTGAGGTAAATTCACGTGCTCCATAACGTGGCATTAACAACATCTCATTACATCATATAGTCAGATCATATATCAGATATATATCAGATCTGCCCTATGTATTCACAATGGTTAGCCTCCATTTATAACACATTTTGGGATACAAAACAGTAGAATAAGAAAATTAATTCTATAGGCTATAAATGATCTTTGATATGATTATAAAAATCTGAGCAATTATTACACTTTGTAAACGCGATTTCACAACAAAACATTAATATGCAAATTAGATGTAGTGTATAGAGAACATTGTGTTATACGGGAAAACCACCAGTTTAGAAATGTTTTATACACACAATGCATAAAGTGAAACGGTATATAAATCATTTTATATTTTATAACATAGTTGAAAATCATCCTCATAAAAAGTTTGGAATAAAAAAAGAAATCATGAAATTCTTATTGTTTTTGCCTTTTCGTGTCTATTAACGCAAGGTAATTTTGAGTCATTTTGTCCTAACATATGAATGAAAAAATAAAATAAAAAACGTTATTTTTGTATATTTTTATGCTCTAAAAATGTAATGGCATAAGGAAAATAATACATTCACATAACTTTTTCCGGGTCTTAAGAGGATATTCATTAGGCTTACCTTTTTATATACCTATATCGATTTCCTATATATATATATATATATATATATCGATTTGTGTAACCTAGAGCTCAAATTAGCTCTGGTTCTTTCTTTCTTTCTTTCTTTCTTTCTTTCTTCTGTTTTAAATGTAAAAAGAGCAGCTATCACTATAGATTAACTCGTATATACAAGCTCCTATAGTAAAATACATAATAAGTCACTTCATGAATTGCATCAGAATTCAGTCTGTTACAGCTGTTACGTCATAATTTACTGGCAAAGTTTAGCAAACATGACATTAATAGTCAGACAGAGACATGACAGAGAGATACATCAGATATGCCAGTCTGTCACCTCTGTACGTGTGACACATCTGGAAATATTTAGTAGCCTCCAGTTTTTTGGACAGATCTGTTCTACACACACACACACACACACACACACACACACACGGCAGACGGGTGTTATACATGGTACATGACTGTAAGGTACAGAATTCGGGTATGAAAAAAATAAGGAATGTAGTCACATGATTCATATCCCGGAAATACACTGCTGTCGATGGGGAAAATGGCGTTATGAGCAGCTCCAGACTGTAAGAGAAGTGGGGCAGTAGAGTCAAGAGACAACAATTACCCGCGGTTTGGGGTTTATCAAATAACAGAAACGCCCAACCTTACATTAATCATAACTGTGTATTAATACAGTCGCACACTTGATTATGTAAGGGCGCTCCAGATGGACAAAGACAGACTCGCAGTGAGTACATGCCAAAATAAACACGAGGAAGTAGCCTTAAAAGGGGCGTGTAATGTGTTTCATGGCTTGAAGAAATAGCCTACCAAAGGCGACAAAAAACGCAGACGGAAGCATTTTATTGGCGTGCCTGTATTTAACAGCACAGCGACACGGATCAATGGAAATGTTTTGTTATTTAGTAAGGTGTATCGCTTGATATCGTACGCCTAACGCTTGTATAGCATCTTGTTACGCGTACCTAGAGGTGTCATTTTCTCATGATGCGGTTTATTCTTTGACCCCCATTATGCTATTGCTTTATGGCTATGTTTATTTACTTTAATCCACTGCAAAGAAATGTGCATATGCAGCAATATTTAATATAAAATTATATTACAGTATTTTCACCTAAAATTGTTTAATGCAGGCTGGTCCATGCTCATGGCTGGATATGCATAATTTTATTGGTGACCTTATGGCTGCAAATGCTTCAGTCACTGGTCATCCACTGAGAGAGCAACGTACTGAGGAGACACTAAGTTCTGCTTGGCCCAAAGTCTCTCAACCTGTCCAGTCGACCCCTTCCAGACAGAGCCAGGGGAAAAGTGCTGTTCGGTTTGCTCAGCAGGAAAGGGAACACAAAGATCATGAAAGCCATGGTGAGTAGCCTAAATATTACAATAGACTGTAAGGGTACTGTACCGCTGTTTTATAAATAAACTTTCTCATTCAAAAGGATTCGGAAACATGCAGAATTTATGGAGTAAAAGCTCCAATTCTTTTAGTACTTCATAGTACTTCAATTACTTATTGCATTATCTGGCCTCAGCAGCATGTTACTAAATGATGAGATCATTTTAGAGAGACAGCAAATAAAAATACTTTTAAGACATATTAAAATATATAAATAAATTAGTCTTGCTGCAAAAGTTGTGGCTCTCAAATGCAGATCTTTCTTTTTCTCTATAAATCATGTGCCTAACTATATATATATATATAAATAATTTGTTAGGACACATGACTAGACTGCATAGAATAACAACAAGAATGCTTTTTGCACACAAAGAAAAAAAAAAGACTTGATTCAACAATTTGTTTCCTCTATATCACCCTTTTTAAAAAACATATCCGCATGTTGCGAATAAAGCATTAGTGGATACTCTCCAAAATAGCACTACGGTGATGCAGGGGAGATGAATTGTGGGCTAGATTAACCCTTTAAGGAAAAGATCATAATAATATGAGGCATTAGGTCATTATCACAAACTGAACCCAGGCAGAGTGAATAGAACCTGAGTATTTTATATGAAACAGATTTTAAGGAAACAGACGAGCAGTCAGTTATACAGTAACAATTACTGAATCCAGCTAAATAGAAGTATTCCAGAGAGCCATGTAATAAATAAAAATACAAAAATTATTTTAATAATAATTTTCATCTATTTTTATAAAATGCCACTAAATGTGTCAAAGCTCATAATGTGTATCTTGAACTACTTCTTGAACCAGTGCAAAAAAGTACTTGTTCTTCTGAAAAAAAAGTACTTGTTCTTCTGAATAACACCTGGTTCCAATTTCCAACCCTGCCAGGAAATAATTTAATATTAGGTTTTATCATGTTTATCCATCTTTTACTCACTGCTTCACTGATATCTTATATCTTTTGTAGTTCAGCATCGTGCCTGCACATGTCCTGGCTGCCCTCTTTCCTCATCTCCTTCTATTTCCTCAGTCCACACATTAAAACCCAGAACCATCCCGGCCTCACAAATCCAACCACCATTGTCCCCACAATCCACCCCACCGCAGCAGACTAAAGAGCCCAGCACTGCCCCTGTCGGCCTAGGCTTGTGTCTAGGTTTGGGACTCTCACTGGAAGAGAGCGAGCCCAGCAGCTCATCTACTCACCCCCAACAAGAGGACAAAGGCACTAGCACTCACAGCCCAGTCCCTCAGGCAAATCCGGAGTCCCCAACAGTTCAGGCTTTTCCGTGTGTATGTTGCCACCGTGGGATTCAAACCTGCAGCCAACTTCTGCGCCAGCAAAAGGACTCAGAGGCACATGTTGCCCACCACCACTATCACCACCATCACTGCCCGCTCACCACCTGTACATCATGTATGCTCCCGTCCTTCCCTTGCCTGTCCTGCCAGCGCTCCTTCCCCACCTGCGCCCAACTCCTGCGCCATCAGCAGGGCCACGCGCAACAGGAGGGCTTGCAGCAACTCCCGTGCATGCACTGCAATGCCTCTTTCCCCCGGCCGTCGCAACTGCTGCAGCACCAGCGAACCCAGCATGCTGCAAAAGTCGGCGGCTTCCTGTGCGCAGAATGTGGCCGTGCGTTCAACTCGCACAGCAATCTGCGCATCCACCTCAACGTACACACAGGCGCCCGTCCATACACCTGCTCCGACTGCGGCAAGAGCTTTAGCCAATCCGGGGCGCTTAAGATTCACCGCCGAATTCACACCGGAGAAAGACCGTACACCTGCACTTATTGCGGAAGGGGGTTCCCTCACTTAGCTGGGGTGAGAGCGCATCAGCGAATTCACACAGGGGAGAAACCGTACCGCTGCGGTCAGTGTGGGAAGTGCTTTACTCAGTCCGGGGCTCTGAAGATCCACACTCGCATACACACCGGCGAGAGGCCTTTCCTGTGCGGCCTCTGTGGGAAGAGCTTTTCAAACCGCTCCGGTATTCGTTTTCATCACCGCACTGTTCACGGGATCGTGACGGAGCCCAACTCGGTGGGAAGGCCTAGTCTGGCTGCCTCCACTTCGTCCTCAGTTTCAGACTTCCAGAGGATTCAAGCATCCAGTCTCAACCAGATCCATCTTGAGGAAATGGAAGAGAGCATTCCACCCAGTAAAGAGCAGTTAAGAGGGGATAGGGACAAAGATGGCCTTCCGTATGCCTGCGAGGACTGCGGTCAGCGTTTTCCAGACGCTCCGTCTAGAAATAGACACCAGACATTGCAACACTACTCTAAGGAAGAGAGAGAAAAGGAAGAGAGCAGCTCTGACAAAACGATAGATTAGACGAAAAGCAACAAACATTTCTGACTCCATGTATTTCAAAAGATAAAAGCAGCTTTTAATATGTAATGTATTTTAAGCAAACATTGATCCCCTTTGAAGCTTACTGATATTATCACACTGTGAAGTCTTCATGACATAAGAAATATTGTTTGTGTCCAACAAATAGTGTGCACTAAAGTCTCCAGGCACATTATTTCAATGATTTATAAAGAATTAATCATTTTCTAGCCATCTGAGATTTCGGTATGGAAATAAAGGTTAGGGATATTTGTCACTATTCCAGCACACTATAAGTGTATTGAATATTACCACCATTTGTGGTTTGCTTTTGGCATCTGATAGAGCCTTTGAAGCTGGAAATGGTGGCGTGTGGCATAAGATTTAAAAGTCTTTAAAGATTTTAATGCCCGTGATTTGTGCCTCTTAAAAAGCTAAATTGTGACAACCTGTATTGTGAATCTGCACCTTAAACTTTAAATAAGTAGCTTCACCTATCAGTATTAAGGTATATGTGCATATTTGTTAGCAAACCTGCACTACTTTTTCCACCATTGAGCAAATAGAAGGCTTGGTTTACAAAGCTCACGAGTCTCCATGTCACCAAAGCCATTCAACCAGCATTATTCTCTTGGCCTGAGGAAAGTTAGTGCCGATGAATCCAAAAATGTAATTGTTTGTACTTTGCGACTCGTTCTACAACTGGTATTGCTTCCAACCATGCAGCCTGCTAGTGGAAAAGTGCTTTATTTTACATTTAAGCACTTTGTACGTGTGTTTTTAACGTCAGTTTTTTGCAGGTTTGCAAGTTGTTTTTTAATTATATTATATATTTGTTTTTAGTTTAACCAACTTCTGTTGCTGTTTTGGTAATGAACTGCATTATTAAGAAAAGGTGCTGATTGGAAGGCGGCGTGGTGGTTGAGAGAGTAGTAGTCACTTCGCAGAAGGTTTGAGCTAGGGGTCTTTCTGTTGGAGTTTGCATGTTCTCCCCTTGTTAACATGGGCTTTCTCTTGGTGCTCTGATTTCCCCCTCAGTCCAAAGACATGCAACATAGGTTAACTGGAGAAGCTAAATTGTATGAAGGCATGAATGTGTCTCTATGGCGGATTATCTGGGGTAATTTTAAAGCCTGTGGCTCAAGATGTATCCCCACAACCCTATAGAGGATAAATGATTGGGATTGCTTTTTTAGTAAATGCTAAGTTTTAAGCCTAAAATTGACAGAGCACAGTTTTCTGCTGAAGTAACAGTGCCTTTCTCAATAGGAATCTTGAAAAGCACATACAGAATAACACAAACACTTTAGATTCTGACTTCTCTAAAAGTCAAAAATCAAATATAGTCATTAAGGTTATTTATCAGAGTGTGGTTGTGGATCTAATGCTGTTTTAAATTAAACAATGCTCTTACTGTATTTGAAATCAGTTTAGCTTATTGTATTAGGATGAATACTATGATACTATTAGCGTATTTGACTACCTGCCAGGTGTTGCTTATTGTATTTGTGGCGTCTGCAGGAACTGACAGTACACAAGACGGGGTAAGTGGATGCCATTTTAAGGGACTGGCCAAAAGTTTGTTGATAAAGGTATCTGTAAGTACCT
The DNA here is from genome assembly GCA_032359435.1 of Enteromius unitaeniatus. Lineage (NCBI taxonomy): Eukaryota > Metazoa > Chordata > Actinopteri > Cypriniformes > Cyprinidae > Enteromius > Enteromius unitaeniatus. The sequence continues at coordinate 9,966,944 of JAUMHI010000058.1, read as the reverse complement.
CTGTTTTATTACTTAGAATGAAAGTTCGGCAAAACTGTCAGAGGAAATTAATTGTCCATTATTTTTGTGTTTATTTTGTATCTTTATAATTCCAATGTTGATACGTGAATTTACTGCGAATGTTGTCGGCCAGTTATAATGTTAATGGCCACTCAACCCAGAGCATCAGATTCTTTTCTGTCTTATCTGTCAGTTAGCTCATGTCTACAATACATGTCTATTGTGTACACATGTAACAACAGAAATAAATGTTAATGTACCTTAATTCGAAGTTTATATTTTAAAAGTTTAAAAAGTTCTACTTTGTGGCCGTAGTGATACCAGTCTGGTTTAATGATGTATTCTGTTTTGTTGAATAATTTTGTAACTGTAACATTTGTTATTCTTTTAAGACCAGAATCTTTGAACCGTGTATTGGGGTTACATATTCTCAATATGAAATGTGACACTTTGTCTACAACAAACAAACAAACAAGTCTACAGATGTTTTTCAGTACTACAACTAGCTTGCACTTCCTGAAGAATTCACCCTTGCTGAGTCACCTACAGTCACCTGTGACTGTCTAAAATTACTGTAAGGTTAATGGTTTAGGCTAGGGAATTTCCATCTCTATGTACTGTTCTGCCCTGTTATAATTTCCAAGGCTGTATGTATTATTTAATGGCCTACTACAGTACATTCTAACCTGCATGTTTATTATTTCTTTTTACTTCCAGTGACCTGGGTCATGTTTATTTATTTATTTTTTTTGTGGCTGGCTGGCTGGTAAGAGAAGATAATATTATCTCCAGATCTGTTTAAACGCATACACGCATGTAAAGTGTTTCTTTAATAAAACATGAATTAGCCTAACATGACCTTTTACCATTCCAAATAATTCAAATAAACCTGTGTTGCATACTGAAATTATATGTAAACCATCAATTGTTTACATCGACAACTCGGTGAAAAGAGAGGTATGAAGAATACAATAACCATAGCTATGAAATAATAAATGATAGGCCTAGTCTCTCAGCAATAATTAACCCAGCAGCAGCAGTTGTAGGCTATAATGCCACATTGAGTTTGTTCTGAAATAAATGGTAAGGTAAAAAGGACTTCAGTACCAAAATGTAACGAGTCACCTGTCGTATAATACACTTTACAGTTTCTGAGAATGTAACTGCGATCTGGTCTAATTTAAGTGGTCCTGATGGTGTTTTTTTTATTGCAGATTCACATATCAGACCTTTTTCATACTAAAACGAAACAAAACGAACTTTTGAAAGTGCCTTTTTAAACTGAAACGAACTCACCTTCTGAGCATATATTAGGCTAGATACAAGTGACGCACGCGCTAATTTGGATGAGGAGTTAGATAAGTTTTGATGTCGTGGCGAAAGATAGCATTGTCTCGAATTTTTTGTCATATGGCAGAACAAATATAAAATAAATAAATGCCTTTGTGGCATTATATTAGTGCATTGGCGTGTCTTTGTAATAAATAAAAAAGAAACAATGGTACTGTATGTAATTCTCCCAAGCCCCACCTTCTTCCGCGCAAATAAATTGTTTACAAACTTTCATTTCGTCAGTAGTTTCTCTCAAACGCTGAAGTGAAGACCCTTCAAAATGAAAGTCTATATTTTCATCACCGTCCTGGCGTTCACCTTTCTCCAAAGATCCACAGGTATATACAATTTTGCTTATCTTCGCAAACCCACTATTTTTAACCATTTTTACTGTTTGAACTTAAAATCAATTTTATAAACCAAACGCAATCTGTCAGTATATCTATAAAAACAAAATACGTAGAGCAGAACTATAAGATACGATTTTGCAAAGTTTTTTTTGTCATTTTATTGTATTTACCTATTTTTGTATTGCTGAAAAATATATAAACGTATAATAAAATGTAGCTGTCTACACGTTCAGAATTGCATATATCTGAATTGAATTAGTCTGAACTACCAAACCACACGGTTCTCTTCAGGGATAATTCAGGGAGTTTTTGCAGGTGAAAGTGAAAGTTTGTCCTGCTTGTGTAATATTACAGTTATAATAAGGTATAATTGATGTCATATAAAACGATATAATAAAGATGGCATTTCCGTTTGCATCGTCACAGCCAAAAACATCATTACTCAAAAGATGCTGAGGCGCCTACAACCAGTAAAAGGCTAGGGATTTGCCATCTCACCTACACCTGACATACTCAACCCTGACCCATCCAGTTAGACAACATTCAAAAGAAAGTGTTTGTGCAAAAGCAAGTTCAACTTGCTTGACAATAACAATGGTTTCTTTAACATAGCATGTGAGACTGTAAGACCTTTATTTCTGAATTTATACAATGTTTCACCTAGCATGTAAATTGCCCTCTCATGTTCCTGTTGTTGTCATGGTTGGTGTGCAAACAAATTATACAGACCAGGAAGTTTAGAAAGAAGAATATTACATAGTTACATAAATACATAAGCTGATTTGTCAGACCAGAGTGACATTGAAACTGCTTCCACGCTCTAAAAAATGATGGGTTAAATACAACACAGTGATGGGTAAAATATGGGCAACCTAGAAATTGGATTGTTTTGACCCAGCAGTGGAGTTAGCGGTTGGGTCAGAACAACCCAGTTTTTGGATTTGTGCATATTTCACCCAGCACTGGGTTGTATTTACCCCTGATTTCTTTTAGAGTGCGGATGAGATACTAAACAAATTCTCCTGAGTATGCCATATCGAGGAAATTGCATGATTCTGTAAATATGCTTTATTCTATCTATTTGTTTTACTATTCTTACAATGAAACTGCGTTGTTTTACTGTTATTCAGCGTCTTTGGATGTAAAAGGGCCAACGGAGCCGATTCTGGAAGGACAAGATGTGACATTGGAGTGTGTGGATACAGAATCTGAGTTGAACATGAGCACTGTGCACTTTGAGAGGTTCTCCAAGGTAAGGTCACTAACACACAGTGGCAAGGAAATATCTGGTACACGATGCGCCTTGACGTGGTTTTGTCTGTAAATGTCAAGATAACAGCAGATTGAAACTGAGTGACACCTTGTTTCTCATGAGAAATGAGAAGGGTTAAGGTTATTGTTGCTGTCTGTGCACGTCCTCTGTAGTGCTGCAGGACTGATTACTGTATAAACAGAAAGCGAGGGATCTAAAATTATACACCTATCTGTCAGGGACGCTTCCTCTCAAATATCTGTGATTTTGTAAACAATCTTATAGAGAAATGGCAAATAAAGAACAATAACATTATTTTGAATTTATTTGTCTGGAGATCAAGACTGCAACTGGTATTTAAACAGCAGGAGGCAGTGTGTGTTTTAGTGAGCTTCTGAGAGCTGTTATTCTGGGTTTAATTAGTATCTGGCAGTGAGGGGCCTTTGGAGGATTCACAGCATCTGCTGCTTCTGTCAGTGCAGAGTCTGTTTGTCACCTTTTCCAGCTACCTAATGCATTCGAGCAAAACAGGTTTTCCATACCAGCAATCACAAAGACAGATGCTTTGTTTTGTGATCTCTCATTAACCTGTGTTATTTAGACCCAAGTGCCACCGAATAGTCTACTTCCTCCAAGTGTAACATACTTCATCAAATTTGGCAAATGTTCTTTACATCAGCAAGACGTTTTAAACCCATACAAAGCCTAAGTCATTATATTTGCTAAACAAATTTCTACGGCCTCCGAATTATCAACTTGTTCAATAGTTTTACTCATTCTACTATATTCCTTCTGTCATGTAAATATTTTTTTTTTATAAGCAAGGCATTTTGGCGTCATTAAAAAAAGTTTTTACCGTGAAATTATTACTGATTTTTTATTAAGAAATAAAAAATGCTGTTTATATAGTAAGTTGAACTGAAACGAGCATCATATTCTAGCAACTTGAGTGAAATATTTCTTTGTTTTTCTTCCAAACAGTACATGAAGAAGTGGTACCGTCTCGAGTCAGATCAGGCGTATTTCTACCGCCGGTGTTTTCTGTATGACGTGGATGTGAGAAGGGAGGAAGGCAAACTGCTCCTCTTCATCGCCAGCATCCAGTCCTGGTCTGAGGGTCCATACCGCTGTGTGACTGAGGACAGTTCAGCATCAAACAACTCCTCCCAACCCCTCACCATCCCCATACACTGTGAGTAAGAGACATCATGGGCAGCATGAAAAGTACTAACGATCTGCGATTCAAATCCCCACTGATTTCTACATACATAAATTGATCCATATGCGTCTACGTTGTCCAGACGATTGCATCTGACATTTTGTTGCAAGGAAGTTTTATATTTGGGATTTAAAGATTAGAGGACAAATAAAATTCTTGATCTCCCAAGATGAGAAAATCAGTATTGGTATTGATTGGGGGCTTTACAGTGGCCAGATATGATTTGACAGTGGTGATTTATTGGAAAAACAGATGGATCGATGCAGAAATGTTCAGTGTGGCTAATCAGATGGAGACAAGATGATCCATGCTCACATTGTATTATTACAGTGAACCTGGATTGAATATATTGAATATACTTAAATAATTAACCATAATAAAGTTACAATATGGTTTAAAAGTGTGGGGTGGTTAAGATTTTTTTAAAGGTGTTTTTGAAAAAGTCTGCATTTATTTATTTATCTATCTATATATTATGTGTATTACAATTTTAAATAACATTTAAATTGATAAATTTTTATTATATTAATGTAATAATTACTTCGGTCTTTAGTGTAACATGGTTTTACAGAAGTCATCTGATTTGGAAAGATTTTTACTTAAAACTTTTTTGCTTAAAAAAAACATTCCTCTAGAATTCTTAGAATTAGATTAATAGAAAGTTCAAAAGAGCATCTATTGGATCTAAATCTATTTAAAAGTCTTTACTGTTACTTTGCATGAATGTAATATTTCATTTATGAATAAAAGTATTCATTTCTTTTAACTACCTGAGAATGCATGCATATTTTATGAATATATACAAATAATAATGTGCATATAGTATATAATATTATACAATATAAAATAATATTTACATATGTTATTTTTGAGCAATGTAAAGTCAATTTCCATGCCCTGCTTCCTTGTTTTTATGCTATGCAAATGCATCCTGGAGCAGAGCTGTTTTGACTAATCCGTTTTATCCTCACATGTTCCCTCTCTTTCCTCTCACAGATATGCGGGAGGTGGCTGTGCACAGGGCTGGTTTGGGATCCTTAACACGCTATTTCAACTCGGTGCAGGACCTCAAAGTACGTGTAGGAGATGATGTTGAGCTGGAATGTTCTACTTCATCTTCCGAGGCACCTGAGTACTTCTGGGCTAAAGAGGTGACAGATTTCATTTCTAATGCTCTTGCTGCTCTTTTTCCTTCATTTTTCTTTTAACATGAAGCATTACTATTTACTGCAAAACTGATGTATTGGGATTGCAGTTGCCTGTTTTCATGTTAAGTTTCTCAGAGAAAGACCTGGACGGCCCGCTTGCTCTTATAAGTGACTATATAGGGAAAAGATTGAGAACTCATTTAGTCAGAACATGAAATGTACTAAGCCTGGAACAGTGTATGGAAAATCTACACTAAAGAGTCTTTAGTGGACGGTCTAGTTTAGTCTGCACGCGATTCTGATTGTCTTTATATGTGAGCCTTGTGCAGCCAGCGTCCAAAAGTTGGCTTTAGCAAGGAAATAAAACTCACTAGGGGCCAGTTGCTAGTTAGTAGGCTAGTTATTTAAAGGAATAGTTAAAGTGGAATGCAAGAATGATAAGCGTACAAACACTGATGTAACTCACACACGTGATTCAAATCAAAGGAATAAACCACATGAGTCTTAACAGATGTTTGCTAAAGAAAACATCTGTCAGGACTCAAGCATCCTCCACCTTAGTGAAAAATTTGACAACATTTGTTGATGTAGGAAGTCGAAAATTAGTTTCACCATGTGGCAACACATGAAATATTTCTTATATTGAGTCACCCAAATTAGTATATTTTAAGGAACAAAATCCTGATGTTCAGTTTCAAGATTTCTGTATTATGCAATATCATTTTCACTAATAAGAAAGGAAGCTGTAATCCCATTTCTATTGGTACAAAAATACTTATTTTTAATAATTTATTATATAATTTTATTCTAAATAAAATGCAATTGTTTTAAATTAAAATAATTATAGTTATTTATCTTTAGTTATGATATTATTTGCTAATAAATTCTGCCATTTCAGGGTCAGTACCAAATGTTTTCTGTTAAGGCTGATTAAACTCTGTTCATTAGTTGAGGGGTGAGAAGAAAAAATCTTTTTGGGCCTGTGAGTAGTGATGATTTAAGGTTTAACATGCTTTTTTTTTTGGTCATGTTTCTCAGACCAAAAAGAAATTCCCTCCAAATGTCATGTGGGTGATCAGATTTTCATGAAATGGAATTGCAGAATTACTCATTCCTGTTATTAGGATGTCCTGTCTGTCCTCCACCACATGTCACGAATATGCAGTGTCATTCTCTGACCGTTCAAGTACATATTTTCACTTACTTAATTTTGGTTCCAAATATGCACTTCGGATTTTTATGAACAGTTTCTTATGGAGAGCAAACAAAAGAATACCAGCTTCCTTTAAATGACAGCGTATAGCAGCTACCTGTTTACTGTGCTGTGTCTGCACTCCAACAGAGGAAACAGGAAGGCATTTGGAGCCAACAGATTAGCTTAAACAATGGTACTTTGGCCAGAACTTTGGCTTGACTGGGAATCCTCTTAATTCACTTTCATTTAAATTGAAATGGACTTTGTTGGCAGGCTGCAGTTGTTCATTTAGTGCCAAAAGCATTTGTATGGTTATGATGTGCTCTGAGTGGATTTCGCACAGGCATTTGTTTCCTCGAATTGTACGGTGTTATGTTTTAGTTTTGCTTTATTACTCTCTTATGCTCACTGTCATTATTTATTGTAAATGGTGGAGAGATTCCTTGAGAAACTTTTAGTAGATTTGTTTTCTTTTCATTTCTATTGAGTTAAAAAAAACAAAAACATACAGAAGTGGGAAATCACCTTGCATGCTTCCCTTCTTAAGAACGAACAATTCTGGCTTATCTTTCTGACGTCAGAGCTCTCATGAGGTTCCTGCTTTGCTTTTCACTTCTCAATAACTTTTCCCGTATGTTTTTTTTTTTTATCAAGGGAGAGGACTGGCTTTTGCCTTCCAATAAGCTGAAGTTGGAAAAAATGAGGGAACAGGATGGAGGAAGATTCACCTGTTCAGCTCAGTCTCCTACCGTGCGTTCCCTCATGAAGAAACGTACAATCAGCATCACTGTTCTACCAGGTCAGAACAGCAACAAGGGGCCAACAGTGTACAGCTTTTAGTAAACGACAACAACAATTCAACAAACAAAATCCCTCTCTAAACTGTTTATCCAATATATTATCTAAATACAACAGTGTTGCTTTGGCCATATGTAAGACTATGTAATACAATAATATTGACCTTGTGACCCCACTGACCCCATTTAACTTCCATTATATGACATATTCTCTAATGAGAGGAAATAGAAAATAATTCCAACATGACACCTCATAGCCACCTTTCTTTAAACATGACTTTTGAAAATTGTATTTTCCTTTTTATTATTTTTATTGCATTTTAACAATACACAAGTATACATTTCCATGTAACAGAGAAAACATACTCAGTAATATACAACATCACCTCTTTTGTTTATTACCGTTTTTTAATGTATTATAATCTTCTTTTAACACATTTCCAACTCTGCCACATTTTTAAAACAATTTAAAAGTCCCCAAACCCCAAATTATGCATTATGTATTTATATCATAATATATAAGTAATCTTTTCCATTAACATATCTGTTACCATTTCTTTCAGCCTTCTGCCTGTATTTGGTGCATATATACTTTTCCAATTTAAAGAAATCAGCCGTTTTGCTTGATAGAATACAAATATATATATATATATATATATATATATATAAATGCATACTCTGTCTTGTTTTACTTGATCTCTTTAGGATATAAATGAAATAAAAAGATTAATGGTTACAGTGGTATATTAACATTAAGGTTTTCTATCATTACTTTCATATCTTTCCCAAAATTCGTAACTTCTTAACACTCCCATATACAGTTATACAACGTTCATTTAAAGATACTGCATCTTAAGTAAGTATCTAGGATATTTTTATTATACTTATGTAATACAACTGGAGATATATAAATCCTTATCAAGCACTTATATTGTAGATCTGACTGCCTTTCTATTAGAACTGAGCATTAATTTTAATGGTAGAGCACACTTTAAAAATCATGTTGTTTTAAAGCAGCTTTACAGAGAATTGTGCCTAATTGTGCCCTAATGTCTTAAAATATCTTCAAACTTTTATGCATCTTGACAGAAATATCTGTTCTAAAAATGAGCCATTTTTTCTGTAATTTCAGAGAAAGTTATTACAGTTTGATTCGATTTGAGGACTCTAAAATAAACAACTGTAATAGTTAGAATTATAAATCACAATAACTATGGTTGAATTTGCTGTGATGCTGAAAATGACCTCATCTGGAAAGTTACCAATGCTGAGTAACTACCGTAATACCAAGTTAAAATAGTTTGTTTAAATTTTAGTTGTTGTCAGTTTGACAGATGTGCAATATGTGATTGTCTCTGTCTTATAGAGGATGCAGCATGGTACCAGACGACCACCGGGTACTTTCTCATGGTGTTTTCAGTACTATTTGTCGTTTTGGTGGTTGCGATATCCACGACCACTTACCTCTGCCTCCGAGCCAGACAGAGGAAGAGCAAGGGCCCCATGTAAGTACCACCCTAGTCACATTGTCTAGTTGATTTATGATTGATTTATGTGGGTGTTTGACCTCCAGCCCTCCTCCATCACGTGGAGTGGAGTCTGTGTATTATTGTGAGCATCAGTAGATGCTGATGGGCACTTCTCTCCCCCTGAATCTTCTCACTCCCTCAAAGCTGCCCAGGCAGGATAGTCTATGTGCAAATAACTCATACTAACCACGCTCTCCCTCAGGTCTAAATCTTTTCTTATTCTGTCCGATAAAACACTCACTCTATCGTCTTCCCTTCTCCCGTGCTTTCAGTGATGACCGCTCCCAGAAGAAACCCATCTACAGAGCCAGCGTGGAGTCCCTGCCCTCCACAGCCTCTGACAAGCAGCCGCTGGTGTAAAGAATGAGATTGATGGAGGACTGGAGAGGAGAGGAAAGAAAAGAAGACGGGAAAAAAAAGATTTAAGGAGTATTGGGTATTCACAGTGGAAGAGAGTTAATGAGAGTTTTGCTCATGGATTTTGTAATGCTCTTGGGTCTTCATTCAGATATATAATTAGGAGACTGTCTATGCAGGGAATCGAAAAAGTATACAAAGACAGGACAAATGATGGTTTTACTGTGTGTCCTTTCCAGTGTGGATGGCAGCAGCGCTCTTTAACAAAAGGTGTGCAATTTTCTCTGTATTGATTCAACAAGCCCTGCAAAATTGAGAAATGCTGAAAAGATGTTTTTGCGAGGTGACATTGAACGCTTCTTTCTTTCCACCAGCATCGGGTTGGCTTATTTCTTCAAACTGATTAACATTTCTTTTTAGGAAGACTACCATCTGCAAGCTGTACGATCATTTAGTGAGATGTAGAAATTTTAGGGGTATTGCTTTACATAAGTATATAATGTTCTGCTTCACATGAAAGGACAGTAGATAAGATCCAAACTAACGCTGAACCAATTACTCTAGAAGCACTTTGAAACTGTTGCATTTTTTTAACGCAAGTTTGATTTTGTCATATCTTTGAATTTAAAGCTATTAAAATAATTTTACAACATAATCACCCTCCAGTGTTGTTTCTGATCTCATTAAGATAGACATTCATGTATGCCCAACTTTGAAGAAATCTTAAGACAGTTCATCTCTATGTAAATGCCGTTTTCAATGTTTATAAAAAGACCTCTGAGGTAGACTGTTAAAAAAATACCTGTAATTTCTCAGTCAAGAGTTCTGATACATAACACTCATTCCTAATTGACTTATTGACCTTTACAAAATACAATTGAGCAATATCACATGACCATGACTGCTTTTGTCTTGACTGAACTATCATGTGATTTGCATATTATTCTAATACAACAAGAAGTCCGTATTGAGTAACTTATTTCCAGCTACTTTGTCTATTTTCCAAAAAACAATAGCTAAATGAAGTGATGCACTGATGACAAATCATTCTAATGAATGATTTAGGGACTCACTTTTACTCATATAGTGCACTATTTAAGGGGGGAGTCATATTTTTGGAGGTGTCAAATGTGCCTTGGTAGACATTATCAAGTACACAGGAAGCAGTGACTGAGGCTATAGATTGCGGGGAAATTTCAGATGCAGCATTTTTGAATAAATCAGTATTTTGCAATGAATAGTCTCAGTAAATGATTCAGTGATTGTAATGCCACTTGGCCAATCAAATACAAACCATAGCACTGCGCATTCTGTATAAATTAATACTACTACTATGTTATTATTCTGGGCCTATATTTCACCTTGGTGTCTAAACGGGTGGTAACTATGCTTCTGTCCAATCTAATATTAAAAGTAAGTACTAGAAATGTGTCAGGAAACTCTTTGAATACAAAAGGAGAACAAATCCCTACCTGAATAGACCTCGAGACAGTCCAGAGGTATTTTTCTTTGATGAACGTGACACATCTCATCTTTACATTCTGCCACAAGCTTAACTTGGTTTGACATTTTTACAAACAACATGAACTGGAATTGCCTGCACTATACTCAGCCGACACGTAACCGTAACGGTTTCTTAATTTTACCCTCCAATGCTTTAACCTTAGCAGTTAATCACAGTAAACATTATCATAGCCACTCATTTCATTTCTCCTGTCTGCTATATTAGCGTTTCATTTTGTGGTGTTTTATTAGCAGTATGCGGCTGACCAGAGGCCGCCATTAATAACTGTGTTTTGCGTGCCTTAACAATGGCAGTTCATTAATGAAGGTACATGCCATGGAATGCAACAATATTATTACACCAATTATTCAGTATCTCTCTTCCTTTCCAGCGCTTATTCATAAAGTCCTTGAACAAGAGGATATATTAATATGGTGAGTTCTTTGGAGTACAAACATTTGAAATGGCTACAGACCTAAAAGGAAAAATCCCATTTTTAAATTTCCCTTTCTCTAGGGGCTCTTCAAAGTAAATGGCCTGCAGCAGGGAAAGCTCCAAAGGGTCATGCATTTCACATTTACATCATCTAGATAATGGACTTTCATAAAAGAGAGGTCTTAATAATAAAAGCTCTGAAATAGCCACTGTTCTCTTTGAGTTTTTCATAGCTGCAGGACAAACTCTTCACCTCTAATTCATAGCAAACCTATTTTACCCACCACTGTTTACTCGGAACGGATCCCAAACATCAAAAAACGCTCATTTGCTGCCTAAATATTTTAGTTCACAATGACACGGGCTGCATTTAGAATTAGAAATAACTTACTGATGTGTTAAAATTATTTTTCACGTCTTACGGTTCTCACCTAAGGTGCTCGACAACAGTCGTGGTTATTTTCTCATTTAAATGGCTTGCGATTTCCTTTCTATACATGTTTGCGGTTTCGAATTATTTATGCTCTGACCAAAGAAGTCCAAAAGGTTTGATGTGTGCTGGCCAATTATAAACTACCCTGGCAACCATGCAGCGCTACACGTGGAAGGAATAAAAGCAAACAAATGTTTTGGATCCTGCACGGGGACTTTCTGGCTGTTGATTTGTAGCTTGTCTGTGACCATAATCTTCTAGAAGTGTTTTTTTATGATTGACTGTAATTGGACAAGGGAGCAAAATCTATAATAGGCAACAGCAAAAACAAAGCGTAATTTGGAGCAGCCAGTAGGCCTATTCTTTTTCAGTTGCTGCTAATGCATAATTTAGCATCTAGGGTTTTTTTTTTCTATCTGAAACGTGGGGTCAATGTTGAAATTAAAGTAATTTGTGTCTGACTTGTATTTTAAATTATTTAATAAAGGTTAGTTTTCACACACAGATTAGTCTACAGCAGTGGGTTAGCATATTGATTTCAAACATGTATCTCTAAAACATTGCATTACATACATTATATATATATATATATATATATATATAAAGAGGCAAGTTTGACTAATGCATGTAGATTTGAATCAAAAAGTTGAATTATGTTGTCAAGGCAAAAGCATTTTTCATAAATATGTGTCGTGCTTAATTGTTATTGAGCGCGTAATATTCTATATAAAGCCTTTTTAGTTCCCACCCTGCTGAAAAAAACCCAGCATGTGCTTCTTATGCATGTTTTCATGCTGGGATGCTTGTTTAAGCTGGTTTATGCTGGTCCTTTTCCAGTACGTGACCAGCATAAACCAGCAAAGAACCAGCATCCCAGCATCAAAACATACCTAACCAGCATATGCTGTTTTTTTCAGCAGGGCAAAAAGGTCAAGGTGTGATCTAAACGTTTTGTGTATTCAAGATTTTACAGTAAAATCAATAAATGAAACACATTTACTCGACTGAAGCAGTGGCAACTAGCCCCAAACTCAATGCACAAGCCTAATTGAAAACCTCGACTGTTATTCTCCGCGTTCATCACATGATGTCGCTAAATGCAAGCCATAAACTCAACTCCAGAGACTATGAATTGTCTCAGGTTTTAATTACTCCAGTGAAGTGAGTTTGAGGGAAAGATGAAGTCGTGCCAGCTTGCTTGCTAATGACCGCGGGCTGATTCTGTTCGTCGCATGTCACGCAGTTAAATGAATCACAATCTATTTCCTTGTTCTGAATTGGTCCGGTCAGTGAATCTGTCATTTATCTCCGCGGATTCCACATAACAAACGAGGGATTCATTAAAAAGCGCAGTCTTCCGGTAAATTCGGATTATTTATATTCCGCGCTCAAAACTTTATCGATCGCCACTGTAATTCATCTCGTTAATATATAGGACGTTTCATTTGGAGGCTAGGACCCGTTCCAACAGATGTTCTAGCGCTATGAATTCCGGGTCTAGCACATTGTCTTTTCCATTTGTTATTTGTCTTTTAATATTATACTCTTTACCCCGCCCATGATTGGGTGTGCGCCGGTCATTGTCAAATCCGATTGGTTGTGGGTGAGCCCAAGAAAAACCGGCCCTGCTACATTTCCACCTTTCATTCAGAGTAGTGCATCAGATTGAGTGTCGCGTGTGAGTACTAGTATGTAACACACAACGATTCCAGCCAACACTGGAGTTGAGAAAAGACATAACTCGTAGGTGAGAGCCTGCGCTCATGTTATTCTAATTCCTATCAAAGGAAGAGGAATGAACAGAGAGGTCGGAATAACGCACGCGATGGCATCTTCTTCTTTTTGGAAGTATTGCGCTCCCCTTTCTCTCCTAACGTTACTGCTCCTGTCCTGTTCGCAGACAGGTAAGACCATATTTATTCAGTCCGTAAACACTTTGGAAGTTAACTTGCCATGAACGCGGACAGATATGTTTCACTACACAGAAGCGTAACGTCACTGATGTGTTCACTAATGTTGAGGTATAGCTATAGCTACATATATAAACGCATTGCTCATGGGTTCAGCGCAACCGTCAGCATTAATTGAGCTAGAAAACACGCCAGCTTCTGTTTTGAACCTTTCTGTGGCGGACTGAAAATACATGTGTTTACCGTAAAGTTCTTTCTGTTCCGGTTTCCACGCTTGCTGTCATTATAGGTGCAGTTCAGGCTAATTATGGTTTATTTTGGTCAGTAGTTTGCGTCACTCACCTGCACCTCTGCTGACTCTGGTAATAAAGGGAGTACACATATGTGCTTGCTAATTCGTTTTCAGACAGCTACGTTTCTATAGGTGCGTTCATGGCATCGTTCTGCGCTTTTCTTCTTTGTGCATGCGTAGTCTTCTTTCATTTACCGATGTGCTTTGAGATCTCGAGGCGTACGTACATGTGGCCATTGCGACAGTCGGTGCAAGAGCGAAGGTTCTGTGAAATCATGTCATTGTGGATCGCGCTGTTCGGAGGTCCCGCTCTGAGCTCCTCTGCGCAGGGGTTACTATCCCGAATCAGTCTCAAATACAAGACTGTCAGAGCAAACCCCAACACGGGCCGCGTATTTCATGCTTGCCATCGCATGATAAGTGCATCTGCCGTTGTCCTGGGATTTGGATTACAAGAGCATCTTGAAGATACTAGCTGCCCGTTTAATTCTTCATTTCAAGCTGTGCCATCTGTTTGTAAAATGATTCAAATTAGCAATTATTATGCAAGAGCCTGGGACAAAAAGAAAATGCAGTTTTGATATAAAGTCCACCATCGAACCAGTTCATAGCTTGTATAGCAGACCGAAAAATAGATAAAAAGAAAGAAAAGAAAGTCAAATAGTTTGGATTGGAAACAAGGAGTGAGTGGATCGGAATGACCAATATTTCTCAAGAGATCCACTCCGGGTTTTCTTTTTCTTCTCGCCAGATCAATACGAAGAGAAACCCACCCCAAGCGAAAACAAAACGCTTTTTAAAAATATGCTTTTGTACATATTTAGATAGTGTAGGAATGTTGGCTACATGGTAAAGGCATATTAAATTGGGGCCAAAAAAAGCGAAATGGTAGTTTCAGTTCCTCGCTTCATGTTTTGAATTTTATGGGAACAGTATTAACATATTTTTCTGTTTGAGATTCTAAAAGCATGCCTTTGTTGAAATCAGTAGCTGTTTGTGGTCCAAGCTACTAGCAGGTTTGTGCGTGTGCTTGTTTGTTTTATGCTGTCTAATAATCAGTGAGCAGCTGGAGATTGTTTGTCTGTAGCTACTGAAGCTTTTTCTTGCTGTATATGGTTGTGGCCACATTTGGATATGAAAACATGTGTAGAGTTGTATTTTAGTGGGCATCGGCTTTGCAATTATGGGTATATGTACTCATTGTCCAAATGGCAGGGTGTCTCTTCGTTTGGACCTTAGAGGTCAAGAGGGAGCTATGGAGATGACAGTCATTAATCTCTCCAGTGACACGAGGTAAGAGAGAAAAGGGGGTTGGGAAGCGAGAGAAGGATGGAGCCACCCCTTCGTCATTTAATTAAAAAGATATGTTTTATAACCGACTGCATGTCTTGTTTCCAGAAAGTTTATTTCTTACAGCTGTCGCAAGAGGAGAAGACGGGGGAGAGAGAACGGGTAGGAAAGTGTGTGAGATGAAATGATCTTTCTATCTACTGAAGCAGAATGAAAATGAGAGAAATAGACAATGAAGAAGAGGTAAAGATGTAAACGGGGTGGAAAAGTAGAAGACTGCCAGAGAAACAGATGGAGTTACAGGGATAATGGGAGGAAGAGACTTGAACATTTGAGAAACCGCTCTATCATAGACTGAGAGAAAAGGGGAGAGAAACATATAGAATAATGTGTGTATGTGTGTGGAAAACTGCCCCTTCCCCCAGCACAACAAATACAGAATGCACTAGGCTCAGTGACTGTGTGTGTCCCATGGGTACAGGCCTGCAGACTCATGTTGTGTTCTCCATCTGAGCCCCTCTTTCTCTTTTTGCCTCTCTCTCATTGTCGTTCTCTCCATCTCTTTCTCCCTCTGCATGGCTCTTTTTGCAGTGCTGTGTGACTGACACACACGTGTGCACACACACACAGTTAACTGTGCAAGCTGCATTCTGCATGCTGCATTCTTTGCCCGTCCCCTCTCATCACTGGCCCTGCACAGTTAATCATCTCTATTTGTTTATTCGATGGCAAGCAATATGAGAGTCATTCGTTTGAATCTGTTTTCATCATTTTTTGGGACTCTGTCAATGTTGCTTCTGCTGGAGGGCCAAATTGCCTCCTAATTGGAAAAAGTATAAAAATAGCTGCACAGTTAAAGATCATTTGTATGGATTTTTTTTTTTCTTTGAGTAAAATGCAATTACATATTGTAGTTATTATAGTTGCCTTATTATACAGTTTGACATGACTAGTCATGTGGATAAAGGTTGAAAAACAACCATTGTTTTAATATATCAAGGCTCCATGCTGCGACTGAAATTGTTTCAGATGAAACAATTAATAAATATTGAAGACAATCATTTAAAATCGAATCGCCACTGGAAGCATTTAGGAAAACTTTGTGCATCTGTGTGTGGTTTTGGCAGTTATTCTCAGTGTTTCCCACATGCACCGACAAACAACATGAATCATAATGTCAGATTCTTGAATGATTGACTCTTTTGAATTAGTTCTTTTAATGAATCAGTCAAAAAGATTCACAAAACTAACTTATAAGTTAGTGGTTTGAAGCAATCTCACTCAGCAACTAGTAAGTGAGTGATGCAACAGCCATCAGCATGAATTGTGATGTCTGATTCATGACAAAATGACTCTCACAAACTGATTAACTTCTAGCTTATGGGTTAGTGGTTCAAATCAGACTTAGTGAATTGTGAGTGATGCAGTAGCCAACGTCATAAGTCGTGATGTCAGGTTCACGACCAAATGACTCTTTTGAACTAATTCTTTTTATTGAGTCAAAAAGATTCACAAAACTAGCTTATGAGTCAGTTCGTCGAATCAGACTCACTCAATGAATCGTGAGTGGTGCAACAGCCAACAGCATGAGTCGTTTTGTCAGATTCATGACCAAATGTCTCTTATTAACTGTTTTTTTTTTAATTGAATGAGTAAAAAAGACTCACAAAACTCGCTTGTGAGTTAGTGGTTTGAATCAGACTTACTCAGTGAATCACAAGTCAGTACTTCACCAGCAAACAGCATTTACTGCACTAAACTGTAACTAATCTTATCAGAAATGTGAGATTTGACATGAACAAGAATGATTATGTGTTATTTAATATAGATATTTGTTGTGATAAATGTGTTAGTCTACTTTTTTCCAAACAGGCATGCATATTTTGTACAAAGCAGAGAGTTATTTATGACACAAATGCATTCAGGATATAATGGGAACAGCACCACTTCTGAAAAACTGTCTTTATCGGGCAATTTGTAAATTAAAAAGACATTTGGCTCCTACATATTTCGTTTCACAAGTTTTTCAGTCTGGAGGGCTGTGTATATATAGGGCATGGAAATCAAATACATCTCTTTGTTTTGCACATTTGATTTCCTAGTCTTAATTACATGCAAAACTGGTGCATTATGTAGGGTAGGTGCTATAGGATTAGCGCATGTAGGACAGAAATCGGTATTTTCACTTGACACTTTGTTCTGTAATGCCATGTGGAAGCCTTTATCTTAAGCCAAGGTTTATCCTTTGATTCCAGTGTATGGTTGTGTAATTCCCCCAGTAAAATAAAAATGTTGACATTTAATTACAGTGGAAGCCCTCCTACCAGTATGTTAAAAACAGACATGTAGTAAAGCCTTCAGGTACTCGCTTCCTATTTTTACTCTAATTTCACAGTCAACACTAAACCCAGGCTCAGAATTGGCAAATAAAGGCGACCTATAGAGGGAAAGCCGCTGGCAGACTGTTACATAGCTACTTGGCTTTCTCTTATCACTGTAATAGATTACACATTTTACAGCCCTATATAGACAATGCTCCTTTAGGGATCCTATTATTTCTCAATGTAAGCTTCATATGTGTGCTAAAACTTGTGAACACCTTTAATTTGAGCACAAGGAGATAAACAGGGAGGAACAGATCTCTTTTAAAGGAAGGGCTGGATTCATCATTGTGTTTTATGGTGCCGTTACATGGGCTGGGTTTGTCGCAGGTGGCATGTTTCGGTAACTGTATTCCACCGTAATTATCTTCAATCTGATTCGACTGATTAGACAGTCCTTTCATTTTCGTGTTCGCTCTCATCGCCTGCCTGCCTGCGGTCATTCATATTAGACGCAATACTTTACGTCTCATTTCAGAGCTGAAGAGATGGTTATTGGAAGACTGTAGGGCTTTTAAATGACAGAAATGATGAATAAGACGCTTGTGGTCAAGTTGACTACAAACGTTATTGAGCAAGGCCAGCACACTGCTGTAATGAAACCAAAACTCTTCCTTTTCTGTCAGACGTCTGGACTATTATTCTAATGAAACACACTCAGAAAGGTGCACCAATTAAACAGGCTTATTTTTCAGGGTTATCGCTCTCAAGCTGTTTCTGCGGCTGCCTTTGATTGAATCCAAGCATATTCATTGTGGGAATTTAAGTGCTTGCTCTCAGATAAGTATGTGAATTATTGAAATGTGCCTGTTCGTACTGGACCCGATTCTGTCTGTGTCACTTGTGAGAAGGCAAAACCTCGCCAGACACGAGTTGTCAATAATTCAGACTTGGGTTGTGAAGTGCAGTCTGATTCAGATCTAATTTTTCTTCCTCTTGTCCTGTGAGATGTCTGAGTGGCAGATTTGCTGTCTGGTGCCTGACTATGTCTTTCTCAGAATGGAGAATAAGACTTTAGAATAGCAGTGCATTATTTCTCAGTGTCTCTATTTCACAGCTTGAGAATTAGATAGAAGTGTAGCGATCTGAAATTTGTTTTAGAGTGGTAACATAAATGGTGGTTTAATGGAAATTTGTGTCATAGGAACTTAGGGGTCTAAGGTTTTTGAAAAAAAAAAAAAGAAAAGAAAAAGGACCCCTCCCAAATATGAACCTTAAATAACTGTTACTAAAGTCTAAACACATGATGAAAATATATACTTTCTTTAGGGCCTTTCAGATTTTAGATCTAGTAGCCCCCATAGTTTTTTTGGAACTTTTAAAAAAGTAAAAAATAAAATAAATAAATAAAATGTTATTGTTATGTCCCTAAAACAACCGAATGCAGTGCAAAATTCAAAATACGGTAAAAAAAAACAACACAAAACAAAAACTAAGCAATCAAGACGAAAAACTCCTTAATAATTCAGGACATTAGTAGAGATTAGTTTCTGAAAATTTTTTCAGATGATATTTGAAATACCTGAGACTAGTGGATTTTGAAAATATATACTTTTATTAATCTCTCACTTTGACAATATCACAAAATCATGAGCAAAAACCTTTCAGTTTTGTTCTCTTACAGCCAGAAAAATCACCTTTTGAATTTAATCTTAGAGACTTGTGAGAAACAGACCTTCTAATGTAGAGAGAGAGAGAGAGTAAAAAAGATAGACGAGACCGTGAGACATGAAAAGAAAAGGTGGAGAGGAGAGCGAGACAGACTTAAGTGGATGTTGTGGTTGATTGCCACAGAGGTGAACATTCTTCCATAAAGAGGACATAGTTGCCATGACTTTGCAAACTCTGCCCTGTGCTTGTTTAACAGCCCCCTAACCTCTGTCTTTTTTCTCGCTCCTACTTTCATTTCTTTGCCTCATCCTTCCACCAGTTTCCAAGGCTCCCGCCGCGTCTCTGTTCCCTACCCACATGAGGTAAAGGTCCCAGGCTTTTGCAGTAATTACAGGAGTTTGAGTGGCACTAAAGCCCTCGCTAGATTTGATTGGATGAAGGGCCCATTAGAACTAAAACGGGCCCCTGCTCCAGATGGAGTGTGTGTGAAAGGCTTCGTAGCTTCTTGAGAGGGAGACTAATGCCGCCTTCACCGATTACATTATGTGGAGAGCGTGGAGGTGATAATGAGGCTGTGGATGAGCGCAGAGGGTTGGAGGGAGCAGCCCTTACTCAGGACAGGTGTGTGTGAGACGTGAGTCAAATCTGACCTCAGAACATCCCCATGCCAAAGTGTGCATTTTCAGATGTTTAAAAACCATCTCTAATCCCAGTTAAGTACACAGAGACAACTTTAAATAATCAGAAAATATGTAAACACTGTGTCTCTGTGGCAAAATGTCCAAATGTTGCTCTGTGTGTTTAAGCATTCTGACCAGCTCGACATAGCAACAATGGCCAGCTAATGGTGTGAGTCTGTTTGCTAATGGTAGACACAAGGGCTGAATCCAAAATTGCCCACTTCCTTACTATATATAGCAAGCAAAAAAACAGCATGTGACAAAAAAAATGAATGTCCAAATTCACAGTACTCCTGAAAGAGTAGGCTAAAATTACCCAGATGGCCTACTTGTCCAAGTGAGATTCTCATTCTCATATGCGCTTGTCACATGAGTATTGAAAAAATACACCCACTAAGCTAAACCCAGCTTAGTCCGGGAAAAAAAAAAATGAAAAGCTTGGTTTACAGAACAGATATGTCGAAACAGAACTTAGTGTGGATGCAGCCTTTTGAAGCTGCCACCGTCTAAGATGTCATCAGTAATAACCAAATAGCAATAATGCTGAGGAAAACAGAAAAACCCTTAACTATGATTGTCTGTAAACTTTCAGATACTAAAAGCACTTTTTATTTATCACTCGTAGCCTTTTACTTCCTTTTATTATATATTCGAAGTTTTGAAGCTATATTAATTTGGTTAATTTCTTAACAATTTTTTTTATTTGGAAGTGAATCAAATCGTACACCCTTATGAAAACAGCCGTGCATACTACGAACATTTTACTATCCTGTGAGGCCATGGGAAAGGATGTGTATATGATAGTAATTACTCAAAATGAGTTACTTATATTCAAAATAAGTATTCAAAATATATTCAAAATAAGTACCTACTCAAGAGTGTGTGGGATTTTGGACAAAGACAAGGAAACCTGCCTGAACGCTCTCAGATTTATCCAGAATAAATCTGCACTCTGGAAAAATATTATTAAAAATATTCTGTTGAATGTGTAGTACCAGTCATGTGCTAAAAAAAGATATTTACTAATTACTAACATTTTTTGGCTCTTTTTATCGATAAGCACAGGAAAAGGTAGAGCAGGAAATCCTGAGTGGAAAAATGACTGGGAAATGCCCAAAATATCATGGTTGGGTGTTTCTTAAATTTTGAGCACTTTTATGTCCCAAGGGTTGATTGTTAAAACAACAAATACGTTGGAAACATTTCACTATCCCTTCATTTATTTTTCCTGTTTTTCAAATGGATTTTATGTTTAGAAAACCCACTCGGATCATCTTAGCAAAGATTTACTTTGTTTACTTGGGTTACATCAATGTCAGTGAGGAGCTTGAAATGAAATATGAGATGTCACTTGAGCAGAATATACGTACAATAAATTGTTAGCTAAGACACTTTAGTCAGCCATTATATTTTTAAAACGTTTCTCAAAATGTTATTTCCACAGTTGTCATTTCCTTTACAGAAAGCTACATCATATGTTTGAGTTGAGTGGAAGTGAGAATGTAGTAGGATTTTCATGACTTTCAGAAAATGACAAACAAATCTTCTTTGTATGTCCCCTACTAAACACTGTTAGTAGAGAAATGAAATGAACTAGTGAGTGTGAAAAGTGTCCTCTGGGCTAGAACCGCCCAACACTTAGATGCTGTATACCATGGTACCATCGCAAAGGGACAGGGAGGCGAGGAAAAAAAAGGGAGGAAGAAAAGGCTGAAGGTTTAAAGGAGAACAGCGTGAAGGTCTCAGCACCTACACTACGCAGTTCAGTGGTCTGTGAAACAGTGGAGAATGGGAAGTTAAAGAGGCTGGTGTGCACGCCACCAGACTTGACTGAGGAGACTGGAGAGCAAAAGACGGAGGGAAGAATAACAAACAACTGAGGTAGTCGAAGAATCACTGGGAAGAAAGAGCAACACATTAGAGAGGAGGCTAAAAGATCCTGCAACCAGCAGGAACATTAAAGAAAGAGAGAGTGCAAAGTGAGTAAGTAGCTGTGTGAAAACTAGTTGTGTAGGTGAGTGCGGCAAACAGCAAAAACATGGCACCATCACAAAGTGAGAACAGATGATCAATGAGGACATTTACTGCAGGCCTCCCACCAGTCTGGAGCTGAGTGGCAGGTCAGGGGTGAAGCGCTCACACACACAAACACAATCACATTTCCCTCCCAGTCTCCTGCTCTCACTGATATGCCCACTGAAGCGATCCACAGTGGGCTGGCAAATGAGAGTTGTAGAATTGTGCAATAGTCAGAACTGAGGAGGAATTGGCTTCCTTTTTATTTTATGACTTTGAATTTGTATTTAATTAGCCACACGCCACAGGAAAGGTTATTTTAAAATTATTTGTTTACTATAATAGTTTTATGTTCCCAGTTTTAATTAGAATTTTTGTGTATATGCACTGTAGTGCTGTATATACCATGTATATTTGTGACCCTGGACAACAAAAAGTTGTGTTAATTTTACTAAATTAAGATTTATACATGATCTGAAAGCTGAATAAATAAGCTTCCCATTAATGTATGATTTGAATGGATAGTTATCCAAGTGAACATCTTATCAAGTCATATTACTAATCAAAAATGAAGTTTTAATATATTTTTGGTGAGAAATTGAAGAAATACTTTCATGGAACATGATTTTTACTTACTATCCTAAGGATTTTTGGCAAAAGAGAAAAATCTATAATTTTGAGCCATACAATGTATTTTTGGATATTGCTACAAATATACCCCAGTGACTTAAGACTGGTTTTGTGCTCCAGGGTAACGTGTATGTATATGTATATATATGTGTATGTTTGTTATTTGCATAATGTGTGTGTTCTGTGTGTATTTATTATGTATATATATAAATACACACATACAGTATATATTTTAATATTGACATTTCTATATTTCTGTTTGTTTAATTTAAATTATAATATATTTATACATATATTTAATATATCTTTTTTTCTGAAATACATGTGTACATTTGTGTTTATTCATAGATACATAATAAATACACACACAAGATAACACAAACTTATTTTGGATGTGAATCGTTTAATAGCATATATATATATATATATATATATATATATATATACACACACACACAAACACACACACACACACACACATACACACACACACATACATTATGTATACATGTATAGAGAGAGAGATTACCATTTACTACTATTTAGGTTTCATTAATGTTTATGGTAACACTTTACAATAACAGTTGTACCGCCACTGTGTCGCATCATGAGTTCATGAGTTGCTAATATATAATTATGTCATGACTTTACTTGAGGGGGGCACATCATTACTAACCTTTCATTAATTAGTTATAAAATAACATAAATTTATGACTTGTTAACATCCTTAAAATGTTATCAATGACGCATTTTTTATACATATTCAGAATAGAATAGAATAGAATTCAACTTTATTGTCATTGCACATGCACAGGTACAGGGCAACGAAATGCAGTTTGCAT
>JAUMHI010000058.1:9900825-9943641 GCA_032359435.1 Enteromius unitaeniatus | reverse complement strand
GTTTGTTTGGCATCTCGAAGCGAGATTCCTATTCGTCGGTCTCGACGTGACGTCGAAGTGACCGACTGAAAGGGAACAACAACTGCACCTGCTTATGAATAGAAATGAATGGCTTGATGCTGGAGTATCTAAAAAATCTATAACAAAGTGCAAAAACATTTAACTTGTTATTTTTATGTAGGCCTCCATAATTTAATTATAGGCTATGTTTTTTTTCAAAGGGATTAAGAACAGACTATTTGCATATGATTTGCGCAATAGGTGAAATTATGTATGGAAACTGCTTAAGGGCAGGGGTTTTTTTGTGATACACCAAAACCTATGCGACAGCTCGTTTTTTTTAAGGATGACGCCATTACGCACACCATTTTATCGATAAAAGGACAATTGGATGGAAACAGGCTGGAGACAAAATTTCACACTTTTTTTCCCGCAAATTCTCTTTGTCAATAACAAAACAGTGTAAAAACTGGATGGAAACTTAGCTCATGATGCCCAGATGTCTTGAAACTGTTATGAAAAGAAGTGCAGATGCTTCACCATGGTAAACATGCCCCCATCCCAACTATTTTGAGACCTGTAGCAGGCATCAAATTTCTGAGTTTAAAAATCCATTTTACCTATGTTATATTGTGAATAAAATATTGGCTTGTGTGATTTGAAATTCTTTTAGTTTATATTTTAATCGTTTTTTTTTTTTTTTTTAAATATAGGGCTCAGTTCTTGGACCACTTCTCTTCTCTGTATACACGGTGTAACAGAAGCCAGCAAGTAGGTACTGTGTTGGTAAACCTCACTCCCCTGATCTCAAAAAGAAGTGCTCCAGCCACTTTTTGCCTTCTTGTTAGAGCACTTGCCTCCCGTGCCAGAGGCCCAGTTTTGAGACTCGCTCGGAGCAAGAATGAGTTGTGGTGGAGCGGACCCAGGCGGTTACAATGGCATCACTAAGCTCTGTCATTCAGAAACATAGCTTTTCATATTACTGCTATACTGATGACACTCAACTCTCCATCTCATTCCGTCCTGATCATCCAAATATAACTGCTCGCATCTCAGCTTGTCTAACAGATTTTTTTTGCTAGTTGAAAGGCCGTCACCTTCAACTCAACTTTGCCATAACACAACTGTTTGCGTTCCAGCAAACCCATGGTTTCATCACAATTTCACCATACAGTAATGGATCATAACTCCTTCAAACACAGCCAGAAACCTTGGAGTTGTGATTGATGATCAGCTGACTTTCTCTTCATAAAACTGCCTGATCCTCCAGATTTGCTTTATACAACATCAAGAAGACTGGGCCCATTCTTTTCGTCTAGGCTGGACTATTTTAATGCTCTTTTGTTCAAGTCTTCCAGCCAGTTCTATCAAACCTTTATAATTAATCCAAATCCAAAACTTTACAATTTATGAGCCAAAAAAAAAAAAGAAAATTGCATTTAATGTGTGTTAAGTGTTTTGTTTGTGACTCTTGCCTTCTTCTCCTGACTCTCCTCCTCTATAGGAACAGTGTTGTGAGTCCTGTGGTCTCCTTCAGTGCAGAACAGACACACACTTATCTGATCATCTCTGCAGAACAGCTCCAGAGGTCTCTCATGTTTCTGGCATAAAAAGTCCTCCAGATTTTCCACGGCGTTGATCAGTTTGTGTTTCTTTAGGCGCTGAACTCTGTGATGAGGCTCCAGGTGAGTCTCACAGTAAGAGCTTTGACACGTCAGGCAGGACTTCACAGCTTTCTGCTTTCTTTCATCACAGAAGTCACAGAATGCTTCAGGTCTTCCTAGATTGAGCTTCTCCTTAAAGTGTTGGGCAACCTCTCTGAGTGTTGTATTAATCTTGAGATCAGGTCTTTTTCTAAACTGTTCTTTACAGAATGGACAGAAACAGGTCTGAGTGTTTGTCCAGAAATTGTTGAGGCAGGTTCTGCAGAAGTTGTGTCCACATGGAGCAGTGACTGGATCAGTGAACACATCCAGACAGATAGAGCACTGGAGCTCCTCATTTAGTGGACCACTGGAGGATGCCATGCTAAAAAAAGATAAGTAAGTTCAATGGGCGAGTTATATGAAACAGGGCAAACTAGCACTAGAGCGCAATTACAATAGAGCACAGATGGGAGGGGACATTTCTGTAGGTGGTTTACTAAAAAACATGCAAATAAAGAACACAAAGCAACATCTCATTTACATATTGACCAATGCAATATACCAAGCGCAGCACAAATAAACAATAAAAAATAAAGAAGTCACAGTATGTTAGGAAAAAAACCCCAAAAAAGAACATGGGCCAAAAATGAAAGGTTTAATAACAACCAAGCCTGGTTTTGTGAGACTTCTATAGTTGGAGGTTCCAAGTTGTCTTTTTTTTCCTGAAGCAAATTAAAAATAACATGGCTTGGCAAACAATATGTTTAGATAATGTTTGGCATTCAAAATATGTGTGTGTAAAAAACCCTCGTCCTTCTACCAAACACTCTCTGTTCTCTGCAGTGCCTCCTCCTAACGACAAATTGCCTCCATTTAAGCACCACATTTTTTATTGTCGTAAAATAATGGTGCAAATGGCTGTAATTGGACTATTGCAGAAGTTAGTACATTTTGATGCGTGATTCAATACTCTCCTCCCATAAATGTTGCATCTGAAAGGGAGACTCCTATGCATATTTAATAATGTCAGTCTGTCTGTAAGTCATTTGACTCTTCAGTGAACCATTTGCTTCAAAATAGTTAAACTGTTGCCATGATGCTCCGTGATGATTACCCACTTTTTTATTTCTGGAGCTATACAATACAATTGTGCGTATAAGGTCATCATGGAGCCATATCTTATTTCAAGTTGACATGGAGTTTCTTTTTTTCTCATCTAGCTTAGCCTATAGACTTCCTGCTTCAAGATTTGAAAACTCTGCACTTTGCTCTGGCCAGCATAGCAAAAATTGGTTTGTATTTGAATAGCTAAGTTGGATCCAGAAGCCAGCTCAGTACATTTCCCATCCTGTAAAAAAGTTCCATAATACTGCTGGTCTGGTGCCATTGATGGTGACAATGGATAGACTTGTTATTGGGTGTTTTAAAAAGAAATTAAATAACAGAACTAATTAATGATTTACAACATTATTTTAATATTGAAAGACAACAAGAAATGAAAAAGGTGGAAGTGCAATATTTCAAACACAGGCCTATAAACCATAAACACCTGCAAAAACGAATTATCATTTTCTTTTGTTTAACAAGTTATCATTTTCGCTGGACACAAGTCTTGTTTCTGCTGTCTCTAACAGCACATCAGCATACTAACATTATAAAACTGCTCCATGCTATTAAACAGCGAAACACGCTATTTTTATTTTCATGACTTACCTGTGGGTGAATATCAGATGTGATCTTAAATTTTTTGCTTTCTGAAAAGAAATGTTGTTTGTCGAAGCTTCCAGTTCATCCAGTTATTTAATTTCATCTTGCAGTGATGTCACACAGTACCTCCGCCTTAATTCCTGCTAAGAAACCTTTAGTTTTTTTACTTCCTTTTTGTTCTGACAGTTGTGTCAACAAGGTATTATTGCACAGTAGATCACAAGAAATAGAACACACTAAACCTACGTTACACTGTAAAATCTTTCAAAGGTTCAGCGTTAAAAATATAAAATATGACATATATATTGGCATATTTTAAAATATTTTTGATTACTACTTCCCAAGAATGACGGTTGTTGTGTTTCTGCTCCATACTGACAGGTGGCAGAAGATTTAGGTTCCAAATGATTTAGGTTCTTTTTTAAAAGGGCTTCAAACAGTCCTAACATTTTAAGAAGAAAACAGCAGAGGTAATACTGCGTTTCCCAACTGTTTTGAGACCTGTAGCAGGCATCAAATTTCAAAATCAGTTTAAAAATAAATTTTTCCTATGTTATCTTGTGAATAAAATATTGGCTTGTGTGATTTGAAATTCTTTTAGTTTTCATTTTAATCTTTTTAAAGAAAAAATATAAGGCAAAATTTTTTGGAGAGAATCCACAAACTAATCAGGGAGGTTTGTGAAGGATAAAGATTAATTTCACCTTTTATTACTGTGCATGTTTATCTTTTTTTTCTCTCGATACTTTCGTAAATTGATTTATTTATTTGATTCTCACAATTCAAATTTCTACCTCTGCTTCAGGATTACACCTGCAGTGATATCAAACTGTAGCAATGTCATACAAAATTATGACTATGAAACCTTTTTTAATTAATTTCTACAAAGTGTAATAGAAATGTTCATAGTATTTGTTTAGTTCTTTTCTTTTCTTCTTTTCTTATGATAGCAGTGTCAAATATGAAGTTAAAGCAGTTTACACAATTGCAGCTTGTTAAGTCAAGTCACTTTTATTTATATAGTGCTTTTAACATTACAGATTGTAACAAAGCACTGAACATTATAAAATGGGAGAACAGAGTGATGGTGATGTATAATGACAAGATTAAACTATTTATTTATCAAATGCAGAGAGACTGTAGTCAAGACGACGATAATCACAAGAAATCAGGTGTCCCCAACTAATAAAGCCAGAGGAGACAGCGGCAAGGAACCAAAACCCCATCCATGAGAGAATGGGGAAAAAGCCTTGGGAGAACCAGGCTTAATTGGGTCCAGTTCTCCTCTGGCCGGACGCCCAGCACCTAATTTCCAGTTCAATTTTGAACGCATGTCAGATTGTGTAAAGGACTTATAGTGTGTGTGTTTGTGTGCATCTGGTAGTAACGATCTGTCCACGCAGTTCATCTAGGTGTTCTGGTCTCCAATGAAGATCATCTCTTCAGTAAACTCATCAGTAAACCAATTTATAACATAACCAAAAAGATGATCATCTTCTCTATGATTTTAATTTGGAAAATTGTGTCAGATTAATTATAATTAAACATTGTTATAGGACAGCAGCAGTGGAATCACTCAAAACAGGATGAGATGAACTTGTTAATTATGAACGCATTATTGTTTGTTGGATGAGTTAGATTAAATATAAATATTGCAAGAAGTTCTCTGTCATTCATTGATGTTTGTGACAGCTGCAGGTGGCAGATCTATAAACAGTTTTGTGCCATTAAAGCATGTTTGATTTAGTTTACCACAAATTGTTAATTAATACATTAACTAACATGCAGTAACTAACATGTAATTAATGTGGCGTTATTCATGCAGTAATTCATGTGAGTCATGTTGTAGTTAAGTTAGTTCTTGATTAATTTATGTCTTAACTCATCATTAGTTTACAGTCAAGTAATTGTTAATTAATGTATTAGTACATGATAATTCATGTACTGTTATTGTAAAGTGTTACCATGTTTATTTATTTCTAGTTGATTTCAGTGCCTCTAAATTATTTCATTTTCCACTTTCTGACTGTCTTTTTCAACATTTTTAAAACTTTTAAAACAAAGTTTTCTAGACAAACTTTGTTTTGTTAGTTGCCAGTTACAGTCATCTATGATTTTTGTCCATACCTTGCATTCAAATTAAAATAACTGCATTCTGTATTAGATTTTCTAGTTTGTTAGCTGCCTCGTTGCAAATTTTGAAAATAGAATCGAATTCAAATGGCAGAGAATTACACGAGAAGATGATTTGAAGGAACTGCACATAAATGAAGGTAATTACTTTCCTGTACACTCTAACAAAGCGATCTGCATCAGTGTTATGGGTCAAGGGCCACACCGAGAAAAATGAATACATGGTCAGGCAATAGAGATCCCTCACAGGAAACACCAAATGCTAAATGATAGATGCTCTCAGTGATAATGATTATCTAGAGATTACTTTGAAAACAAATTGAGGTGATGTTAGATGCGGGATTGATAAGCACTTCAAAAGTGGATCAGAGCCAGACAGTACACTACCATCCAACACTGCAGCATCAGCACAACTCAAGAACAATGAATTCGGGCTTGGGAGCGAACCTTTGATCTGGGATAATTAGTAAGCGGTAAATAAATCTTCATTAGCCGTAATGAATTTACACCATCGAACAAAAAAACATCAAAAAGTTGCTGGTAATTCCACAATTAAAATCTCAAAGCACGCCTCGAGGGCGAAGGCAGTGCTTGCGGTGGTTAGACTCCTTATTGTAAAGTAGTGGCCGTGAGGTCATCTTGTTGTTGTTCTGGTGATGCGGAGAGTTTGTCCTTCCAGGGCTGGTGGGCAGAATTGGCCCGAGGCTTCGATAGCAGGAGATTACTTTCTCTAACAATGGATTACGTTTCCGAGATTGTCTCGGTTCGAGGGGCGTGCGCATCCCGGACTTACGACCTTGACGATGGGTGATTGCGGGAACTCGGCTCCTGGGAGCTCTTAGCAAGAATAGGAAAATGCATAATAAGACAGGAAGGTTTTTAGTCTGAATGAATGCAGCTGTGACTGTGGCTGGGCCGGAGATTTGGAAGTCTTGTTTCTTGTACCCCTGAGACCAAACCTGGAGCGCTCGACAATCTTGCAACTCATCTGAAAAAGAAATAATGTTATCATCTCTAGCACACGGGTGGGATGACTCACGTCCCCCTCTGCCTTGCCGGTAAATCGCATTGCTGTGCAAGCTGTTATATTAACAGTAATTTCTGATGCAAACACACAAATCTGTATGATTCACTTTTTGAGGTGAATATCGGCCTCTAGCACCTCGGGGGAAGAGTGGAATTTGTCAGTGTATACCGTTTTAATTACCCATGATTCTCCTTCACCTTATCTGTGTTCAACTAATGAAGCTCTGAGGAATGCGACTGGCTGCTACAGGAAATTGTCTAATTAAAAAAATAGATTGCTTAAATTTGGAAGATGGATGGCAGCAGATGACTCTCGGAGTGACATTTACGTGCATACGTGGATTTCGTTGAAGCGAACGGAATTGGTTATTAAGAAACGGTTCATAGAAAATAAATCCTGGCAGGGGTTGTTTCAGAGTAAAAGAGGCTCAAAAATGAGAGTGCAAAGAATGCATTGGAACCTGTTTTCATTGGAAGGACATTTGTGACCCTGGACCACAAAAACAGTCATAAGGGCAATTTTCTTTAGATATAACTTGAATAAATAAGCTTTCCGTTGATGCATGGTTTGTTAGAACAGGTCAATTTTTGGCCGAGATAAAAATATTAAAAAATTTAGAATCTGAGGGTGCCAAATAAAATTAAATGTAAAAAGAAATTTCAACCCATACAGTACAATAGATTGTTAGTTATTTCTGCAAATATACTCGTGCAACGTAAGACTGGTTTTATGTTCCAGAGTCACATTTTTCAAAACATCTTCTTTTATGTTCCACAAAAGAAAGAAAGTCATATAAGTTTGAAATGACGGGAGGATGAGTAAATGATGACAGAATTTTCATTTAAGGGTGAACTATGCTTTGAAGGAAGGTCTAATTTTGAGGCGACTCTCTCTAACATGACTGGAAATGGCAGTATAAAATTGTTCTTGCTTCATGTCCTAGAGGTAAACGCAGGCTGCAGATCTGACATCCGTATGGATTTTTTTCATATTAAGCTTTTCAAAGGCATTCGCTCCCCCCTCTCTCTCTCTCTCTCTCTCTCTCTCTCTCTCTCTCTCTCTCTCTCTCTCACTTTGTTGGCTTCTGACCTTTTCAACTTTATCCAGAACACATACACACACACACCTGTACACATACAGTAGCTATTCCTGGTGGTCACTCAAGTTATGATATGATATCTGTGATGTAGGAGAAAGTGATTTTCATGGTAGTTGCCGTGGGCTGGGTTTTGTAGAGGAAGCTGTGTGTGTGTTCAGCAGGTGCTCAGTAGCAGGGCATTCAGTCCAGGTGTCCAAATTTGACGCCTGTGGCTGTTTTGTGCTCATTTACATACAGAAAATCTGTTGTGGTTCTAGTTTTACCTCCACCAGACACCACCATCCCTCTTTAGTCTCTTTGCTCTCTATTGTCTTTTTTTGGGCTACAAACAACTTAAGCTTAAGAAGATATGTTTTGATTTATGCTTCTTTTATGAGTTCCTCAATTATATACTGTATGCTATACGTTAAACATACATTGTTCACAGTCTGGAAGCAGCAGAACTGTTTACCAAATAATTTATAATATACATAAAAATTATGTTTAAAGGTAAGATGTGGAATATTCTGCATGAGCCACTGCTTTCTAAGTATTTCAAAGTATATTTATGTATGTATGTATCTATCTATATCTATCTATCTATCTATCTATCTATCTATCTATATATATATATAAAATGTAAATAGTTTGTTTTATTTATAATAATAATTTTTCAGCGAGTCAGTGAGATTTAAAAAAATGTATTCATATTTTCTTTCAGCTTTTATGCATTAAATGATAAAAAGTGACAATAAAATATTAATAGTGTTACAAAAGATTTCTATTTCACATAAACGTTTTTCTTTAGACCTTGAGTAACTGCATTGAAAGAGGAATCAAAACAAAGTAATATTAAACCCATTTTACTGAATTTTTTTTCAAATAAAATTTAAATTCTGACCATATCAGGGTCAAAAACATACATTATGTTAAAAAATTAAAACAGCAGTTTAGTTAGAATTTAACTTAAATTTTCTTGCAGATTCCCTCACCCAGTGATCCCTATGCCCAGTTTTTTTTCTGATTGTAGTCTAATTTCTTTGCTTAATAGTCTCTTTCTTTGACTCTTTCTTTAAATTTTCTAATTTCTCTCTCGGTCTGCTGAAGTGTGCACTTTGCATCTGCTGTAGTGCATTTTTGTCAAAGCAGATCTTTCTCACGTTTCTATTTCATCCCACTAAAATTCCTTGTTCTCCCTCATTTCTCTTCTTCTGGCGCTGCCTGTGTATCACTCTGTATTTTGCTTATATTTTCCCTCAACCACTTCTTTCAGCACTGAAGTTCTTCAGTTTCACTTTCAGAAGCCTCATTTCTCTCTCTGCTCACCTTCTTGTTGTCCGTCGCTCTCTTTGAATTTCAAGTCATCATTCAGTTTGGATGATATCCAGCGGGAGCTTTTCTGTACAGCAGTGGGACGTTTAAAACTATTTACTCGCATCAATTTTTAATTTTCTCATCTCTCTGCATTATTGTCATGGTGAGGAATGTAAAGCGGACATGTCTCACTCGCTCCATCTCTCTTCCCTTCTCTTTTCCCTCAATTTCCTTCTTTTCCCCCAAGCCCAGTTTATCTCTTTATCCATTATATATTGCTCTTTATGTCTCTCTGCCAAGCAATATAGCATAAGGTTTATGTGCATATCAGGGAATAGGAGGGGACTGACTGGGTATGTATGGATATGTGTGTGTGTGTGTGTGTGTAAAATATGCACTTGGGGACATTAGCTCAGAAGTGTGCAGCTCTCACACACATACATTATTGTGCTTGTGTAATTATTATGCAGAATGCATCTCTCTGCATGGCCTGATCACATGCATGTACACACACACACACACACACACACACACCCACTTAGGCACTGAGAGAAAATAGAGGAAAGACCACCTGAATTAGTAAATTTTGAAAATTTTTATTTTATGGTACTAATAATAGTTTCAACTTGTTTTGTTTAATAATAAGGTCATAATATATATTTTTTTTAATTACTAAAGATAAAACTGCCAATGAAGAATGTGATACAAAAAAAAAGCCAGATAATTGTCATTTTGTCAACTTAAGTGTGAAAACGTGAAATTATATTATATTTAGGATGCATACCAGTGAAAATGGTCATTTAATTCCAACAGTACATACATACAGTTGAAGACTGTTCAAAATGAAATAACCTAGTGAAAAAGTAAATAACTTTCCACAGGGCTTAAAGTGCTCATTGTTGAAGAAACACGCTTACACAACTGCCATTGCTCTGGACATGAAGCGCCATGGGATGAATATATTAAAAATATTTGCATCTTGCCAAGAAATGATTTGGGACTGCACAAATTCTTCTGAAGGCATTACTTTAACAGATTTCTTTATTCGTTTTTCAGTGGTTCAGTTGAGTCATGCTCCATCTAACAAAGCAAAAAAAAGGTTTTAGTTCATTTGTACTGTATATATGTACATATGTCACAAGGCTCTCTACGAGAGGATAAAAAGAGCTATATTAACCACAGTCCTCCAGTGAAACCAGCGGCTGTCAGGAAATAAAAGGGCTAGCTGAGCCCTCATCCACTCGTGAAATATCCCATCCGAGCAGTACCATCCAGACTTTCTGCCAACTATACAGCTGCAGCGGGAACAATGACACACATACGCATACAAATGCGCTCATACGCTTGTTTAGGCACTTTGAGCAGGCTTGGACTAGCTGGCACATGCTTCGAATTTCAGGACAGGAGTGGACGAAGCGACCTAAGCTAACCCTGAGTTGCATTTTACATGTCTTCACCAGCACACGAGGGTCTAGTGAACGAATGCAGGCGGTGGATTTGACTCCCTTATGTTTTATGAAGTTTTATGGAGTCCTCCGCTTGTTCAAATCAGCTAGCGCTCATACAAACACACACAAACCCCCATGCTGCCTAATGTGGTATGCTACGCTCATAAAGTCCAAGAGGCCTGAAGTTTAAGAACATCACACACTCCCACGGCCCACAAGCTGTAGGCACACACTTTCATTCTGTCACACTGTGGGCTATGGTAAGTCTTGGCTCTGCTGGGAGGTTTAACAGCAGCCAGAGGGGCGTTTGTCCTTTACTCTAACTCCTACTCCTTTTTTCATCTCTCCATCTTTAATTCAGCATCCCAGCATCCACCTCTGCTAGCCATCATTTGTTTCGCCTCAAGTAGACCCGCATCCCTCTCTCTCCCTGTCTAGGGGCTAAATCACTTCCTTTTGTACTTCACCACCCGCTTTCAGATGAGTGTTGGCAGAAAACGAAAAACAGAACGAAGATGATGCGCATGCATGTGCGTGAGAATGTGGGTCCAAAAAGAAAGCTGTGAAAGCAGGCGGAAACGCACGTCTTTTGGCTTTGAATTAATCCCTATGATTATACTCCCGAAATCTGGGTTGTGACACAGTTGTTATTGCTTTACGATATCAATAAAAGAGTGAGATGAAAAAAGGAGATGGAGGGGAGGGGGCGACAGGACAGATGGAGGAAAAGAATCAATGCAGAAGCTCGCAAGGTAATTAAAAGCAGCTATGGACAGGCCTTGAAAGCCATTATTAGTAGCTCTTGGTAAAATTACTATGATTACACAAACGGCTCCAGCAACATAGGCTTTTGTGTTTAGGCCGTAATTGCCCCTGCAACGGATTCAGATTCTCAACAATGTTGTTTTTCGTGATAGATGGGAAACAAAGCGAGGGGAGGAAGGAGGCTGAATGCAAAGGCCAACACTTCTAGATGCCCCAGACGTCAATATAAGAATTAATCGCTTAATCGCCATCCACAGAGCAAATGTACTTTCATGTTCTCAATTACCAGTTTTGTTTTCATCAAGATGTTTTAGAAGATGTGGAGCTTAATGTACAGTATAGGACACACTAATTGACTGGTGATGGCTTTGCACATAATTATTAGTTTGTTTTTACTGACAGCTGAGTAAACTGATTAATAGCTGGATTCCTATATTGTTATTAAATATGTTCAGATAACATTTTCAAAACCACTGTAAGTGGGCATAACCTTACATCCTCAATATGCATTGATCTGCAACTGATTGACACAAACTACAATAAAAACAAACAAATTAAAATATAAAAAAGGTAATGGTGGCTGTAGCGTGCTATTGGCAAAAAATAGTTTTTTTAAAGTAGGTCCTGTAATTTCTTCTTATTTTTTTATTTATTTTATTTGATTTTGATCTCAGTTCTTCTCTAGACAAGCACATGCTTGTTCGCTTTTATCCATTTCATCACTGCCGGGATTAAATGAAAGGAATTTTGTAGGTCAGCTGGTGCTAAGATTGCATAAACTGCTTAAACTAGCCATAAAAAGTTAGTCATCCATTTTTTTCTTCAACACTGGTTCTTCACTTTTTAAAAAATAGATATCATTTGAATCAGAAAAGCAAGACTGATTACCCCCTTGGAAAGTTGGTCAAACTAGTTAAGAATCATAAAGAATCATATAAGCTTGTGGAAAACTGGCTTTGTATGACTCCTTTAACACTGTGGTTATGCAACTGCCCCATATGTCTTCTTAGATTTGAGTAAAAAGTTACCTTAAACTATTTTATATAATATATTTTGTATCTACTGGCAATATTCTATCTATAATGACTATATCATATTTATATAATGCCAATGTAAGTTAAAGCCCAATGTCATTTTTTTTATCTGCTTCGCAACATTTCCCATCCTCTTTATTTAATTTTTTAATGAAGTTAGCTCAAACAATAGAGCATGGTGTTAGCAACGGCAAGGTCATGGGTTTGATTCCCAGAGAAAGTAAACGGATTAAACATCGAATGCCATTCATGTCGATTTGTATCTAAGTGTCTGCCAAAAAAATGTCTGCCAAATGCATAAATGTAAATGTTTCTGTAAGACAGAAGGTCAGAGCTCAGTTGCTGTTTTGTATCTCTATTGAAATGATAAGCAACTCAAGGCCACACCATCACTGTTTATTTTCCACATCTGAGAAAAAGTTTGAGAAGTACTTTAATACATGTGTAAGCCATTTAATGTGTATTCTCTTGCAGGTAAAAAACTGAGCTTATGTATCTGACACACACATACATAGATATCTCCCACATCAGGCATTGTGGTTTATTATATATATATATATATATATATAATATACTATTCAGTTTCTTTCACTAACTGATCGTTTCATGTCTGAGGACATCAGTGTATTGTCATAAGCCGCAGGGTTTGATTTGGATTTGTCTAGGCATGTTTTTTTTTACTCTCAAAGATTGTGTGCCCATTGACTTGCATTATATGATGTGTTTTACTATTGTGTTCTACTCAAGAAATAAAGTTACCTATATGGAAGCCATGGGGATAAGCAGATAAACATCAAAGTTTTATTTTTTGAGTGAACCATCCCTTTAAGACTAGATAAGACTAATGCCGCCTCTGCAAGGAGACAATACAGTCGGCTTACATTGATGGCAGTTAGTTGTTGGTTTTAGTGTGTTATACACCTGTCGATACCTGACCTTATACATTCATTAAAAATCACCTTGACACCAGGTGTATTAAAGTCACTGGAAACAAGCCCAAGTAAAGTTTAGTTCTGACGTCCACACAGTTTGACATTCTGAATTTAATGCAATGACATTCAGATATTTTTAAATGTGACTTAAGTCTCCAGATGCTTTTTTGACACCTGCGGGGACACAAGTTTGATTCCGGAGTGTATCCTTCCCAATCCCATATGTCTTTTTTCACTGTGTCTAATCAAGGCATGAAAGGCCTAAAAAGATGATGACACAGGCAATGAAGATGTCTTAACGAGACAACCTGAAAAATAGGCCAAAATACATCAGCACACTGTATTACTCTATGAGAGTGAGTCATCAGCACTTCCTGTTCCCATCTGAGTTTCACACAACCCTAACACAAATACTTACTCGTTGGCACTCGTACATGTGCACTTCAAATTGTTGAAGTGCGGCACAAGCACACACACCCCGGCACATCCTCCGCCGTCCTCGTTAAGTAAAACAGAGAGAGGCTAATGCATTTGGATTTGGCACTGTGAAAATTCATCGCTGCTCCTCAGACATGACCCACTTTATCTGAAGTGGAGCCACATCCGTTATGCTGAGAATCTATCACCATTAGAGCTCAGCTCTCCGGTCCCACTGCCTCGTGGTGTTAAAGAGACCCACATACACAAATGCACACGCTGTGTTCCGGCCCAGGGGGCGGCAATCATGTTCCTCTGCAGGGGATGGAAAAGTGACAGAGAGAGGGACACAGATGCGTGTCTCTCTGGAAGACCTTGTGCGTGTGTGTGTGTGTTTGTGCACTTTCTGCCAGCTAGTGCATCAGGGGATTGAGGTTTCCTTGATAAATGGAGGATGTGCTGAGTTACTGTGTGCAAAAAGTGGTTTGTTTAAATAAAGAGCGTCTGTATGAGCAGTGGAAATGGTTTATCCCAGTTCTGTGTATGTGTTTAGGACTATGCGATGGATTATGCCGTATATGAGAAGACAGGATAAACAGATTTAGGAGATGGAAAAACATGAGTAGAAGATCAGACGAGGAGAGAGATTTAGGATGAAGGAAACTGAGAAAAGAGAGGAAAAGTTAAAAAAGAAAAATGACTAAGCTGTGAGCCGAGGATAGCTACTTTGCCACATATTAAAATGTCTCCTGACTGAGTAGTAATTACAGATAGAGAGAAAAAGAAGTGGGAAAGAGCAAATG
Organism: Enteromius unitaeniatus; assembly: GCA_032359435.1. NCBI lineage: Eukaryota > Metazoa > Chordata > Actinopteri > Cypriniformes > Cyprinidae > Enteromius > Enteromius unitaeniatus. The sequence continues at coordinate 9,929,337 of JAUMHI010000058.1, read as the reverse complement.
AAGGAGACACCCAGAGGGAAGGAGTGTCGGAGGAGTACTTTTCTAAAAAAAAAAAAAAGGGGTGGCAGTGGAAATAAAAAAGATCATTTAGATATAAAGCCAGGGTTTGTGAGAAAATGAAGAGGTAAGAGGGGAAAAGGCAGGTGGGAGATATATATAGAAAAGAAAGAACAAAGAGAGAGAGAGAGGGCGGAAAGAGAGGGGAATAGATTAATGAGATGTAATCCAAGTGGTAATATCAGCATTACAGGTAATTCTGAAGGTAAGAGAGATTATCAAGCTAATAGCGATTCTTTATTATAAAAGCTGCATCGTCAGGGAAGCCGTTATAGTGCTGTCATGTATGGGGCGCAGATTTACTAAGTTAATTGTAGTAGGACTATTTTTAAAGCACAGCTGATAAATACATGCTTAAAAAGGAACATTTTCCTTGGCAATATTTTTCAGAATTTTCTGCCCACTGCTCAGGCTCAAGAGCATAACTAACAAAGCTGACTAGCAAACAAATCACTTCTTTGAGCTGGTTCTTTTCAGTGAATCAATTAAGCGAGTGGCCAAACGGTTCGTGGTTCATTCTGAATGATTCGGACAGCTCCTTCGCACTACTGACTCGTTGGAAGCGGTTTCTCACTCAGTAAAAACGTTAACAGCAAAACATACATTTTTACAAAGCAAAGAACAAAAACAGCTCATAATGAATGGTTATTAACGTACAATCGACTGAAGCAAACCTTCAAAAGCGTCCTATCAACTTTCTGTGATGAGGTCTTAGAAGTCTTTGTTGACTTCGGCAACACCTGTAATGTTAGACTAACCATAGGCAAGATTCACAGTAAGATTCCATCAGATCAGATTCTTCTCCCAGTGGTCACCACAATGAATTCCTTGTTGTAACTTCATGTTCATTTCTGTTTCTGATTAGATAATGTTGATTGTTGTTTACTGTTCTGTTTATTGCCTATTTATGAATTTGTATGAATTTGTGTCTTTGTTGATTATTACTTGCAAGTCTAATCTACATTAACGAGGTCAACATTTTATTATCGTATTTATTTATTTAAATCCACGGCATAGATTTTCCCCCCAAATCAGTGTGAAGTGCCTGAACGCAAACAAGTCCTGCTCTTTTAATTACTCTACATTGGGTTTAATGATTTTATAGTCCGGGGTAAGAGAATCTGAGCGAGGAGGGGGGAGGTGAACGGTTATAGAGGGGAACAGCAGGTGTTACAGAGCTCTCAGATGAGAGATCTGATTATTATGATCATGTTGATGATGCCGCTGATGAGCGAGAAGCAGCAGACAGGAAGAGAGAGAGAAAAGACTGATTAGAATTTGAAAGGCAAGTTGATGGCCACTTCTTTTCCTCACGGGAATGAAGCTACACGACCTTTCCCTGGTCTCTCTTACTTTCTCTCTTTGTCTCTCTTTGTCTTTCTATTTTTCTTTCTCTGTCACACACACACACACACACACACACACACACAGGTGTTTACTAAATCTGAACCTGTGTGCCGAACGTCAAATGCAAGACATTCTGTGACCTTTCGTTGTTGTGTCTCAGAGTGTGAAATGCATACATGTCAGCGCAGGAAACACTTCATGAATGCTGATGGGCACACTTCCTCATTCACTATGGAGGGATATGTTTATTCAGCATCCAAATGCTCATGCATAATAATACTGAGATGCTCTAGAGATATATGCCATTATAAAACAGAAATAGCGTGTGTGAGTGCTGCTTGTTTGTCATTTGATACTGATTCACATTCAGAGTTTGTTTCCAAGTCTGATGAGGTGTTGCAGTGATGTTGTAAATACACTGTGACAATTTGAGATTTTTGGGAAACTGGAATAGAGAATTAATTAGGCAGCTATTTTAAGAAGCAATGTGAAATGACGATCAAACCGGTGACGTGAAGAGTGTGCCAATTAGAAGCTGATTCTTACTGATCCTTTGCAAAGTGTGTATGTTATAGATATTGATATAATAGTTGTTTTTTTCCGTAACACTTTAGAGTAGGGACCATTTTTTACTACTAAACAGTAAATGAATAGATTATCAGCGTGCCTTTTAATAAAATAGCTGTTTCTAAGTACTTACAAAGCACTTATTCTGCATGACCACATTCTACATTTTTAAATCCTGGCTTATACCTAAACTTAACAACTGTCTTACTAACTATTAGTAAGCAACAGTTTAGGAGTTTATTGAGGCAAAAGCCGTACAGTAGTTAATGTTTTAGCAAGAATTGGATCTTAAAATAAAGTGTGACCTTTTTCTCCTTGACACACTAGTTGTTATGCTTTGAATGTCTGCAAATTCCCCAAGACCATGAGGGCAGAAATGATTTATTTGTTTTATTTTTTTATTTTCTTCAACGCCTCCCAGAATCCATTTCTCATTTTATTTTTTTGTGTTATGTGTAACAAATTAGGGGAAAAATATGTAAGAAAGTGGGTAAAACGATTTCTCACATTTTCTGCATATTTAAAAAAAAATGTTGTGGTGTTATTACACACACAGTAGAGAAATAATTAATTTGACCTTCAGGGCTTTTCATAACCACAAGAAAAAAGAAAGACATTGCATGCTACTTTTCCACATGCTTTCATACCTCACATAGAGTAGAGTATGTGAGACACGGGTGCAGAAAAGGTGTTTTTTCTTTTTATATTTCACAGTTTTCAAATTATATAGAAAATAGCCACAGTAAAAAATTCAAATGCACACAAAAGTTTTCTTAATGTAGGGCAGGGTTTCTCAAACTTACACTTACTAAAAAAATCTTAAATATTTGTTTACACGTCATATGACCTTTGACCAACATCTTAGAAATATGAAAAGGAATATGCTGTTAAAGTATTAAAATATATCTCAGTACTTCAAATAGATTTTAAAATCAGAGGGGTTTGATTGACAAAGTAAGTTTTTGAATCCATGCCACAGCATTTTTTATTTGTCTTTTAAGGGTTCTCAAGCAGCTTTTTGGAACCCTCTGGAGACTACTGTATGTCTAAACTCCCCTACATCCCCAAAGTCTGGACTTTTAACTTGTTTTCAGCAAAACCTGACTATGTTGTTTGGAAAAACCCACTCACACACCTACACACTGTTATATATGTTAGTTTATTACATAATTCAGCTCTATATAACTCTTTCAACTTTCTTATTCTCTCTGTATTTGACAGCTTTATAGTATCAGTCTCATTCTGAGTAAAAAAAAAAAGCAGGCTGTGTTTAATTAAACTTTAATTTAATTGCAGTTACAGTACAATCTATAGTCTGTGCTGTGACTGATTTATTAGATGGCCTGACAAAAAAAAATACTGCCCCTCTATATGATTTAATGTCAAAGCGAGTAATTAAAATGAATCTGTACTGTACTAATGCACATTTGATTAACAATATAAACATATTTTAGACAGTGTCTAATCTAAGTATGAAAGGTAAAACAGCGCGTCATATCAATCACTACGATGCAGGCTTTCACTTCCACTTTCTCTTTGAAAGACTTTTTTGCCCTCTCTTTTGATTCTATTCATGCTTGCTTTCTCTCTCTCTACCACTCTTTAGCCTTAATGGCATCATTCCAGGCTCCTTTCTCCTTCAGATTCATTTTCATTCTCTTCATCTCTTTAAAGTCTTGGCTAGAGAAATAGCCCTGAGCTGGGAGATGTGGTTATGAAAGAGTGTGACATCTCATAGCGGTACAAGTGTTTCCTGTGTAGGAGTCCACGGAAAGTCCTGTGAAATTGGGCAAAAATGAAAGTGGGATATTTTCGGTCCGGTGATTGGCTCATTTTAACACTACTTTTGCTTTTAGTCTGTCATAGAAAATCCCCAAGTTACTACCTTCTCCATTGACTGAAAATGAGAATAAGAGATTGAATGAGAAAGTTAGCGGTGAAGAGATGGTGACATTCGTTTCTCATCGTCTTTCATCCCTCCTTCTGTTGTCAAGGGCTCTTTAATGACGCAAGTGTGTGAAATGTTTGGCAGGATCATGTGTTTTATCAGGGGCTGGTACGGTTGGGACAGATGCCTCACATGTTCAGACATGTAAGATTTGGCCAAGGGTGCAACATGTTCTGCCTGTGGTCTGACAGGGGGAGAGGAGCACTGCTTTTCTTTACAGTCGGAGGTCTGATGATCAGAATGCTGTTAGCCTAATTAAAAAGAAAAGTCATTCAACCTGCAGGTGCTTTTCGAAGTGATTTTTACCTTTTACCTTTTGGCTATTGCTACAAATATACCCCAGCGACTTAAAACTGGTTTTGTGGTCCAGGGTCACAAATGTCTTTGCTGTATTAGTAATTAATCAATAGTATTAATTTCTTAAAAAAAACTAAAATTAATTGTAATAGTAGTGTACAGACAAATATTGAGTAATTCTGATATTAAGTTTTTCTTTTTTTCCTTTGTCAAATTATTATCCTAATAATACAATTTATAACAATATCTTTTTGAAATCTAAAACAAATATTTTACATATATTATATTTTTCATAGTGGTCTGAGATTTTCCATCGATTTTCATGTTTAGGATTTATTATTTTAAAAAAATGTCCAATTTGATAAGACCATACTTGGCATACTTTACACTTGACAGTATCAGTATCGAAAGGTTGAGAAATTAGTCTGGACAGGGTTTACTCTTACTGCCATTTCCCAGCAGATGAATCTTCAGGCATGAGAGAGAGCGCAGACTTTAACTCGAGCAGCTTTGCATTTAAATAAGGTGTCTGCACCTTAATGATCTCAAATGACTCTGAGGCTAACCATAGACTCCCACATAGATAACAGAAAGTGCTTTTCTCTCTGCCTCCTCGTTTCCTCAACTAATCGCTCAACAACATCACAGAACGCATACGAGTAGTAGTGGATCAAGGCTAGGTGAAATTGCATTTCTTTTTTTCTCCGAGGCGCTGATAGTGAAGTGTGTTCAGATGCCCTCAGGCTGAAGAAGTCATGGCTACTGTAACACAGCTCCTCACTTAAATAGAGAACCATCCGTCATGTTCCACAATTAAACCACATGTCAAGAACCACTGCGGGTTACAAGATTGTTTTGCTTCATAGCGCTGTGGTATTAGCAATCAAACTACAGTCATCCAACCTTTCTGTTCTCATCACGTGTGAGTGCTCTGCTTTCTCTCTCTTTGCTGTTACTTTCAGGTTTGTGCTGCTTTTATTGATAGCAGAGTAGAAAAAGCAGGGGAAAAGATAAGGGAGTTTGATTGGAAAACAATGAACTCAGATTTGTGTCACCCACATAACCAGTTCATTAATATGTAGTAAACAACACTGTGTTCCCTTGAAGGCAAGTAATTTCACTCTGCGGCGATCTTTGCAATGCCCTCGAGTGTTTTCTGTGCAGAACCTAACTTGAATTAATCATTTTTAATTAACTCTAAAATCGGACACAATAATAGTATATTACATTTTAGTTTTGTTCAGGTCACAATTAAAAACTATCGTACGATAAGCGAATCATTACACCCCTAGATGTCTTTCATACTTTTCTGGACCTTGACAGTGTCAAAGATGAACTCTTACTGACATGTAATTTTGAAATGGTAGCGTTTTTGGTATTGTGTCAGTGATCGGCCTCCCCGCTCACTAAGATTTACAATTTAGCCATTAAAACAAGTTGACAACTACTTTTCTATTCAGATTTTCATTCTGACAGCCTCCATATTCCATTTTCTCCTTTTCAACTTTTTCCAAGTAGTCCATCTTCTTTCTTTTCTACTGTCTCTGACTGTGTTGATGAGGAGATCAATCTACTAGCTACGTCTCACGACTTCTTTTTCACACTCAGCGACCGCCTCGCTTAAGATGACACATGTTTCCCCCCTCTTTCCTCTCATCGTCCTCCATTGCCTTCTCCCTTTCTCTGATTCCATTTTTCACTTGGGTTGTTCATCCGTCACACACTCTTTCTCTGGCTGTGCTGTAGCTCTAAAGTGTATTGCTGCTGTGTGGTTGTAGGGAGATAAATCCTGATGGCCAGCAGTGCAGATCACTGGGGCTGATAGTTCAGGCGGATTGGCCCGTTAATTGGTGCTCTGAGCCGGATCTCCACTGGGAAGAGTTGCAATCTTGAGCCGGTCTTTCACTCTTCTGCTTTGTTTGAGCGGTGAGGGGATAAAGTCAGGGTGGTCTGATCACATAGGGAGCAACCGAACCGTTTTTAACTTATTTTATGCATGCCGTACCACTGCCTTTTCAGTTATCAAAATTGTCACCGTGCTGCAAAATTAATGTTCAGAAAAATGAGAGAGCAATATCGGCGTTATATAATGCATGGGAATAGTTCTCTAAATTGGGAAATGGGCTTTATCAATCAATATGCAATTTTTGCCACTTAACTAATAAGGTTACACTCATTCCATTATTGTTTCTATGCTGAGTCAACCTCTTAAATTCAGCTCAAAAATCTATATTTGTTGAACAGCAATGGACATCTAATGATCATTTGCAGGAGGAAAGGGGCATAGCGTTAAATAAATGGGTCTCTTAAAAGACTTCCCTCAAAAAAGCATTAAACACATTTAAAACCACTATTATAATCAAGATTTTTTGTGTGTAGTTAAGCTACAAGCTTCGTCAGTAATGATATACTATAACTAACTAGTATATTCTAACTTTTATATGCTGGTGTACTGCTGCTGGAAACAAAAATTTCCCAGAGGAACCTTCCCGAGGGATTAATAAAGTTCTATCTAATCTATCTAATCTAATATAATCTTTAATACACATGCATATCTGTTTGAGCCCACATATTATTGTCACTACAATCACTGACTCTTTTTACAAAACTTAACAACTGGAAACTGCGTGCATTTTTTAGTCGACTCTTTTTTACAATATGTTTTTGTGTGTTTGATGTACTGAGAGAGAAAGACGAGTGTTTGTTGTCTTATTTTAGCAGTGTATCAAGAGGACTCTACTCTTGTACTGTAGGAGCGTTTGCTGTATTGGAGGTCTGGTAGGGATGAGAGAGAGGTCAACCAAGCAGAAATAGAATAAACTCAGCTTGACATTTAAACATATATACCTTTTCACAGGCATGCAGACACCTTCATGACCGCCCTGTAACTGTTCAGTCCATGAAGTGGGTAGGTTTAGAAATACAGGTTGGTCAGAAGATTGGATGAACAAGCTCCTTCTAATCATGTGGTTAGATCTCTGTAAACACTAGGGCTGGTAGCCACAAGATTGTGGGTTTCAAAGCCTGCGGGGCGATTTAGCCTTAGTCCTTTTTGGCCAGACAACAGATTTAATGCCAAAGTCTGGCTCAATGACATTTGCAATGAGCCATGGGAAGTGGGAAGTGGAAGTGGAGGGAAGTGGTTAACCACTGGTTGCTCCAAGAGGATTGTTCCTTGAATAAATATACTGTGTTTTGCTAAGCATGAGTTGATTATTAGGGCAAATTAATTAAGACTGAAACAAGCAATTATTTTTCTCTCAATTTATCTATAAATTCTTTTTTTGATTAATTGATTAATCTTAAATTAAATGTAAAATGTAAGTTTCTGTATTTAACCCGTTTAATCCCAAATTTTTCCCAGACAAGAAAATATCCAAATTATGCTTCATTAGTAACCCTTTGAAATAATCAATAATTATTTTTGGAATTTTATTTAGTTTGAAAAAATGTGTTTTATTCTTGTGGGATAAGGTGGGATAAAGTGACAAATGAAATCACTTTAAATTTTTTTCATTCATAATTCTTTTTTATATATCTTAGCACAGCTATTTTAAACTATTTGATCACATTCTAGGGTTTTTATTATGCATAAACAACTTATGCACATTGATGGGAACAGTGAGCAAAAAAATATATCAATATTTTTTCCACTCTATGACCACACTCAATGAAAATAAATATATGTGAATTCATATATTAATACTAGACACCCTAAAGATAATATGTACCAGAAATCTATGTCTATATCTTTATGTTAACATACTTTACTGGCGCTTCGTTTTGGAGCTTTGATGCAGTTATCATTTTCTCAATGTGCAAACAGGAAATAAACTGCTCTGGTCATCTGACAATTATGCAATAATTGTGTAAAACTTCTTGTGTAACTTGTGTAAAAAAAAATTTTTTGTGCACTAAAACATCAGTCAGAAAGGTTTTAAGTGATTGAAAAATTAAAAACAATTCCGGTCACTGTTGTGACCTGTGGGATTAAATGGGGTAAGGGCAACACTGCATTGAGAGTGGGTTCATGAAAAAGAAGTCTGTTATTTTTTTTGTTTTTTAATCTTGCCTTTTAATAATGAACCCTTAGATATTTATTTTATTCAGCAGAAAACTAATTAAAGAACTGCTGAACAAAATGGACAAATATGAATAGAAATTTTAGTATTTTATATTTTTAGTATCATCTGCGGAGGGTTTCTTACCAAAATGAACTGTAAAATACCACTTTAACAAGCCTCACACAAGACTCCAATTTCATTGTTTTTATAATAACTATGAACTTGAGCTGTTTTTTATTTTATAACAACTCTAAAATGACTAAAATGACCGACGACCAAGTTCAACATCTTCAATCATTACACCTTTTTAAATACACATTGTCATTAAAAATTGACTGTAGACTTTTCATGATTAAACCAGCATTGAAACTTTTTGTCATTTTTGGTTCATGCACAGTCCGGAGGGTCTTTATGAAGAGCCAATTTAGTGTGCCTTCACTAAAGTTTGAACCTGGTTCAGTCACGCTCCCTACGGCAGCAGTCAAGTAGTGTGTGCTTCCCTTCAGAAGCAGAATCTTTAAACTCAGTCACCTTCAATCAATTGAAGCCTGTATTGGACCTCTCCTCCCTGGGGGGCATTTAGACAGGAGAGGAGGAATGGAGGAGAGAAAAGAGAGCTGCTGAGCAGATATAAAGAAGCAAAGTGCACCCTCTGTGAATTTGAAAACTCACAGGTTAATATATTTGGTAATGGTTTAATTTGGTTGCTCACAGCTGTAGTGGTTATTCTGTGCCAGTAAACTAGCTTGAAATAACTTGCTCCCTTTCATTTTTGAGCCAAGTCAGTATAGCATATCTTAAAATGTATATATAAAATAAAATGGCGTTGTATATTTAAGTTTCAAAATTATTCTGGTGCATGATAAAATAGTAGCAATTTTCTGCCAGTATTTAGTGTAGTAAATTAATTATTTTTTTCAAAATGTACAGAAAGTTCAGTGCATGAATTGACTTGTAGCATTTTTTTCTTTCATTTATTTAAAAAGTGACAGTGTTAATTATTTAATAATATTTTTGTTATTTTCAGTTTCATTTCAGGTTTAAGCAATTATGTAGTCTTGTAAATTTTTTTATATTTCTGTTTATATTTCTTTTCTTTTCTTTAGTAATTCTAATAAATTCTTACGTTTAATTAATTCACGGTAACACCAATGAATTGTCAAATTTTTATATAAAATTTGATTACATTTTAATATCATCTTTCATATTAGCAATATAAAACTAATTATTAGACCGTTTTTGTTTTCGGCCATAATATTGATATCAGTAGATCCGGTCTGTGGCAGAGAAGTGATTGCGTCCTCTTAGACATGGGATACAGTTGTCGAGCACGCTTTCTGAAGGTCTGTGTGAGCCAGATGAACGAGACAAATGTGTGCAAGAGATCTGAAACTGTAACAATGAGACTCTATTAATCTTTCAGAATGAAAGTCACGGGCCACCTCCCCTACTCTTGCCTGCTGAGTTTCTTTGACGTCCTCCTACTGAGCAGCACAGTGAGATGATGTAATGCTCAATCTGTCCATAAATATTGCCTGATTGAATTGATTTTGGATGGCATGATACCGTGTGGGTTTGTGTGTGGCTACGGGGTGTTGCAGCGAGCACGATACACATGGCCTACAGTAAATTACCCTCTGACAGATAATCACTACATGCACCGCAGTTCCATCTGAGCAGCTGATCACTTTATTTAAATCTCCGTGAATTGTGGCGTATTAAGTCGGGGGTGAGTAGATGAGTTCTTAGAGACAGATAACATGAAAGGTTCAGAGCGAGACATATGTCCGTTTTAGGGGTGGGCGGCAGGACCATGGCCTGATATGAGTAATTTTATATCATGGTTACTGTTGGTATCTTGTAAGATATATTTTTCTGCAAATTCTTCTTCAAATATTTTGATATGTACAAGTATTATATATATCTATATTTATATTATTTATATGATTAGTTTTGTATTTAGTATTTCTTTCTTTCTTTATTTATTTAATGTAGTCACTATTATTAATTTTATTTTATTGTAATTTTTGTAAAATTTAAATGTTTAAATTGTAAAATCATACTAATAATTAAAATCATAATAATAATTTAAGATAAATGATCATTACACTACAATAATAAAAAGGTATGCATTAAGAATATTTGTGGGAGTGTCTAATTTTGCTGCTACATGTCAAGCTTCTTTATAAGATGTCACCTATAAGTATGAATGGATAATTATGCATACAAAATTATATTTATGATATGAATATCATCTTATCTCTCCATGACAGCGGTGTAACAACATTTGGCATTTTTATTGATAAAACCTATACTAAGTGACTAATAACCAATGAAGTAGAAAGTTTGAATGGTATTAAAATATTGAGCTAAATCTTAGTCACTAAATGCTAGTCAGTTTGTACCATCATACCGTTCAGGCCTAGTCTGGGTATGGTAATGGTATGGGCTTGATTGTTCTTTGACAGTCATAAAGAGTGACGGCAGCAACAGCGAATCAATAACGGCCCTCAGCGTGGCCCTGACAGACAGATGGCAAATTGAAGTGTAGCGTAGCTGCAAGACAAATTGACACAATCAGATCTGCAGAAGAATAGCTGTTAGGAACAAATGCGCACACACATTCCAGTTGCACAGAAGATGGACCCAAGACAAATAATGTAATTCATTCAGTGGCAGGGAGATGGAAAGCAACACAGGAGCCATGACGGGAAAACTGAGAGAAAAAGTCATTACAGAAGGGAGATGGTGGATGAGATACAGTCAATATTAAAACTATACTTTTACTCGTGCTTGGATCATACTTTCTCCTCGATCTGTCGCTCCATTGTTGCCTCTCACGGTCTGCCATAAATTTTTTACAGCCAATCTGCCTGTTGGACCTAAAGCTTCTGTCCCCCCTCTCTCTCTGCTTTCTTTGTCTGAAGTGCGTCTGTTCTTTTGCTACAGTACCATTGTTTATTGTGCACTGTGGATCCATTTGGTGTATATGTGAATCTGTATGCCATTCCTGTGCCTGAATATGTCAGTTTTACTGCTGTATAGTATGCAAAAAGCAATATGAGAGTGGTATGTTTAAAAAAAAAACAGTTAAAAGTGAAAATGAGAAAAAAACATATATCTGGCAACTTTACTTATTACGCTTTTTTTATTATTATGGCAGCTGACATATAAAACATTTAATGAGTGGCACACATGTTTAAAATGTAACATTTATAACCCAGTGCTTCACCAGGTGAGCTACTAGTTTACTATGTCCGAAAAGCCAAATTGCAAAAGTCAAAAAATCATATCATACACTGAGGTCATAACAGATTATTGTGCAAGGAACTGTAAATTGTAGAAAGTTGTGGGTTTTACTGCCATGTGTTAATTTCAGTTGGCTAATATAATGAATCGTATGTATAGGTGTGTTTTTGGAGTTTATTCAAAAATGTAGAGGTACTTTCTTTCAGTGAACCTAGGTTGTAAAAATATTTACTGGCGTGCATTCCCAAAATGTGAACTTCAACTTGCCTTGAAGAGGACTTTGAAAATACCCAGATAACCTACTGCTCATCCAGTGGACATGTTCTGTCCCATGAGAGCGTGGGAGAGGGGAAAGTGATAAAGCAAGGATATTATTTGATGCTGCCAACAGGGTGGATGTAGTGTGCAGTGGTCGACCAAAATGGATTTTATTGACAGACTATGTCAGTGTCAACAAGGTGGCCGATATATATGATGCTAAGATAGTAAGAAACTCTTGCTGCAGTGAAATTTATATATTTATTTTACATATTATTTACTAAATAAATAATATTTAGAAAATTAATTATTATAAAAAAAAAGTGAACAAATGAAAAAAAAAATTACTACATCTGTAAAATAAACAAATTTGTTCTTTAGATGGATCCTATTGTAGAATTTTTCACAGACAGAGGCTTAGGTTTTGGCGTTTTTATTGCTGTCAAGTTTTTTATGCTTATTAGCCAGACAGAAGAACTTATCAGTCAATGCAAATAATTAAAACATGAAGTATATATAGGTCTTGACGATATAAAACACTAGTAGCATGCTGTATACATGCAGTACATACTTATACAACATCCTTTTTTTAAAAGTCAAGAAATTCTTGAAGATTTCGCATGCAGCTCATGTTTGTTTTTGTAACAAAAAAAGTGAGATTTAGACAAATGAAACCATGTCCATCTCTATCTCTTTCCCTCCCTCTTTCTGTCTTCTTGGCTCTTCTGGGCCTTTTCATCCATCCTTTGCTCTCTCATTCATGGTTACCCACTTTTTTTTCTTCCACGTTTCCCTCGACGTTTCTCATTTGTGGACTGAAAGTTACTGTTTGAATAATCATGTTTGTACTGCTTAATGGCAGGCTCTCTCTCTTATTCTGTGATTCAGTCAGAGCTTATCTTTTATAAACACTCTGCTCGTCTCCCTATCTCCCCCCTCAGCACACACGCGCTCACTCACACACTTTCACTTTTCAGTCCCCTTGCTTGATTTATGTTGACCCCTCAAGCTAATGAAAAATACAGAAAAACAACCACGGCACAACATTAAATCAGCCCAGACTTCAGCTGTCACGGTTGAACCGCCACATTTGTTTGACTTCTTGTGTCTCGAACAGTTGATGTTAATGACAAACCTCAAGTGCTTCGCAGCTCCTCTGCTATTATATTCATCCCTGCCCGTCATCTTTGTGGAAATTGCATTGACTACTGAAATGCATGTTACTCACAGATATTTTGATGTGGCACGTCCCCAGATGACAATTCAGCCCGGACCGATTGGCATGGTGTGTGTTTTCGAGCTGTCATTACCAGGGCAATCCGCAGAGGTTGAGAAATAGCTATGACAAATGAACGGTTAGGGGTCAGAGCGCACTCAACTTCACACTGCAATGACAAGGCCCTTATTCCCCCATGAGGATGAATCAGACACGCTTTGAATTAAAGAAAAGCAAAGAGGGAGGGATGCGATCTGAAAAGCCAAAAATGAGATCGCAATGCTCCCTTCAAGCAGACAGAATTAAATGAAAGAGGGAGAGATTTCGTCATTTATATAATCTTGGAAGCCTTGTGATTATAACAGCTACCGCTGGGATCTTATTTCTCTCAATTTCCCATCAGGCCCTCTCCCAATTCGTTGCATGTGCTGCAAAAACAGTGATTCCTGTAATTAAAAGGCATTGCATAATTGGTGTCTGTTGATGACCTGTTGAGTAGCATGCACGTGTGTACGTCTAGCGTAGATCTAAGATGTAGTGTAGTGTAGTTCTTAGAAACATACAGTATGTGATTTAAAATCTTCTTCGTGAAAAATTGAAATCAAATGACTCAAAAGTTTCATATGAATCCATAAATAAATTGCCAGTTTCCCTCCTGATCCATTGCTGGTGTGAATATATACACAACAAATAGTGATCCTGTTATTGACAATCGAGACTGGATACATTCCATAATAGGAATGGCTGTTGAGTAGCCTATGTATATTTACATTAGCGCGTTGAGCAGGTGAAGTTCATAGATCTAACAGAATGTATTAGCTCGTCAGGGTGCACGTGTATTTGTGTACTGAAGGCTGGCTATGAAGCATCCTAGTGGGAGTTTTCTGGTGCGGTCATTTGTGTATGTGCTTGTTTCTGTTTGTACTGTATGATGAAATGGGGTTTATGCATTTGTAAGCCTGTTGTCTTTGATACAGTCTGTCCACAGGCACACGTTTGTGTCTCGCGCAAAATAAAAGCGTGTGTGTCTACGCAGTGTCCCCACAGGCACGAGCGGGTGATTGCAATCCAAACAATGAAATTACCATATATATGCACTGTGTAAGTAACATACCGTAAGTACCATATCTGGCCTGAGGATGTGTGTGAGTATCACTTACTGTATGCAAACGAGCCATCTATAAACTGGCTTTCTTGGTGTCACACCTCGTATCGTCGTTCCATCAGGTGGCATTGGGAAGCACACTTGTGCGAGCGCACCTGTGGCTTTGTTTGTGTTCTTTTGAACACGGTAAGAAAAGATATTGAAATACTCAGCGCTGAATAGATCGTTTTGCATTTCTTTAGATAAAAACAGCTTGTTTACCGAACAAATTCATCATTGAACGAGAATGCGCACTCACTTTGAGAGCGTTGCTTGACAGAGAACTAAAGCTGAGGGCAAATTATTAGCGCGCTTCAGTCTGCGCTCTCAGCAGGGGTAGGCCTAGTCTATGCACTTTGTACAAAGCACCGCTGGAGGACATTCAAATGTATGAGACGTGTGTGCCGGTTCTTCTCTTAATATTTAATGTAAGCGTGCGTTTTGATAGCCGACCGTAATTACCGCTCTGGCTGGCGCTATAACTCAGTCATCTTTCTGAGTGCCAGTGTTATTTTTAGATTTTATTAATGATAATTTCCTCCGACACAAACAGTGCCCTTTCTCCACCTCATTTCCTCTACTCCACCTCCTCGTTTTTTAGCCATTCTCTTTAAAGAGAAGTGGTGACATTATGTTCCTGCCTCTTTTCTTTGGGATTTTGAAGCAGATGGGGGAAATCGAAGTGCTTAAATATAAACAAGAGTAAGGAGAAAAGATGGCAAGTGCATCTGCTGCCTATACGTCTATGGCTTTCGTTCTCTTTCACTTGCACGCACACACACACACACACACACACACACATATATATATATATATATATATATATATATATATATATACACTGACTGAGAGAGAGCGGCAACCTTGGAGGAGCATTAGTGGCGTGACATTTATGACACTGTATCTCTCTGGTCTAGTACAGCACCCTTCACTCCTGATTTCTGTCACCCTCTGTCTCGTTCTAGGAAAGATACATCACAAATGATGTAATGATGAAATGATTTTATACACGCAAACAGCATTCTGCCTTATTACCATGATGATATATTCACACATCGGTATCAAAATACCAGTAAACTTCATGATGGCAGTCATCCAAAATAACCTATGATCCACCATTTTTTCGTCAGCCTGGATGTGAAGTGCTGTAGTTTCACTATGTGTCCAATTTTTTTTTACTTCTGAGTGACAGGCATAAGGGGATGATCACACAGACTTGTTTTTGCTCTGGAAAAGTAACTGTAAGGCTGTAGCGCTGATGACAGGAAAAGAAAGCAGGGTCTCGGATGCAGGAAAAAGCAGCGAGAAGCAATGCAATGGCCAAAGACATTCATCTAGTGCAAGTTTATGTAGAAAAACATTAAAAAAGCAGCGGAGTTTACTGTTAACAGTGCAGTGTAATCGTGTCATCTCCATCAGAGCTTTTATATTTGGCCCAAAGCAGACTTATAGTATTAAATTATATAAAAGATGAATTGTAGTACATGATGGGAAAAAAAGAATTGTTGGATAAGTTCTGTTTTGTTTATTCAGGAGGAAATGGAGTCGGAGTTGATGCTTAAAAGGAACATTACTGAGAGAGATATTATGTTTCCTGAGAAATGCATGAGCAAGTCTTGCTTTTCTAGTGTGGGTGCAGATAGATCAAATACCTACAAAAATGAAATAATTTCTACATTGTATATTGTACCTATGGATTTATTTAAAGGGATGGTTTCATGATCACATGGACTATTTTAATAATGTCCTTACTACCTTTTTGGGGTTTGAACGTGATAGTTGCGTTGATGCAGGGTCACAAAGCTTTCATGGAAAGTATCATAAATGTATTCTAAAGATAAACACGGATTTGGAAAAACATGATGGTGACTGAGAATTTTTCATTTTTGAGTCAACTGTCCCTTTAAAATGTCTATATGTATTAATTTATCATTGAATAATATAGTTTGGCCTACATATTCCACAGACTTCTTTGTATAGCTGCCTTTGAAGCTCCAGTATAGCTGAGCACTTTAAAACACGCCTCTGTTCTTTGTTTGCTCAAACCAAATCTTCACCTGACCTGCTCGTTCTTTTATTTCAGCAACCACCGCCCATCTATCTGTTTAGTCTTATTTTGCTGTATCTCTCTACACTACGTTTCTAAACGTTTGTATCCTTTTATTTTCTCTCCATTCATACTCTTATTTTCTCTGCCCAGGGAAAGCTCAGGTGGCTTTGGAACATTATTTGAATAAAGGTTGACCGTGAGAGCGCGAGTGAATGGAAGGGAAAGGAGGTAGATAAAGGGCAGAAATAAAGGTGTGTAACTAGAGGAGAGTGAGGAGTCTCTTTTCGTTCTTCCCCTCTTTCTTCCTCTTTCTCTCGTTCCTTCTCTCCGGAGACAGGGTTTTAGAACTGTGTGAAAATCAATCACTTTACTCTTTCAGTCTGCTCTCCTTTCTCCTCTTTCATCTTCCCCTCTCTCTCTGTCTTGTTTTGTGTGTGCTTGCATCTTTCTTCTCAATACATCACTTAAACACATCTATGCTCTTTTCAAAGCAGAGTGTTTATGAAGTAAGCAACATTAGAATAAGGACAAAGTGTTATAAAAACCCAAGTGTTATCTGTTTCAATATCATGGACAGCATTGTAAGATGGACCTTTTTTGGATTTAACCAGTGTGTGGTCAAAAGTTCTGTCATTAAATGGTTGGTTTAACCCATCAGCGCACGCCTAATCCTTTGTTTGATTTTACAGGTTATTTTAACCCCAGGCTTTGTTCATCAGAGAACTCCCTGTGTGTTGCCTGAGGCAGAGTCACCGCTAGACACTTAGCGGAGAACATGAGATAGTAAACGTGCTACATGCCTGAACAGCTATGGCTTATGATATAGTTCAGTCGTGTTTAAAGGTACACTCCGTTTTTTTTGGAAATAGGCTAATTTTCCAACTCAACTAAGTTGAGTTTTAACGTTTTGAAATCTATTTAGCCCTACCCTTGGTTTGGCGATAGCTCTTTTAGCATAGCTTAGCATAGATCAGTGAACCTGATCAGTATTTCAAAGAGTTTCGATATTTTTCCTATTTAAAACTTGACTCTCCTATAGTAACGTTGTGTACAAAGACTAACGAAAAATGAAAAGTATATTCTCATTTCAACATATCCAGTGTGACCAACTGCTTGTACAGGGAGCTATTTTCAGGCGCTGCATGATATCATTGCGCCCATGTTACAGCAGCAAAGTTCTTTGATTATTACGCTGGAATGAGAGAATATAGTTCCTAGCCATATCGGCATAGAAAACCTCAACTTTTCACTTTCCATTGGTCTTAGTACACAATGTTACTATATAAGAGTCAAGTTTTAAACAGGAAAAACATTGATCATTGGTCAAACTTGGTGAACATTTTGAATCGAGATGGTTCTGATCTATTTCTAATCGGAATTAATGATCTATGCTAAGCTATGCTAAAAGTGCTATCGCCAGACCCGGGGAACAGCTGAATAGATTCTAAAATGGTAAAACTCTTTAACTCTGGGGGAGTTGGAGAATGAGCCTATTTCCAAAAAAAGTGGAGTGTTTCTTTAAATGTTGCAGGTTTTGTTTTTTGCCCTTTAATGTTGCTACTTGCATTTATTCCAAAAATGGTTATATTCTCTAAAGCTGTATATTTTAAAATGTCATTTATTCCTGTGATGGCAAAACTGAATCTAAAGCATTTTAATTCCAGTCCTCTGTGCCACATGAACCTTTAGAAATCACTCTAATATGCTGATTTGGTGCTCAAGAAATATTATCATTGTTGAAAACTGCTTAGTTAATAGTTTTGTGGGCACCGAGCACCCTGATACTTTTTTTTGCATTATTCATGACAGCATTGTGGTTGGAAAAAAACATCAAATAATTATAAGTAACTATTATTCTTCTATATTACCTCATTATACTGTGTCACCTATTCTCATGCCAGCAGTCAATATTTGTAGATAAACATTTGACGTGTTTTGGATTTTAAACTTCAATACAGTATATCACAATTAAATCAGTGTCTATGTTTTGCCGATATTGCCATCCCTAATGAGCTCTATGTACCTTTACTGCACTTTTTTATGTCATGGTTTCTGTTTTGAAAAGGACAAATGACAAATGTTTGATGTATTGTTTAATAGAGTACGTACTGTACTGTATGCCTCATGCGGTTTTACCATATTGGGTGTCTTGCATTTCTATTTTGAGCAATTTAATCTATACACATGCACAATTTCTTTATGCTCTTTCTCTCTCAGCATTGCATTCTGTTACCATAGCACTGTTGAAGAAAAAGCATACATTTATTTCTTTCAGGTTCAGCTGTTTTTCTGATTTTTTTCTCCTCCCCGTCACTCTAAGCCTCACTGCCTTCTTCCAGTTGCTATTGTTTTCTCATCATGTGATGTTGTTCTTCTCCATACTGTCATCTGGCCCTTTCAACATTTACTGTTCAGTGGTTTCCCACTCCATCTGTGAGATCTCTCATCCTTGTTTCCACCATTTCCCTTCCTCCCTTCATCATTCTTCTCTCACGATCTTCTGGACCTCTTTCTCCCTCTCCATACATTATGATATGTCCCAGTTCTGACGGGGACCCTCGAGGGCAAGTTTCTTAATGAATGTGAGTTCCACATGAATATTTCATGCGCCTTGTTCCTGTTTACATAATGACAGCGCTAATTCAAAGGACCATTGATTAAAATTTCATTTTATTTTGTTACATGTTTTCTTGTTTTTCTTATTTGCTCAAGATGGGGTTTGTTTGTCTGCTTAAGCAGCATGTTTATGAGCGAGCGAGTGAAAGATTGTACTGTATTTCAACTTTGATGCATGCATGGCGTTGTGCGAATGTTTGGGTGTTAGTTTAGTGCTAGTTTATCATACAGTATTTCAGCTTGTCCTCATTTTTCTGTTGTTTTGTTCTTTGTCTGTTTTCTCTCGCTGTTCTTCTCTCCAGAGACACAAATACATCGCCGCAACATTTCCTTTATCAGAGAGACTGAGAGAGCGAGTGCAGACGCACCTCAGCACGATTGTTCAGCTAGTTCTCTCTGACGCACTCTTCATTTTCCTCCAAGATCTTTCATTCCCCTTCTTGCCTCTTAGAGTCTTGTTTTTGCTGTCTCTCGGTTTTTGATTTACTTGCTTTCTTGTGGTCGGTGGCTGGTAGTTGTAACCCTGTCTGTCTAGCCTCTTCAGGAGGTTTTGAAGCAGCTATTTGTACGCTGTGTATTCACCTGGAGCGACTGTGCTTGCTCTTTAAAGACAACAGCTGAATCTGATTTAACAGTCCTCAGTGTTTTCGTTCGTCTTTGATTCCAAGTCTCTATTTCCATCTGTCCTCCACTGATCTCTGAATCAGTTTTTTCCTCCTCTCTGATCCTGTCCTCCTTCTATCATTTACAACATACGTATCTCTTGCCTTAACATCTTTTACCTGCAGTCATTCCTTCAGATATTCCCTCATTTCTAACTCCATCCTAGCTCCGTGTCCCCTGATGGCCTCGACATGTAAAAATGAAAGCAAGAGAAATAAGAAAAAAGGAAGACATCTCTCCCTCCTTATTCTTGCGTTCTGCGTAGCTAGGAGGACAGTTTTGTAGCTTTACTTATAAAAAAAAATGACAGGGTAAGAATTTTCGAAAGATTGTTCTCTTTTAAGGGAAAATGCTGTCATTTACTCGTCTTCATGTTATTCCAGAATCATATGTCTGTCTGTCTGCTGTCAAGTGCAGTAAGTGAAATTTTGATGAATGTTATTGTCACTCTCTTCCATGTATTAGTTTCTTTTTGATGAATGAGGTTTTCAGGTTTTTAAAAAAGGATGGAAACACCATATAGTATATTGCATATTAGCAATTAAGACCACTTTTAATATACGTATAAGTTTTCTTGATGAACAGTCCATAATTGAAGTCATTATTGAATGATAACTTGAGTCCAGTTCATTCAATTTGTGATTGAATTGTTCAGATTTGTGAACTGCATCAAGCACAGTGGAGCAAGTGTTTTCAGTTCATTCCTATGGAAGTTGATCTTAAACACTTGCACAGTACATTATGGGATTGAAAGTGATGCGGAGAAAGCGTTAAGAGCGGCCAAGAGCATCAAAACATTTGGGCAGTCCTTGACTTTATGCAAAAATTGATAGCAAAATGCCGGGGAGCAACCAATTATAGTGAAAAGTAGGCAAGATTTTGACGTACAGTGTGTTTCCTAGTGTTTGAACTGGTGGATTACTGAGCTGAAATTACTTGTTGTTCAAAATGTTGTATATTTTATTTAAAGCTGTCTCTGTAGGCTATTTTTCATTATTTAGAATTTTATGTTGTACCTAGATGTCGCCAGTAGTGCTCCTTAGTTTGCAAACTAAGAAGATGAAATGCAAACAGGGTGTTAACATTGTTTTCAGACGTGCTCTTCACCAAATTTTTCACACCCACACCAGTGGTGTTTTAGCATTGCCAGCAGCAGAGCGAAGACGTGACAGTGTAGTGGTAACGTACCGTCATGAACATATAAAAGTCAGCTAAGAAGATTTTTGGTTTTTGATTTTTGACTTAAGGCTGGAATACAGAGAACAGACTTTGGAACACTAGACATCTCACACTTGCTGACTTTGTAAACAGTACCAGAGAAAAAACGGTCATTAAATATCAAATAACAGAGCTATCAGACTTTTATATCATTTCAAACACATCAAACACAAACATGCATCTCAAATGTTTGATATACTCAAATTGGATAAAATAATAGTCTGTATAGGTATACAAGTAAACACTTTAGGTACTATATGCATCTTTTAGGGGTCAATAAAGCACAAATGTATGCCGTTTGAAAGAATACCGCTCCAATGACAGCTTTTGTACCTTTTAGCACATGGTGTAATTTCCTGTGAAACCTGTCAGCTACAAAACACGCAGAAAACTCACTTTGAAAACTGGTGCACAAGTCATGGTGTATTCTAACCTTTAGAACTCAAGCGAATCTGTCACATGGGTTCAGAAGACTTGTAAAATAGTGTTCAAATTTTACTGAGTGCTTATGGAAATTTTTTGTGGAGCTTTCCTGTCCTTTTGAAGCCTGAGAGGTTTAGTAGCCATTCATTGTAATTGCATGGAAAAGGCGGCCAAATGTTTCTTTTTGTGTTCCACAGAAGAAATGAAAGACATGAGGGTGTGCAAATGATGACAGAAATTTCATGTTCAGGTGAATTATTACTTTAACCGAGTGCAAGAAAGTGATTTGAAGACTCGTCAGGCAGTGCTTTGCTGTGGAGAGGAACGGACAGAGAGCAGAGAGATGAGAGGGTGTCACACTCACTTCACTCAAATGCAATTGATGGTCGTTTACCTGCTAACAACCCCAATGAAGGATTCACTGTCCCTCTCATCTCTCTCTTTTTTCACCCTTTTAGTTTCTGTCCATCCATCCGCTCACTCTGTCCCTCAAGACTAAAGTTAGTCCTTGCAATATTTTATCATCTCTCCATCTGTCTCTCCAGCTGAATTTATTTGCCTTTGCATCGTATCGACTCTAAATTGAATTCTTTTCATTTGGCCCATCCTATCTCCGCCTGCCACCCTTTGAAGTGTTTTTATGCTGTCAGTGCTTTTCCTTCAGAGTATGTTGTGAATGAAAGTAGCATAAAAATGAAGGGTGTGTGTGTTTGTGGATGTGTGTGTAAGCGATAACAGTCCGCACACCCATTTACATGAAGCTGTTCTGAAGTTCAGAGAACTTTGAAGCCTAAGACTGAGTCTAGAGCACCACTCACACTGTGTGTGTGTGTGTGTGTAGGGGGACAGCTGGTAATACCAGGGTACGTGAGACCATGCTGCGTTAGAGTCACACTGCTGAGCAGTTTGTTGCCAAGCAACTATGCTGTGTACTGTCTTAAGTATAATGTTAACTGTTGTATATATGCCTGAAATGACCAGCTAAGACTAATCTCGGACCGCTAACCATTCAAGCACTGTTTCACGAATACTGAAAATAAAACGCACTGGAACTGTACGTTCAGACTGAATTATTTTCTGCATATGTCTTTGTCAGTCCTCCAGGGGCCTGTTTCATAAAATGAGTTTAGCGAATAAGCCAGGCTTATTTCAGTTAGCCTGATGTATTTTGAACCAAATCAATTGACAATAAGTCAGGCTAACTGAAATAAACCTGGCTGATTTGTAAACTTGTTCTATGAAACGGTCATGTTAACAAGCTTCAGTGCTGATTCCGCATTCAAGAAAGAATTCCTATGCAATCACATTTAATCAGCAAATCTTTGCAGACCAAATCCAGTAACTTTGTTGGTTATCCACGCAATCTGGAATATCATATGAAGGGGAATCTTCTTTTATGTTCAACAGAAGAAACAAACTTGTACATGTTTGGAACGACATGAGGGTGAGTAAGTGATGACAACATTTGAACTATCACTGAACTTTCACTTTACCCAGACAGAATCCTGGTAAACTACTTCACAAGCCAAGCAATTAGATAAATATGTTTTTGCAGCCCCACAATTAGGGATGGATATTGCTACAGATTTCTTAATCGGAAACACATGATTCTGCTAAATTTGATTTCAGCTGAGTTTGATTTCATTATGGTTTCATTCTGATTAGGGCTGGGTATTGTTTAAAATATTTCTATACCGATATGATACCTTGAGTTTGATACTGGTTCCTGAACGATATCTTTTTCGATATCACTTTTAACAAAATTACATTATCTCAAAAAACATTTTTCAGCTTGTTGACAAAAAATATGTCCAACACAATGAATCAGTGCAAATTAGTTTTTAATAACTAGTTTTTAGTTTACACATCTGTTATATTACCTTTACACTAGTGCATTAATATTTATTCCTACAATAGCCTTATAATCTTTTCCCCTCTGAAAAGTTTGTGTATTTACATTTTTTAAGCCATAAAACATTTATATTTACACTGATGAAATACTGTTTTAATCATTTTTGTAGTAGCCTATCATGTACATTCTACTGAACAATAGTCATATATTTCTGCTGCCATGTCCAAACCAAACTTTTATTTTGAGGGCTTGCCATGAAAACCTTTTCAGTTCTGTGTGTACATGATATGACGATATGATTGACTCAAATGAAACGGTCAAATGCTCTTAAAGTAACCCTCGAAGCAGTTCTGGAGATGTTTTTTATGTAGCCTATATATCCTGTATATATACTGTATGTCCAGTATAATAATATAATATTATACTGTATATATAATATGTCCTTATTTAGTGAGATGCAAGACATTAATATCACCAGAAGCGTCACACGCAAACGGTGCATCTGCAACAAACATTAATGCATGCATAATTCATATTTTTTGTGGTTAAATATTGACAAATACTATTGAAAGCGGGAGTGTGCTCACTTGTGTGTGCGGTGCACGCATGTTTGTGTGTGTGTGTGTGTGTCGGAACTGTGCCGTGCGTGATGCAGAGAGCGCAACTTAATGTAGAGACTAAAATTACATATAGTCGTGTAAATAATATAAATAACACAAGGCTATTTTACACACTTCTGGTCAAACACACTGGCTAGTGCTGCAGTCTCACTGGCGTTGATGAGATTAACCCCTTTAGGTACCGAACGACGAGATGTTTTTCGATACTAAAAAGTATCGACCTCGATACCCAGCCCTAATTCTGCTATATTTCAGATGAGTCCATTTTACTTAAATAAAAAGGCATTTTCGCTCTTTCTGCTAATGCTGTACATTTGTTTCAGACTGATTCAAGCCAGTGACTCATCTTTTTGAACTATTTCTAAATGAAACCGTCTCATAAGTGTCCTTCTTTTTGGAAATCGGGTCACACTAGTTGTTGTGTGTGCAGTTGATGACAACTAAATAGTATTGTGGTATACTGTGTTTTATTGCATCATATTCAATACTGGAGAATTGTAAATGTCTTTTTTCATGGCTGTGAATATTCCAGAAAACATTGTGGCTAAAAAACAATGCAGGAACACTGTTTATATATATATATTACAGAACATTATAATTGATATTAGTTGCTAAAATTTGTTTGTGTGTGTGTATATATATGCAGACGTATTTTACCAAGTGATAACAATAATTATGTTTTATGACCTAAGTTACCAAAATGGAATGGGTGTCTATGTCTATGTGTGATGAACACAAGGAGAAGCTTCACAGGAGAGAAAAGCCTTTTTTGACCCTTGTCAGTATGTTGTCTCCTCAGGGCTTTTGTTTGAGGATTGGTTCTGACACACTAACATTCAAACGCACAACCACATACACACAAACATGGTGTCGGTCAGTTAGACCTCAATCCCTTTTATCCTCACAGACACCTCTCACTCTCTCTCTCTCTCACACACACACACACACACACACACACACACACACACAAAAACAAGACTGATGTTTCTATAAAAAGATTTCCTCACCAAGAGAGTGAGTAAGAGAGACTGAAAGACTAAAGATGTAATTGGGCTTGTTGCTGGCTGCTTGTGATGCAGGATCATATAAAGCGGAAATCCAGGTCCATTAGAGCTCAGTTTAAGCTTCTTAATCCAACCCGTTCCAGCACTGCTCATCTATTAGCACTCCAAGCATCATAATTACAGCTGCTCGCTGGGCCTAAATATGAGGATATGCTGCTTTTTCTCACACATACTCCACCGTTTGCCATCTCTCAGAGTCTCAGGCTCTCAGACAGTGTTATCACACAAACAAAAATGATTTCCTATGGTCTTGGGTTACATTTAAGCCTTTAGAGGAAATGCTCAAGTCATACGCAGTAGTAATCGATAGTATGACATCTCCCATAATAATGCGTTATCTTCAAACTAAGTTCAGACAGTTTTGAAAAAAAGAAGTGAAATATTTACAGGAATGTTCATACAATTCAGAGACTTCTATCATTTTTCCGATTGCAGCCATGAATCATTGTTTATTAGATATAATATACAATAATTGTAATTTATTCCTGTGTCATTACTCCAGTTGTCATATGATTCTTCAGAAACCAATCTAATATGATGGTTTGCCGCTCAAAGAACGTTTCTTATTATCAATGCTAACATATGTCAAATGAATACATGAATACAATTTCTTAATCATTTTTTAATCATTACGGTTCCATAAAGTTTGAAAACCCATTTATTAAATTATTAATTTGGAAAGCCCCCATGAAAGTCCCTGAAGCAATATCTGCACTGCCGTATGGTAAATGCAGAACCGGTGTATAGAAGGAATGAATAGACTTTTTTTATATATATATATATATATATATGTATTTATTTCTTACATGTTGCAACTATTATAAGACTTGCTGCTTAGTGATATGACACCATTTTGAGCTTTAAGGAGTAATAAAAAAACGTGCACTTTTTTGGTACATAAGAAAAGTAATATTTCCGTGATGTAAAAGCTCAAAGCTTCCATTGCTTTGATACAAGCTGCAGTAATAACAGAAGTTTTTACATTAGAAACACATTATCTAACTGAGCCAAAGCCATGAGGATATTTAGAGTGATGAGTCTCTCGCACCTGCAGTAACTCATTTCTTTTTGGCACTGCGCAAATTACAAAAGCAGATTTGGCCCCTGCGGCTAAAAAACACTAAATATCGATGTGCTTTTGCTGCCGAAACTCTTTGCAGTCTGTTAAATAGGCGAGCAGACATGCGATTCAATGTGCTTATTTGTCCTCTACACCTCACTGAAATCTGTGTCTGGTATGGCTGTATCCTACAGCAGCTCTGGATTAAACATGTATTTAGCAGATAGATTGATGCCTGTGATGCTGCGATACACCAGGCACTGAGGCCCACCCAACTCGTGTACAGATGGGATAACTGGTTTGGATGGCAGCGGTTTCCGGGGAGGTCCCTCTTTGATCTGCTTCCCCGGGCTTTTGATTTCAGGCCAGGCGAGTCTGAACTACCTGGCACCAGCATCAGCGCTGAGATCTCTCGGATCTTTTGTTCCGCCGTCGTTATCGGTGTTTGATTTTTCCGTAAGTAACCACCTGTGTTGTTGTAAACAAAGCGGTTATAATGATGGCTGTCTGCGAATTGCGTTTAAATTAGTCTTTTTCTTATCTTTAACTATGCTTCTGCTTGCACATTTTATGAATGAATTTGAAATCCATCCAGTGGATGTTTCCGTGACAATCTAAGGGGAAAAAGATGAGACAATATCAGCAGATGCTCTGGCACGTTTAAAGCCTTGTAGAATATGGATGAGTAATTTGAGTCCACACTGGTCCAGATCTTTTTTTTTTTTTTTTTTAAAGCGAATGTGGAGCTGTCACCTCATAAAATTAATAGTAAAGTTGGCAAATAATTTGAACATGCTTGTTTAAATGAAAACAATTATGTGAACTTACAGTAAGAGAGCTGGACTGTAACTGCTGGAGTTTTGTTGTAGGGAAATCAGGCTTGTGTAACAGGTTGTTCTGGCTTTTTTCTGGAGTTGATAAGCTCACATTTGAACCCGAAAAGTGAATGTGACTTGTGTGTGCCTTCTTTATTTGGCCTGAACAGTCTACAGTTAATGAACTGGGTACCTGGTGGAAATGTGTATTCAAATTATAATTATTGAACTGTGTGGTATTGTATCATATCCCTGTGACCACAGAGTTTTTACACTTTGTCACTTTTTTTTCTCGATCAGCTGGTTTATTTTAGCCTAGAGTCTATGTACACTTAGTGCAAATAACCCGCCTTGCTGGCAGTAGCTTTTTACACTATTTCCGCCCACCAACATGTGATCGGACTAGTCAACATTACAAGAGACAGCAACTCCAGTGCTGTAGATGTTTGTGTCATGTGTGTGTCATGCATCTTTTGACTTGATCGACCTGGGTTACAGTCCGCCAGCAAACTTTATTTTCTCCTTTTTCATATTTCAAATCGCATCAGAAAAGTATTTATTCTAAATAAAAATGAGGGTAGATGTAGGAAGGGCTTCGGGTGGCATCCATTTAACACTTTGAATTAAAATAATAACTCAAAAAGTTATTATTGCATACTGTATTGTAATGTATTACAATACTGAGGTGCAGATAATTGCCACTATTTGCAACAAGTAGTATAAATAGCAGAAAATCCTGTTATTTTAATAGTGTAAATGGAATCTATATCTATTTGCACTGTGTTAATAGCATATCACTAAAAATGCTGCTATTTAGTTTAAATACCATCCATCACTATTTGCCCTTTAAATTACATCCATTGTTAAGAAAATGTTATTTTTACTAAGTGTAAACATCTAAAGCATCTAATTGCTGTTTACACTTAGTTTAAATAGCATCTGTTTATTTAGCATTTATTGTAAATGGCGATAAGAGGCTATTTACACTAAGACAATTGCCACTTTTTGTCTTGTTTGCATCTCAAACCAACTTCTAATCTGTGATTTGGTTTATATATTTTTTTTATCCATTAGGCATACATATTTTTTTAAGTATTTCTATAAAATGTGTTTTTAAAGATTCACTTTAAAGGGTTAGTTCATGTAAAGATTTTAATGGCCATAACTAAATAAACCCTGATTTGTTCCAGTGTGTAACTGACCTTCCACTGCCATTGTTCTAATAGAAAGTAAGTGCCCTGTGAAGTGGTCATCACCAGATATTCGACCATAATTCCAGTTGGAAGCAAACGTATACATTCCATTTGAAGGATATTGAAGCGTGCGAGATGTGAATTTAAATTGTATTTATTTACAGAGGTATATGATGTCACACTCGTCCTTGTGTGAAGTCATTGTGCAGTGCCAATTAATGTATTATTTTTTTTAAATGAATGTGAATATTAGCCTAAATTAAATATGTTTAATTTTCAGAAGACTTTTCAGAAGACTTGGATTCCTTTAACTTCTTTCCTTTTTGAAGCATCAAAGTTTCGTGTGAATGGAGTTCCAGTAGATAGACCGAAATCTCTCAGGTTTGATTAAACATCTTCAGCACTGCTTTAAAAATGAATAACAGATTTGGATTTGAGTTGTATGTTGATAAAATGGTATAAAAATAGAGGATACGCAATATATAGTTTTGACCAGTGGCGGAATACTGGTCTGTCAAATATGGGAAGCTCATTTTCGGCCTACATCATAAAATTGCCTATTTATTTAAAAATAAATTCTGCCTTACGTTCCTTTTCAAGAAAATGGTCTGTGACCCTTTTGTACCAACTAGGCGTCTTTTCCAGTGACTGAATGAACGATCTAAAAAAAAATATTAAACTCTGTAAAAGTGAAACAAGGAATGAGGTGTATAATTGTGTGAAATGTACGATGAAAATCAAGCAATTTCGCCAAGCAAATATAAAGAAATAGGTTGCAGCAGTTTTTATTT
>JAUMHI010000058.1:9843314-9896124 GCA_032359435.1 Enteromius unitaeniatus | reverse complement strand
GAATCAGAGTCCAGAGAAACAGTCCAATAATCACAACAGAGAATCACACGGAGGAAATAACGCTCAGGATTGATGGCGGGGGCAAATCAAAACTTCGCGTCCTCCATGCGTTTGCGCGCCGCTTAAATAGCGCCCCAAACGGCGGGAGCGCAAAGCGGAAGCGTCCAAGGTACGTGGCGGAAAAGGGTCCGGGTGGGAACTAGAATTCAGGCGAAGGTTCCCGCTGCAGTCTACCGGAGAGCGCCACAGAGGTGCGGCTTGTTACAGTATGCCAAAATCATCAATATTAAAACAATAAAAGGCTTGAACTACTTCACTTGTGTGTAATGAATCTAAAATATATGAAAGTCTTAATGTTTATCAGTACATTACAGAAAATAATTAACTTTATCACAATATGCTAATTTTTTTAAAAGGACCTGTTTAGTGATTTGGACCTCACTGCTGTATATACCTGTAAAAAAGTAGTTAACTTTTTAGCAGCATTTTTGTTCCTTTGCAGCTCTTCTGTTTCTATTTGACTTCTTGTATTAAAATATAGATAAATTATATAATTTATATAAATAAACAAAAATATTGTCAAAAGTGTTTTACCTTATTTATATTCTGTGGCGTCCAAAGCTGAATTGAATAATTCTGTGATTGAAAATCTAATGTGAACTTGGCAAAGAACAAAGTTGGATTATGATGGCCAAAAAAATGATGGAAGAAATATTACATTTCATCAGTGTGTCTAATCAGGTAAGCCCACATTGATCTTCAGACTTTTATAAAAACATGTCAGATGTTGTTCTTCCATCAAAGCAAAAGATTTCAAATCATGATGGAGAACACAGTCATTTTGTCACAAGAACTTGTTAAAAACATGCATTTATTTACTGTTAATATATTATTTAGAGTATTTCTTAAATATAATTGCAATTTTGTTTTACTTTCACTTATTATATAGATAACATAATTAGCAATGGAACTTCCTAAAGACTGTGGTATCAGACCTAGTATGTGGTACTTACAAAAATACTATAACACTAGTATTCAAACAAATGATATCCATGAAATACATTACTCGTAAGGGCACAAAAAATGGAATGCTCTGCTCTGGTATGAGTGAAAGAATGGTCCATGCCAGGTGCCGGTAGGTCCAAAGGCCTGGCATCAGGTGGTCATTGATTAAGTGGCTGTCTGGCGGTGTTGTGTTCCTCCTGACCTCAAAGACACCTCATGAATGCACATTCAGCATAGGTGAGAAACAGCTGGATTTATGGGTTTGGTGACAAAGCATTATTTATACCCCATCCTGCCTTAAACCCGGGCCGCCACGCTGCAGTAAACGCATTCAGTGTGAACGGAAATCACACATGCAGGTACACAGCTTACTAATGAACATCTGATCAAGTGATAAAACATTTTTTATGGGCTTTTACGTTAATACACACCCTCTGCGTGTCCTCTTTGCTGATTGTCCATCTTTAGCAGCACTTTCTGTCCCGAGGCAGTGACAGTAACAGACATCATCGAATCCACAGGGGCTAAAGTTTGTGTGTGTGTGGGTGGGAGCTTCGTGGTAATTAAATGGACAGTTTATGCGAATGGGAGCGTGCCCGTGTGTGTAATTTTTGCTGTATGTTGCTGATGGGGATGAGCTGGCTTTTAAATGGGTCGGAAATGAGGCAATTTGCTCCACTGAGAATAATGCTTTCATCTGCGTGAGCTGCAACACATGTGCTTGATAATTCACAACCCTCCTGTTCACACATACATTCTGAGCTGCTGCGCAATTACTGTGTCCTTGTTCTGTCCCCCTTTAAATGTCACCATGTGTGCGCTGGAGCAAAGGCTTGTCATGAGGAGAGAAGGAAGTGTTGTGTTTGTGAGTTTATGTACACCTGATGGTTTTTGTGTTCTGCGGCACTCAAGCCCGTTCAAATATGTGCGGTTGTGTGCAGGGGCGCCAGATTTGTAGGGTTTCATATTGAGAAATCAACAAGAATGCCACTGGGAACATCACCCGCTCATTAATTGACCAATAAAAAACTAATCTAAAATTTGCTCTTTGTCTCCTGCTTGCATCAAATTGTTTGAACACTTTCTCTGTTGTTTTTAATATCACGGTAAATGTTCATAGGGGAACTCGCCATCAGTAAACTGCTGTCTACCATCATTAAAAAAAAAAATAAGACACTTTAAGCCCAATGAATCAAAGTTAGAGTTATGTGTCAGCTTTATCCATATCTTTATTAGCATCTGCAATATGAAAATAGCTTTGTGTTTTTCAATTCTTGAGATAGAAGCTCCTGTGACAGTGTCGTTAGGTAAAATCCAGGTGTGGCAGGTCACAACGTATAATCAACTAAACTTTCATCCCTGGAAATGCCTATCTATGACTATTTTTAAATTACACTGTACTTATACCACATCATAAATGGTATTGCAAATGGTATCTTTTTTAACAGAAAAGGGATGATACATTTGAACTATATTTTATATCTTTTAAAGTGCTGAATGAACATTCAAAAGAAGATGTGGACACCGGCACAGTTTGTACACAACGTATATGCGGCATGCTCTTTTTCATTTTAAAGTTGAGTTGCCTTAATAAAGCTTTTATTCCTTTTTAGCTAGACTGCTGTCAACACAAACTAGCTTGTAATAGGACAGTCATTTTTAATCATTTGTGGGAAGGAAGCGCATACTTGAAAAGATACAGCTCAACAATTCTATCATCGTGCATGCCTCTCTCTCTTTCCCTCTCTTCGCTCTTTCAATTTTATTTAAATTAGGAGTGAACTTGAAGGCCAAGAATTATATAATAATAATAACATCAATAAGCGAGCGCTCAGGTTACGTACAGCTGCAGGCGCAGATGTTTGTTTGTATAATGCCGCCTACACCAGAAAAAGCTCTACAGTGTTTGACTGATATGGACGTCTTAAAATATGTTTCGTGCGGGTTAGTTTGAAGTCAGACCTGAATATAATTTATTGGGATTTCTTGGCGTGCCTCTCAAAAATTCCCATTGATTAGTGAAACACATTGCAGCAACTTAACATCTCTCAACTTTGGTTGACATCACAAAGCATCGTTTTGCAAGTGAAAATTAAATTCTCAAATCAGAACGCACCATTAATTCTAAGTTAGAGGTATGTGGTTTGTGCTGAAGTAGTCTTTGATCTGCAGTATTTTTTATTTTTTGTTTTATTTTTGGGTTGTATTTATTTATTTATTTTTGCTTGTTTGTTTGTTTTTGGTTTGGGTTTTGTTTGCTTTGGGAATTTGTTTAATATATATAATATATATATATATATATATAATCATATATACCGTTATTTTAAAAAGTCTTTTGGTATCAGTTACAAAAAGCCCCACATGATGTACCACTTGAGTGAAACACTTATGATTATGTCATCAGCTGAAATCTATACTCAT
The DNA here is from genome assembly GCA_032359435.1 of Enteromius unitaeniatus. NCBI lineage: Eukaryota > Metazoa > Chordata > Actinopteri > Cypriniformes > Cyprinidae > Enteromius > Enteromius unitaeniatus. The sequence continues at coordinate 9,892,698 of JAUMHI010000058.1, read as the reverse complement.
GGGCCAAGTTCCGACATTTCTTCAGATGTAATTTTCGGTGCTCACTCCAGTGTATAGGTGCCCTAAAGGCTGCACTACTTAATGCATTTTCACTGTGTCCGTTTGAATAAAAAGGTCACAGTCCTTCGAGAGCATTGAGAGTACAGTGTGCTTGTATAGAAGGAAGAGAGAAAGAGAATGTGGGGGGCTGCTGGTCAGCGTATACTTGTTTACTTTAAGGTGAACCCATACCGTATTGATTTTCTTGTGTGTATTGAGTGTGCGACTACACAAAGCCAGCGTACTTGCGTGTGCGTAGCCGGTGACCGCATTACTTAGGCTTGATTGAAGTGGCAAAAAAAAGAGTGTGAGAAACGGAGGAGGAAAGAGCAAGACCAGAGGTCGGAATGAATGACAGTGAAGTGGGGATAGAGTAAAGAACAAAACGGCGCCGAGTCTTCCCTAATGAAGACAAATCGAGGTCCGAGTCCGATGGTGATTGCGATGGATCGCCGTGGTAACGGGGTGGCGAATACATAATGTTCAAACATCTCCCATAAGAGCAGCTATAATAGCCCCCTGAGTCTGAGGTAACCGGGTCATGACATCACCGCCTCGCATTGCATTGCTACGAAAGCCGCTCTCTTCCAGCTGTTGCCAGGCACCGGTCACCATGGAGATGCAATATAGGCTGGGGTTAAGAGTTAGGGTAAGTAACGGACGGGTGGAGGTGGGGCCTCTTGACTGGGTTTTGGATGTTTATGTGCACGTATCGCTGAGGTGTCCACATTTCAAGGTCAGGTTATGGCAGCGGTCGTATTAATATGCATTAGAGGACGCTAATGGAGGACAACAATAGGAATGTGCATGAGATATTATTAGTAATATTGCACACTTCACCTGAGAGAGAGAGAGAGAGGGACTGAAAGAGAGAGAAAATGAGTGAAATACAAGGAAAAGATAAAACGTAATGAACCAAGACCAAGACAGGTGGTGAATGTGAGTGGTAACCCTCTCTGACTCTAATAGCTGGTCCACAGGAGAGTGACACATTGTCTTTTTCCACCCATCTCTCTAATGAAGAACCAGTCATGACAGCCTTTCAAAGCGGAGCTGCTTTATTTCTGTTATTATCTCTGTAACTTTTAACAGATGAATATGCCTGTGTTGTTTTAGTTTTATTAAAGACATCAAGTTTTCTAAATGCGTGTTATTGATCTCTTCATGAATTATTCATCCGTGTTTGAGTTTTTGGTCCCACTTTACATTAGGTGGCCTTAACTATACATCAAAAAATAAGTACAACATACTTGTTGTGCTCATTGTATTGCAAAACACTTTTGCTGCTATTGTGGTGGGATGCGGGGAAGGTTAGCGACAGGTTTGGTGGTATGGGTAGGTTTTGAGGGTGGGTTAAGGTGTAAGAGATTGGTCAACATTGTAATTATAAATGTAATTACAGGATGTAATTACATGCAGGTATTTTTTTAAATAAGTAAAAACATTAATGTACACAATAGGTGCATAATATTCAACGATTAGCCTACTTAAAATATAAGGACATAGTGGTTAAGGCCACTTTATATAAAGTGAAACCAAGGTTTTTCTTGAGCTTGTAGTATTTAATAAAAATGTCAATTTTCCAGTTAAGCAACAAACTTCTCTTTGGTGATGTATGCCAAACTTCTATCATTTCTCAAGACATCAGCCACACCTTAAATGTATAGAAGTCCCCACCCTACATTTTTTGTTTTTGTCTTTTTGATAATCCATTGCACTCTGATGGATGTCCCAATGCAGTAAAATGACCTGTTACTAATTTTCATTGCGACTTTAAAAGACACACCAACATTTTTGAAATATGCTTTTCTCAAACTAAGATTAAAACTCTTTTGATTATAACGTGATTCTTTATTTAATATGAATGAAAACAATAAAGCAGGTAGCAGATAAAGAATTGTATTCCTGACAGAATTGAAAATAAAAGAATGGAAGTAAAGTGCTGAAGTTAATTTACCTAAGGGTGTCAGCTTGAAGGTCATCTAGATGTGTGTATGTGATTTCTTCCAAAATGATTTGACTTCCTTTATAAATTCATATATTAAAGGTATAGTTCACCCAAGGATGAAAATGTATTGTTTTCTTCTGTTGACAATGAGTGAAGATATTTTGAAGAAATATTAATTGTTTTCTTCCAAAGGAAGGCAGTCATACAGGTTTGGAATAACATGAGGATGAGCAAACCATAAGAGTTTTCATTGTTGGGTAAACTATCCCTTTAAAATCTACATGATGGGGACATTAAACTACACTGCATAATGAAAATGACCCAGCTTCATTTTTCTTCACCTATTTCCACTTTTCTCCAACTCTCCCACTCCCTCCATCTCCCCTGCCTCGCTTGAGAGTTGAGTAATAAAGCACTTTGTATGTTTCGCTGCTAAACTCCCCAAGCATCTGAGTTAGCCTAACATTCATTAAGCAATGCTGCAAATCTTCAGTATCACAGCTAAGCAGCCTTTCCTCGTTTCACATCCCTAGCTTAGCGATTTTTGAAGCGCTGCCCCTGCTGTGCCTCCACACCTGCCTCTGACAGAGGATTTATAAAGGGACCATCATGCTGTTTTATTAAAGTCCATTAAAGGAAAATGGTGCTGGATCTACTGGGGTCATTTACCGGAGCTCCCCGCACTTCGTTAGTCTAGCCATTATTAAAGAAGCGCTCCGAGCCGAGTTCAGATCGTCTCATGCCATTAATATCTCTCCAGCTCTGGTCGGCTGACGCGAAATCATGAATATCAAAATGGTGGCCATTGCAAAGCTGCCCCCGGGTCATTGTGGTCCTCGGGTACTGATGGAAACATGGATCTTCGGATCGATTCCGATGTTTAGCTGTTATAATAGAAGTGCAAAACTGATCACGGCTCATTGGCAGGTTGCCGTGGGTGTTTAGCGAGTCCCGTGGCATTAGCATTAGCGCCGTGAGTTATGTACACTTGTCAGTTTAGTTCGTCCTCTTTTATTCATAGCGGAAGAGCTAATGGCTCCCAAAGCATCCTCATAATTAGCGTATTTCCTCAGCCTCGATTATATTAACCACTAATGCACACCAAACACAGACCTGTTAGTGTAACGTTAGCTACTAGCGCTAGTCTTTATTAAAATATGTTTGTTTAGGGCTGCTTTAGCGTGTGCCGTTAGAGGCATTTAACTCCCTGCTCTGTCTCAGTCTAGCGTCGTTTATTAAGAGCTTTTTCTCCCAACGCACATTTGTTTTCCTGCAGAAGCTTTTATACAAGTGTTTAAGTGGGACGTTTGTTCCCATGGGTAGAGAGAGGCGGCGTGCACAGGTTACACTGCACAGGTGTGGTGATTTACTACAGAATCCCGCTGCGCTTCAGCAACAGCTTCACCCTGCCGCAGTCTTTGAATGTGTGTGTGTGTGTGTGAAGGAATCTGTTGTAGTGTCCCTCTGTCCATGTGTCTGAGCACTGCGCCAAGGATTAGCATTTATTTAGCTCCCTTCCCCTCATTTATTTATTTATTCATTCGTGGGAGGTTTTTTTTTTTTTTTTGGAAGCTAATTATTTTGTATCCAGGGGAAAACTGTAATTGTGTCCTGAGGGATCAAGGGATGGTAGAGGAAGGGTGAGGGGTGCACATCTATGAGACACATCCAGAAGTGTGAGCACAGAAAATGTTTTTGGAAGTCAGTTTTCTTACCAAAAAAAAAAAACTAAACAAAAACATACATAAGGAAGTTCCAAAGCTGGTTAAGATCCTACTCCTTTTCCACTATCCCTGATTAAATCACTAGTCTAGATAATCCAAATAACTTTGAACCAGTGGTAGTTATGCTAAGCAAATTGTGTAAGCTGCCCAAGGTACTGTATACTTTTCTTTCTAATGTGTATTCCTAGCATATGCGTGTAGCTGACTGCTGGGCATTCTGAAGTATAGTCAGCATGCATGAACACAAGCGCTCGACACATTCATACCAGAAAGTTTAACCTCAGTGTCCAGTGTCTGTGCTATTTCTCTTCAGAATTTGAGCGATAAAAATGTTGTTCTTGTTTAAACTGGAGTTTCATGTATCTCTGAACCTCTTACCCAAGCGCTTGTCAATGTGGGTGCCTTGTGGTTGTTTCTGCTTTTTGTATTGATTTTTTTTGTTCTGCCTCTTTCATTCTTTTTTGACTGTAAAAACTGCCTGGGCCAGTGTTTCCACCTTGTGGAACAACAGATTAGTGAAAGAAAAAAAAAATCAACGCATGCATACAGTAGATGCATACCACGCTGATGATGTATAGGCGCGTTTTCATTACAGATTTGAACAAAACTTTGTTTTGTATAAATATGCTAAATGTCGATAAAAAAAGAATTGCGAAATGATGCTGTTTCCATTTAACAAAATAATGAGGCCTCTCGCGATAAGTCATTTTTGGCGAGATTTGTTGAATTTTGGATATATTTATACAAAGGAGGCATATGCGTCTATCTTTACAGAAGCAGCACATAGAGAAACGCAAGGCTGGAATAAACACAAGCATCAGACGAGTGGCCGCAAATCGCTTCAGTGTCATTCAGCTCTAAACAAATGACTTTTTACATATGCCATGTGACCTGTAATGCAGGAAAAATGTTTCAAAAACACTACTTTTTCAAATTGCCTGAGAAACCAATACATTTAAGCATTTTTTTTGTTTTGTTTTTGCAATATATGGGAGTTTTTGCAAAATTGACGCGTTTCCATTGGGCGTATTTTCAATTCGCAATTGCAGTTAGTGCAATTTGAAGGGGAATGGAAACATGGCTTATGACTAAGTGCACTTTGGGCTTAAGCTTGCTAACTGAACGTCAGCAGGAAAGCAGGAAAAAGGTAAATCTTTAAAGGGATAGTTCAGCCAAAAATGAAAATTCTGTAAAAAATTACTCACTCTCATGTGGTTCCAAACCCGTAATACCTCATCCTCATCTTTAGAACACAAATTAAGATATTTTAATGAATCCAACTGCAATGCAACTGACAGTTATGATAATAATGTGTGTGTGCAAAAAAAAAAAAAAAAACTTTTCCATGATTTCTTCTTATCCGGGTCAGTCTCCACCGCCATTCACGAGAGGACCATGACACATTTGTTTTCTTTGAGCACAAAATGTATTCTTATGGCTTCATAACATAATGGTTGAACCACTGATGTCCTAACTGTGTTCTGAAGACGATCAGAGGTCGTATAGGTTTGGAACAACATGAGAGTGAGTAATTTAATAACAGACTTACTTTTTTTTAGCATGAGCTAATGTTTTCCAACTGCTGGCCTGGCTAGCTAACGATGAGTGATTCTCAGCAGTACAAAACAACAATGCCCAATACCAGAATTATTTAGCAGGATGGACATTCGCTTTGTCGATATGATTTTCTACAGATATCCAAAAGAAATTGGAGAGTTCAGCAAGGGAAACACTCAGGTTTTCTAATACCCTTTTCCATTTCGATGGAATTGTGGGGTATCAGAAAAAGACAGAGATTGAAATATAGAGTTGTGTAAATTGTGTAGACGATGTTGAGACATTACAGTGCAGCTTTGGGTATGGTGGGTTTCAGGTGATTCTTTTTCTGCAGAGCTGCTTGTGTGGAGATTGAAATGTTTGTCAGAGATGTCAACCTTTGCTGTGAGTTTAGCTAACAGTGCGTTTTCACAGACAGCATTCTTACATCATTTACTTTCACATTCAGTTTGTGTAAGAGCACTAGAGAGAAAGCAAGCGCGAGCGAGGGATGATGGCAGTGGAGTGATAGAGTGCTTTGGCAGTCACAGATAGGGGAGAATTAGAGCGAAATGAAACTGAATAGTGAAAGAGGTGATGAATATTATTCCTCCGCTGGGGAGTTTTTACCTTCTGTCAATCACTGTATTAATCTCAAACCTTCCCTCCTCTCTCACATCCCACACTCAACCGTGTTTTGTCCATCACTCAAAATATCTCTTTCATGTCCTCATTTCTCCATCCTTAAATATTCTTCCAATAACCTAAACCAGGCGTTTAGGGAGACATCACATCTGTTCTTATTTTCAGATGCTTTTTATAAAACACATCATTTAGTCTCTGAAAGAAATGCTTAAAGCTGTGATAGTCTTGCTTTCAAGCTTTTATTTTTACGTTTATTATTTAATATTAAATATATTTAATATTAAAAATGTTGAATTATGCTATAAAATTAATATACTATCTATTAGACAAAACATTTTAAGTTTATTAAAAAAGATGTGTTAAAGGCATATTTAGACATGGTGTGTGTTATTCTGCCAAAATGCTTGGTAACCATAAACAGCCTTTGTTTAGGTTAATGAAATGTATCACTCAGCATAAGAGTGCTTTATTATGATTATTACTTTTAATAAATATAATAACTGTTAAACATATTGCTATCTCTATTACTGTTCTATAAAAGAGCAATAAGCGAGGCATTAAGTTTTTTGGGTTTTTTTTTTCATTGTTAAAGCGGTCTGTGTCATGCCTAACAACACCCCATAGTAAAATCACCGCAGTGCTTCTCCTCTTATGGCTTATTGATATCATTTTTCTTTAGCGACTCTTTTCGGCTATCCAATTCCATATTCTTCTTTCTTCTTGGTTCATACTTAGATGCTTGACAATGCTATTCAGGGTTGTAGACTGTGCCTGTCCATTCAGAAGCTTTTTTGAAGCATCAGGATGAGCAGGAATGAACAGGTGAATCGCTCAGCCTTGATCATATTCAGTTTCCGAAAAGCCAGGGCTCTATTTTTTTCCCACTAAACCTGCAGCCCTATGTAAGATTGGGGATGTTATTGATTTCTATTATAGACATATTTCATTGGGAGTTCTGTATTATTGTACCTACAAGGACAGTCTCAGGAGTGAGGAGGTTTTATATTCATCTATTTATTTCATATCAAATCCTACTGTCTACTTAAACATCTTTCCTTTCATCTGTCTTTATTCAATAACCACTTAGGCTGGGCATACTCTCTCTCTGAAACACTCAAATTTAATCCCTGTTCACACTAGTTGCCAGGATGCTGAATAAACGATAAAATGTCTGGTCTACATTTCAGCTTATTTTGGACCATTCACTAATGGAGGAGGAGAACATCTGATTGGAATTCATGTTGCTCCAACAGCAGTGCTTGGTAGTAGGCCATGAGTTTGATTACCAGGGAATGCAGAAAAATGCTGATAAAACCCATTTTATTTTTATTTATTTACTTTACTTTTAACTTTACTTTACGTTACTTTTATAAGTGAGCCAATACGATTACCATGTTGAGTAAATGCATGGGTGTAACAGGTGTTTATATGCAACATTTAGGGTCCAAGGTAATTTTAGTATTCATTTATTTATATATAAATAATTTTTTTTAATAGCCTTTTTTTTTTTTTTTTTTACATTTTTTATGTGCTTGAACTTTTTTTTTTAGTTGTTTGGCATCAGAACATTTTTTTTTAAAATAATATTTCCATTACTTTAAAAGGACATTTTTAAAAGAAATATCAACTAATATAATAATTTTATATTTACATAATTTTCTTTTTACATTTTTTTTATTTGGGAGTAACAACATCGTTAGCGGATCACTCACTCCTATTGGTGCTCGCTGCATTGCAACAATGCTCATTTGCATAAAGTCTTCTGCTTAACTTGGCTGCATCGTTATTGGATGTTTTTTCCAAAAATCTTCCCATCGCTTTGTCAATGCGACACCCCTTTACTGTCTCTGTCCCTTTCCTCATGTCCTCTGTCTCCAAGCAGACATCTGTTTTCATAAAACTTTCTTTCTCAACCATTTTCTCCCTCTTTTCCTCTTTCTTTCTTATAAAGAAAGAAATCTAATCATTGTGTGGAGATATAATCACATACATACAAGCACCTAGAGAACTGAAAACGTGTGCACCCACGGCCCAGCATGCACTTCAGCATATTAAATAAGTAGTTGTATGACTGCTTTGCATTCCGCTCCTCATTTCAGTAGTGCTTGTAGTAGTGGAGTAACACACGTGCTTGACTTAAACTACCACGTTGAAGATTACACAATCATCGGCCTCCTTCAGCCATGCCGCTCAAACACCTGAAGTGGTCAGCGACTTGACAGTGTAGCTGCTTCCTGTTCGTAAACACTTTGAAAGGACCAAACGCATTAGTCACCCCTCTCACGCGTCTGCCCACATTTATCGGCAGAGGGGCTAACCTGAAATCCTTGTCTTAAAAAAACAGCCAGCGTTTCATTAGTCACCTAAATGCACACAAAATATTTCAAAATGACAAATTCAAAACGTGTAACTAATTTCACAGCTGCTTGAGGTGGTCTCTGGAGTGATATGCCAGTGTGTGCGCGCGCGTGTGTGTGTGTGTTTGTGTGTCTCTGCGGAGCTGGAATGCAAATGACGGAATTGGCTGTATCTCCTGTAGAGGGAAAGTAAGTCATTTTGTAGCAGCTGTGTTCGGAGCTTCTGGGGGAAAAAAGGAACGGACTACCTTAGTCTCGGGACAAAATGCGAGGGTTTGTGTGTGTAACTCTGAGACAAAATGAAAAGGATGGAAAAATTAGTCAAAAGAGTTCTGACGTGACCAGAAGTGTTAAGCAAAAGCAGGTTAAAAAGCCCAACATTTGATTTGACAGGAAATAAATGATTCAGCCAACTTTTGATAGATTTTTTATGAGCTAAACGCTTTCATAAGTCTGCCAGGAAAAATAAAAGGGAAAAAGACTTAAGAGAAAGAGAGTATGACAGGAATGAAAAATAAATAGCGTGTCACGCTGGGCGAGAGAATCGAAAAGCTGGGGGTCAGGGTAAGGAGCGATGGCGGGGGTTACACCAACCCCTTTATTGTCAAAGTCAAATGCGGCTGGTTGCTGTGACAACATGCAAATGAGATGCAAACGAGCGGAACATTTGGGAGGAGGGATGGTTGTCAGGGTGATGTTGTCATGGCGACCCCCAGTGATGCACAACGGAAGAACACAAACAGGCAGGAGGGCTGCGCGGGGGACAGCCAGAGTCATATTAAAAGAAAGCATTTGGAGATGAAGAGATTATGGAGCAAAGCACTGGACAGGGGGCATATTGAAGGGTGGGATGTAATGGGATAAGAATATAACATTAGGGATTTGGGAGGGGGTAAGGGCTGGGAAAGAATGATTTCGTCATCTGTTCCAATGCTTTTCCTTGTTTCACTTTTTCTTTTACGCCGATGTTATCGCACTGTTTTAAGTCGGGGACATAAAACAGGACTGATGGGGGACATAACAAACTCAGAAAGCAGAGGGAGAGACAGGTGGAAGAGAGAGAGAACAGGGCTTTATTCTGCTGGGTGAGAGAAATTGAGTTGTGAAATGAATGTATTAGGATTACGACAGATGAAGGAAACCGTGCTCTGAGAGAAACTTTCTGAGAGAAGTGGGTTTTTCATGATGCCATCATTTCAGTAGGTGATAGCAAATAGATGAAGATGAAGAAAAAAATGAAGATCTCAAGAACAAAATGGAAATAAAACTAGTAATTAAACAAAAAATCATAATTTATTTTATTTTCAGGGAAATTTGGTTACCCTTGATCCATCATTTTTGGTTTTTATGAGAATAATGTCACAAGAGTAATGAGAATAATATACTATATAATAATACACAGTATCAATATGGTTCTGTACGAATTATAGGTCTACACATTTTAATCTCATCAGCAGATGTTTTTATGCTTTGGCTTGCCAGATGTCAAGAGTTCCTTTCATTTTCCCAGTCAGAGATTTTCTCTTACATGGATAAATTAAAGAGAATATTATATCAACCGATTTTTTAAAACATGAATATCAGCTATATTGTTTGTGACTACGCAGAATAAATGTTCTTACACAACCTCTGTGCCGTAATGCAAATATATATATATATAAAAGAAAATGCTAACATAGTATATTATAATTTTTATCTTAATTTTTAAGGTTTTACCAATTTTAGAATGTATGTGAAAAAAATTATAAATCTGCAAGAGATGAAATATATACTGCGAAGAAATTTAATTTCTTAAAAATAACAATTATTAAAAAACTTAGTGTTAAGTGATTATCAGTTCAACTATTTTCATAGAGCCCATACTTTTTGATTATTTTCAGAATATAAATACTGTTACATTATGATATTATATATATATTTTACCTTGGCTTTAAAATGTTGCCATATTTTATCTCAATGCGATAAACATTGTTATAATTGTAACTATTCGATTAAACAACTGTGATATTTTGACATGTTTGTGTTTTTTTTCTGATATTTACCTGTTTGCATTAGTTCCTCGCTAGACTGACTCATATTTTTTTTATTACAAAGCTGCAAAAATACCAATGTCACTACATATCTGTCAACTTGGTTACCGCCACGTTTGCTGTTCTTCGAGAGAAGATTCGCAGCTACAGAATGAGCAGCGATGTGACAGGGCACATGTGAGCCAATCACGCAGAGAGGCATTATGGGATGGAGAAGAGGTGACTGGAGGTCCGTGTTTTACAAATTGCCACTAAAAACGAAGCAGGCAAAGGTTGAGCGAGAGTTGTAGAAAACGAAACGACAGAGAAAGCATCGAAGAGAGTACAGATTGCTCACAGCAAGAGATGTTCTCTTTGCACTCCAGATCGCAGCGCGGGTGTGTAGCTGCCTCTCCGGCGGGCATCCCGCTGCCCGGTCCATCCCCGACACCAGGCGTGGGCAACGGCACTTTATCACCAGCACGCACACACAGGCTTGCAGAGTCTCAGCTTGCTGATGGTTGCACTCCAGCCCCCCTGCTACCTCCCTGCAACCGAAAAACCCATCTAGCGGTATTGGCAATGTGCAACTCTATTCATTAAACAAAACAACTCAGACTCTGACAGAATGAATCACAGCCTAACTACCATGAGAGGTGATGAATCACACTTTAAAGCGAACGTGCAAGAGCTCCTACTGGCCGTCTGCGAGCCGGAGACGGGCCCATGCCCCACTATGTCGGCTGACAGGTCACAGAGGCCACGTATCACCTGGCGCTAACCACCAGCCAGGCTCGAATTCAACCAGTTCCCTCCTGATGACTTGAAAACACATCGGCAGTATCTCCTCTGCTGTGTGTTTTGTCTTTTTTATCTCCCTCCCAGTTTGTCACCAGCTTTTCCCGATTGCTTTTGTCCTCTGAGCCTGTTTCCTCTTCTTGGCTCTTGTCGCTTCGTTTGTTCCCTACCAGAACGGATCTGGAGAGCTGACCGGGGGGGCTTGGCGAACCGGCGGAGGAACCGCTGGCTCTCTAAACACTCTTCACACTCTCCCAGATTAGAAGGCTAATCAGGAAGCCCTCTCTCAGGCACCTGCGAGCCCCCTCCGGTAGTTTGGGTTGTTGTTGTTAGTTAGCACCACATTAGGGGAAGTTAACTGCAATTACATTCGCCTGCCTGCGGGGGTCAGCCAGGTTGCTCCTCATTAACTCCAACTTCTTTCACAGTTGTTGTTTTTCCTCTCTCCTGCTTCTTTCTCACTCTTTTCTCTTTCTAGGTCACATCAGAGACAACAATTAGGGGGAAAGAATAGGAGAGGGCTGAGAGAAGAGAAGAAGCGTTTTTCTGTGTGAGTGGCTTATTGCGGGCAAACACAATGGCATCAGTGTGCTCGAGACCTGAGAAAGACTTTAACCAGCCCCCCGAATGTGAAGCAGCGTGTTTATTCATCTTTGCCCGAGCAATCGAGGGCTTTTGAATGGATGGAAAGCGTGTGGGAGGGTTATAAAGGAGAAATATGTTGAAAATTTGGAGCTTTATTTCTTTGCGTCGGCCTGTCTATGGATGTGGGAGTATGTGCAATGTATAATTGTTTTATGTGTGAATGCCTGGCAGGACAGAGAACAATATAAACAATTTGGGCCTGACATCATCAGCAAGCTGCTTGTCAGATTAATCGAGATGCTTTCAGACGCAAAGGCTATGTGCCAGCAAACAGACACTCACTGTGAGCGCAAAACAAATGCAAATATCATTGATCACAGAGTCAGAGAGAGAGAAACTAGAGACACAAACACACTTGATTATTCATCTCCTCTGGATGGTGACTCAACAATTACTCATCGTTGAGACACCAAATGTTGATGTGTTTTCAGCTCCTGCTGTTGTTCATTGAAAATGGATCCTCTCGGCTACTTGACTGACCATCTGAAATGACCAGGTGAAATTGTCAGGGTGCTGGTTTTCCGAAGGAAGCTAGTTTACTCGTTCTAGTAACAGACTGTCATCGTTCATCTGAGACCGGTTGAATTGAAGCTCTCTTTTCTGTGTTTTATTTTTTGTTCTTCACCATCTGAGAGCACTCGTGATGGCATGATAAATGATAAATACACAGTTCAGCAACTCTTCAAAGAGCTGAGTAGTAAAGCTCAAGATGCTCTCTCCTCAGCCTTCCCTGATGAAAAGACCAACATATCTAGTCCCAGGCATCTGTTGTGGTTTGTATTCTGGAACCCAGATTTGGATACTGGTGTGTTGGTTAGTGATAGACCGATAACTAAGCCAGACTGATTTTTGGCCCTCGTAGAACTACCAGAAGTGGTCCTTCTGCTTAATGTAATTTCCAAAATCTACCGACAACCTTGCAAATGGTTATTCTGTTGTCCAAAAAAAATGTGTGTATATATATATATATATATCTCTGTGTGTGTGTGTGTGTGTGTAAATGTATTATCTGTATGTGTATATATAAAAAAAAAGGTACAAATTTATTTGTTAGTCGCTAAGTTGGCAACACTGATCTGTATTGACAACAGACCGCAAAGAATGATGGGCACGCTTGGGCTGATGGGAATTGTAGTTCCCGCTACCTCCCCTTCGCTCCATTCGCCTTAGCAAACTTTTCTCAGAAGACCTATCGTTTTATCGAGTCAAGCGACCACGGTATTATCGGAAAAATATTATATTGCGGTATGACGGTATTTGCAATACCGTTACATCCCTATTAGTTTGTATTTTACAATTAGCTTCATTTTGTGCTCAGTGTTTATTTTGATGTTTGGATTATTGTCCCAAACGGAAGACCCAACCATGGCCCATTATAAGATTTCTAACAGAATCAGAGAATTTATTGATTTTTTTATTTTTTGGTATTTAATAGAATCCATGATGCCATGTGTCTAAAAAAAGATCTCCAGCAGAAATATAGGCCCACAACATCAACACAGCAGAATACTTCATTGTACACATGGAGTACTTTTTAACCATGTATTCACCAAACCCATCTTGAGTGTTTTTTAGTTTCATCTGATCATAGAAGCCAGTCCCATTTGTCTGACAACTGAACATGCTGGAGATTGTTTTTGGATGAATAAGGAGAATTTTTAAACTCTCCTGAACAACATGTGCTGATGCTGGGGCTGTTTGACTATTTTCCTAAAGGTTTTCTGACCATGAGACTCAACTATTTTCAGCAATTATCCAGCTGTGATCCTTGAAGAGTCTTTAGCCACTCAAACTCTACTCCTCACCGTGTATTAGGATGATAGAGACACATTCTCATTTTCCCTGCCCTAGCTCTTTTCTTAAAGCCACTTCACTAATTTGTGTAGCTCAGTTATCTTTTGCAGCACATCATAAATATATTATTAGTTTTTTCTCATTGAGTTGATGATTGCGGGATTTTGGGCTTTGTTTTCCCTCTTATATATATATTTCTGTGAAACAGGACGCCAGGGCTGGATATTTTCATGTTCATAATAACCCTGGTGTGCTCAAAATTGTTAATATTAATGGGAATATACTTCAGAGATATTTTACTTTAATTCTAGGGGTGCCAATAATTGTGATCAACAAGTATTGGAGAAAAACATTTATTTCACAATGAGATTTTCTCCCCATTTCAATTGTTTTAATTCAATGATGGGTAAGAATTTTGTACATTTTTTAAACGAAAGTTCAAAAAGTTTTATTTTCACAGCCACCTTTGCTTAGATTTACCAAGGGTGCCAATATTAGTGGAGGGCACTGTGTGTGTATATATATATATATATAAATGAGCCCCCTTAAATCAAATATTTAATCGCAATCAATTGCATGACTGTTATGAGTTAACTCAAGATTATTCGCAATTTAATCACACATTTTTATGTTCTAAATGTACCTTAAATTAATAATTTTTAATACCCTAATGCTTTATGCAATATGTTTATTATTAGTGAAACTATAGTTAGCATAGAGCATGAAGACAAAACGTGTTTCAAAGGTCATAGATGTTTTTCAGAGAACTTATTTAAGTTTATTTAAGGCTGGACAATATGTTGCACAATATATTCATGCACATCTCATCAGTAAAGCCGGGTTCTTTGATTAGCAGTAAATCTCCATTACCTGTTTTCAAATGGAGTCGAAAGTTAATACACAGAGCCATAGATCACTAACAAGCTATGCAAGGTCGCATTCAATTTTGCAAATTAATTGCATGAATATATTGTGTGATATATTGCCCAGCCTTAAGTCTATTACACACATAAAAAAGAAAATAGAAATACCAGCTTTCCATTACTTCACTTTATTTGCATTGAGACAAGCCTGTTTACATTTTCACGTCACCTCACTTCATCTGGACATGCAAAATGTACCTTTATTATTTATTATTACATTTGTTTGCCTCTCTGTGCTTTATTTTGATGCAGCTAAATTCTCCATAAAAAGGTTTTCATTTATAATTTTATTTCATTTATACAGTATATTTCCTGTTGTCACACAATTAAATGAATATGAAATAGTGACTAAATCACAACCCATTAAGGCTACATAACCAGCTCTACCCTTTCAAGACGTTAGGGTTAGGTACAAAAATCCTTATTTATAGTCTAGCCGTCATCTCATAACCACCAAAACTTTAACCAGATTGACCACAAACCGAAGAGTGAATCATCTTCACCACAGTGACCTCACTGATCAGCCAGTGATTTCATCATTGTACAGTAGGTGAACGGCGCTGACATCTGCTAGTTAGACAAGCAAACCCACACTAACCATGGAAATTCATTCTGGTCTAAGCTGGTCATGTCAGCAGCATTCAAGCACAGTGCCTCATTTCTCCTCAGCTAATCTCACTCTTACCTTATTCCTAATGGATGTCTCTCACATCCACCTCTCTTTCCGGAGTGCGGTATCATTACTGTAGCTCCATATGAGTTTTCATTGACAATCGGTTACTGGGTTCAGCAATAACACTGGTAACAGTCCGGGGCTCCTCAGGGCCCAAGTATGAGTTTGAGAGTGTGTGTTAACCAGTATTGATTGTGCACAGAGACGAGCAAGCGTATTTCACATCCTGCTGTGATTTCTCTGCCCCTGGTGCTCTTTGTCGTAGATATATGAGGTCCTGTAAAGGTGCTGATGTGAAGCCTGACGCATAATTCAAGATTTCTGTGCAGCTCTGCGCACTGCTGTTCAGGAAATCTATATATATGTATCTGTTTGGGTCATGAGTTAAAAAGTTGGTGTGGGTGAACATGTTCTGTTGTGTGCGTTTCTACCTTGTCACCTCCTACCAGCTGCTGTCTTTCTATTTTTCTTTTGCTGTCCTCTGCCTGAACTCGGCCGCTCAGCATCGCCACTGCCTGACACCTCAGCCATACTAATGAAAGGTGATGGAAAGAACGATAGAGGGGGGAGCGATGGATAACACCGGAAGGAGAGAAGACAGCACATTATCGCAAAATTATGTTTAGCTAGATAAACTTTTTTAGTAGAGAGACCGGGCTAGTTGTTGTTAGTTTTTATGACATGTAAGGTTTTTTTTTAGCAGTGGTTAACTGCTAAAGTGGTCGACCGATAATAAACACATAAAGCGCAGTATAATTTGAAATCACAAGTCTAAAGTTTGTTGATTGCACATCTCCTGTGAAGCTGAGAACTCTGTTTCTGTCAGGATTGAATTCACACGGACTGACCATCACGCAGAGAACACATGGTCAGGTTACACATGCTCACTTTAAGATCTCAACTAGATTCGACTAAGTTTGCAAGTCTTGTGAATTTAAATATCTGCCGATATACAGTATCGGTTGACCACTACAAATAACTAATTATAATGACAAAATGGCAACACGATTTTGAATAAAGTCTGCAAACATCAACGCAACAGCATTATTTATTCATGGTGCAAAGCATGTTGCAAACTCAAAAAGTCTTAAAATTTCAGCAGTATTGTTCGATATGAAATTCTTTGTCTGTATTATGCTGTAGTTTACTAGCTTGGGCCCGCCCATACTTCCTGTGACGCTACATTAAATTTCGCGAGCAAAGTCAGTCTGGCAAAGCAGCCGTTTTAGATTAGGTTACGGTGGCTTCAGGTTCCGCCGCTATGCATACGTCATCGGAATGAGTGGCCTGATTGTAGATTTGTCCAGTAGTATACAGAGGCATCTGATGGACGCTGGTTAAGCCCGCCTCCCAGAAGGAGGGTAGTAAGGTAGCTTGGCCAGTTGCGGAAGCCAGGCTAGTAGTTTACAGCATTTGGAGGAATTCTGTTGGTCTAACATAAGTTTGTAAGTACTTTCTGTGAAGTAATTGACATATATTAGTATTCACGACTATATAGACCCGGTTAACTAAAAAATGTGCAGTTGCTGCTTCTTCTTTTTTTTTAACGGTGCAATGCAACATCTTTTCCTGTTATTAGGGCATGTTGCCACAAAAGTCAGTTGTTGCTACAATGCATGTTCAATGACCGAATCGTTCCTGGAAGACATTGTTGGAGATGTTGAACAGCTATTTTGCAGCCAAGATGTTAATGTATGTGCCTATATACAGAACTGACCTTCAAAACTAAACCTACCCTGAGAAATATCCACTTGAGTAAAAAGTGACACCGAATCCCTTTGTCCTCCAAGGACACTTCTCTCTCTGTATTCCTTGAAGAAATAAGCAAAAAAAGCATAAGGGATGAAACGTGTTGTAGATTATGCCCAGAGCCCTTGTATTTTCTGATCACAGTGGAACGACTCAGGGGACCGACTCACCTGATTGGCCGAGAGTGCTGGTGTGTGGCCGGAGCACAGAGGCATGTGCGCCTGCTGATAGGCAGTTGCTTGGCGACTGTGTGCTTTATGCTGAATGACATTACAGGCTGTGATTGATGCAGCCAGTGCCCAGCTGTGCATGAAGAAAGGAGAGAAAGAGGGAGAGAGAAATGAGCAGACAAATGAGGAGAGAGAGAGAGAGAGGAGCAAGGATTTGTCCGCCTGGCTCATGCTAGTAGAAGAGGTGTAATAACTATAATTACAGCACAATTTAACGCATTAAACAAAGAGATTGATGCCACACCTACAGCTAGAAGCTTGTTTGAATCTCTCAGTGTGTGTACATGAATAGAAATGTACATGTGTGCTAATCTAATTTTAAAAACATAATAAAAGCATCTAAAAATAATGTGTTTGTGATTATGAATTTGCACAAAGGCACTTTTTATATACAGAAAATGTTTTTTTTTTTGTCAAATGGGACAAACAAATTAAAGCGTTCATTAGTGTTTGTGTGTAGTAGTAATTTGGAGATCTATATGTAGAAGCAAGCTAATGAGCCCTGTGATTAATACACGCAAACATAGACACAAAAATAGAAGTCTTTGGTGCAAAAAGATGCACACTGCTAAAATTTAGGGATAGTAGCGCAAAGTGAGAGATGTGTGTGTGTGTGTGTGTGTGTGTGTAGGTGGGAGATAATAATGCTTTTGAACAACCAAGATGTTCTGTGTTCTTGGCTGCTGACTATCTGATAGCAACAGCTTGAGTTTGACATGAAGCTCTGTAGTAAAAAATATGAGTGCATTATTTATCAAAGAGCACCTGTATGCTGAGGTCACCTTGCCCAGAAACTGTCCACTTCCTGTTAATGATGAAGGGAAGATGGGAATAAAATAGAAGGAGAGAAAAAAGGGTTGATGAAATAAAAAAAAAGCTGGATTCCGATGAGTTTTGTTTTGTGTGTGTGACATTTAAATACTTTCTGGCACAGTTAAACGCTTAGTCTTTTCTGTGCCGTAAATGCAATTTCCCTAGCTTTTATGAGACTGTAATTGTTCGTCAATTAACTGTAGAATAAAAATAAATAACTGCACAAATGTACTGTAATGCAGGTCATTTGTAATGTCAACAGTACTGAAGGCTGCGGTTGCAAGCACTTATCTACTGCTTTATTATGAATTGTTTCAGAGTTTATGGTCTTTTTTGTGTCGGTGGTGTTCTTTTGAGTTATGCGTAATGTGATGTTGGCGTAGATCACATCTCTTTAAATTTGTACTTGAATGTCACCTTTGTGTGCATCATTGCTCTAGAGAGTTTTCATCTCTTGGGATGTTGTCAGCCTCCCAAATGTATCCCCGATGGTTTAACTACCACCTACTGTAACTGTGATTTCTGTACTCTGAACATTATTGGTGTGATACACTCAAATATCTTTGCACTATGTAGAGCGGTTTCACACAGGATTACACTATAAGAAGGATTGCAAATTCAAATTTTAAGTTAGGAAAGAACTTAATTTATTCAGCAAGGATTCAATGAGTTCATCAAAAGTGACAGTAGAGACATTTATAATACTATAAAAGTTAACATTTTAAATATCACAAATTCCACAAGAATTTTATGTAGCACCACTTTTTACAACATTTCTGTGTAAATCAGAATATGAAATATTATATTATAGAATATATTATAAAATGATATATATTATAATGATTTTTGAAGCATCATGTGACCTTGAAAACTAGGTCAGTTTTGTCATTACAGGAATAAATGATATTTGAAAATATATAAATATATTAGAAAAAATATATTTGAAATTGCAATAAATGTATTTTTGATTGAAAAAAAATACGTTTTATTTTGAATAATTGTAACCTTGGCAATCTACTATAAAAAAATATTTTAGAAAAAATATAGGATCAACAAAAATACAGTTTTGGAAAAATAATTGAATAATTGCAGCCTTGGTGAGAGTGAGAGTGTTCTTTCAGAAACATCCCTGGCCGCACAATGATATGAACGGTGTGCACAATGGATAAAACAGACATATATAAAGAGTTCAGATGCAAAAGCCAGATGCAAAAGTGCACTTTGCAATTTTCTTCTAAAATGAGCATTTTTATCAGGATCATATGTGAAGGTTCAGTATTTTAAACAATAAGTATATTTTTGTCACAGCTTCGTATGAATAAATTAGATGTCAGTCAGAATGTATACTAATGCCACGGGTAGAGATGTAAGTACTCATACCAAAAATATAATTAACACTTATTACAGTAGATTAAATGTTGCTTTTCAGTTAAAAGTCACCTTTTAGAGCAGGGCTTCTCAATCCTGGTCCTGGAGGTCCACTGTCCTGCAAAGTTTTGCTCCAACCTTGATTAATCTCACCTGCCTGTAGCTTACAAGTAATTAGCTGGTTCAGGTGCGTTTGATTAGGGTTGGAGCTAAAATTTGCAGGACAGCGGACCTCCAGGACCAGGATTGAGAAGCCCTGTTTTAGAGGTAGAGGCATCTTAGTGTTCAGGACAACTGGGTGACCAGCCAAAAGTGCAAGGAAGAATAAACTTGTTTGTGTTTTTGCTTGGTGTCGTGGAAATTACACGCTGCACCTTTAAGGCAGACAGTTTCCAATTTCTGCAGTTGCTCTCTTGATCTATAATCTACATAGACATCTGTCTCTCTCTCCGTTCGCCTCGCTCTCACACATCCAGTTCACACAAACACACACAATCTCATCTATTTTCATTACCAAATATGTTTCACCTGAATGCGCACTGAGAGACTGATTATAACACTCACGTTTGAGCTTTTTAAAACAATGATTCAGGCATAACAATTTTCATAAACATCTTATCACCCACTTTCTGTCTCTCTCGCTCACACACACACACACTCACACACACCGTCTGTGCCCATGGGCAGTACAGAACCACGGTAATTGAACTGACATACCTACAGTGTATTAATACAAGTTTAATATGGCTGGTGTGAATGAGAGAAGAGCCGGAGACATAAAGAAGACGACAGGAGAGAGAGAGAGGGTGAGTTAGAAATGGGAGCAGCAGAGCAAATCAAAGCAAAATTAAATGGATTTGCATATTTCAATGAACGCCCCAGGTAGGCCTTCTAATTATTTCATTTTCCCTCAGCTCTCATTTCCTCACTTGTTCCTCTCAGTCGACAGACGGCCTGTTGGACTGTTAAAGATGTGTACTTTAGCTCCATACTTCTTATTCAGGCTGTTTCAGCATCTCAGTTACTGCTAATGATGCTCTCGCTGTTGTACTTCCTGTCCCAACATCATCCAAATTAATTTTGCGTCTCGGCCTACCTTTGTTCAGGTAATTTGTTTTTGGAACCGTTCCTCTTTCAACGAAACCCTCCCTTGAGACTGTTTCCCATAATTCAGTTTAATTCAGTTCTCAGTCTGTGGCCGTGACTGCTCACACTGTTGGCAAATCAATGAAGTTATGCTTATGTAACCCAATTTTCAACAAAGAAACAGCAGTGATTATATGAGTCATAAATATCATGGCACGTATCACTGACATGATAAGAATCGTTGAGTGTGAGCTTTGGGGGAAGTAGGGATTGTTTTGGTCTGTTGTTTAAAGGAATTTGTTGTGCTGGACACACTGGAATTGTAATACTGGACACACAAATATGTGAGGGATTTGAGTGTGAGTGTGATTTTGTAAAAAGCAAATTACTGGCGTATATTTTGCACCAGGAATGTGCCAAATCTGACACGCCAGAATCTAATGATGTGAGGTTCCAGACTCATTGTGCAAGCAGGCTTTGGTTGGAAATTGCAACATAATTCATGGTTATAACTAGGGCTGGGTGAAAATATAGATTTTTGTTCTAGTCTTCCCAGTTTTGATTCTTAAAATCAAGCAAGATCTATCTTTTATTACCTAGTTTCAGGGTGTGAAAGTTGTATAGAGTACCCAAAACTCACTTGACTTGTACTGTGTATGTATTTATAATGTATGTTTATAAGTACAAACACCTGCATGTTTACATTTATGAAAAATGTTATTTAAATATATTTATATATAATCTAAAATATAATAATATAAATATACATGTATACCTCTTCCTATTGAAAAAACTAAAGTTGGATCCAAAACGGTCACCACCCATCTTGAAAAGTTTCCCCCCTCACATATACTAATGTGCCACAAACAGGAAGTGAATATCACCAACCATTCCCATTTTATTAAGATGTATCCATATAAATGGCCCACCCTGTATACTAAAATGTGTGTGAACTTGTATGTATAATTAAAAAATATATATATTTTGGATGCAAATAATCATTATTAATCATTTGACTGCACAAATATTGTCATGTTATTGTGTCAAGTTGGATAGTTCCAGCACTACTTTTAAATGTAAGTTCTCAGTCAGTATTGAAATATTTAATTACAACAGTCTGTACCCCAAAATAATGACCAGGAACATCTTTAAAAGGATAATTCACCCAAAAATTACAATTCCATTATCATTTTCTCATATTAAGATCGTTCCAAACCTGTATGAATTTCGTTCTTCTGCTGAACACAAAACATTTGAATAATGTGGATAACCAAGCAGTTTCTGCTCCACATTAATTTGCATAGTATATTTTCCATGCTATGGAAGCCAATATTATTTTTAATACCTACTGGTTAAACACATTCTTCAAAATATCATTTTTCTGATCATCACAATAAAGAAACTCTTACAGGTTTGTATTAATGTGAGGGTGAGTAAATAATGACAGACTTTTCATTTTTGAGAGAGGTTGTTTTTGCCGGCTAAATGAGAAAAAAAATGTTCAGTTCAATCCAGTATAGTTCAATCATCATCAGATTCCTCTTGTGAACTTTGTAGTAAATCAAAGACATGATAAGTTAAGCCTGAAATAATAACTTATTTTACCTTTGCTCTAGTGTGTAATATAGTTGCTTGTGAATGGAAATGATGTGCAAAGTTACAAAGCATCAAGTCCACACCAAAGCGAGCTAATCTCTCAGAAAGAGAGCACTTGCCTGAAATGCCTCGTTTGTTGTCCTGCAGATATTTCTGTGACTTGCTTATGTCACCATGTTAGACATTTGCATAATGCCCGCCCTCTGGCTGCTTCGGTCCGCCTTCAAAGAACAGATGGGAAGTGATTTTGCTATGTTGAGGAAACTCTTTTCACTGTCATCATAACATAGTAGGCTGGCTGACCAATTAGATCAGACTTGGGCTTTTCAAGGCCTGCAGCTGCAGCAATGCATAATATAAGAAAAAAAAAAAAGTTTTTAAACTTTAAATTATGTAAATGTATTCTAGGTGACCCCAAAAATAAAATAATGAACTTGCATAATATTAGCACTTTAAACAGTCTCAAACTTTAAGAACATTACGGACATACTGTACATCAAAATGGACATTATAACTGATATATACCCAGCTAAACCAGAATCGTGATGAACGGAATCAATAGCTTGTGAATCACTATTGAATTGAATCAGGTAATCTGTATTGATACTCAGCCGTAGTTATCTCAGGTGTTAACAAATCGAAGACAGTCAGCCTATATATTATAAAAGCTCAGTGCCTGTCACCCATCTTCTAACAACTCTATAATTCAATACCGTGTATCTACAGATGCCGTATTCTTACAGTACTCTCTCTACTTCTGTATCTCTGAGAATGTGGGGATATTCTGCATCTGCGTCATACATCTCTGACAGCGAGGATGCATTAAGTGAATCTGTATTCAGTGTCTCTGACAGTGACGACATATTCTGCCATTTCATAATCTTGTTTTGAAGCCCAATGTCATTATAACTTGTATCATGGTTTGGTTTCATTCTTTCGGTATTCCAAGGCCATTTATGTTTTGTTTTTGTAATTTGATTTGCTTTGATTTGTACTGGGTCAGAGGAGACACGCCGTTATATATGAGTTTCAGAACCCAAGCAAAGATATTAGATTCAGCACACAACAAACAGAACAATTCACCATATTTAGGTTCACATCCTGTATATTTATCCAGGATTATGTACATCTAAACAGTTAGTTTTATATTTATATTTACAATTGGGCCTAGTTTTCTCTGCATGCATGTCTTGATTCATCTTGAAGTGATTGATTTGCTGAACGGATCACTCATTTTAGATTCATAGTGCACATTCACAATAGCAATAAGATCCCTTTCAATTATTTTTCTTCGTAATTTAATTGGAATTGGAATTTAATTATGCAAGTTGAATAATGAACTCATTTTAATCAGTCTAATACTCTCAACAGTCTGGATAGGTCTAGAAGCGCAACTCTTGATTAATTGTGATTACAGTTACTTCCCATGATTCCTCATCCCACTCTTCTGTCTCGTTTTAACACCATCATGTGCTCCTTCTTTCGCTTTTCTTTCCCAGACACCACCGTCATCTCCATCCTCACAGCACAAATGTCAAATTAAACGGCTTCCTCTTCGTCTCGCACTCTCTACCTCTCTCTCTTTCCCTCTCTGTTGCCCTCTCTCCTTCGTTTCCCAGCGTGCTGGCTTGTATAAAAGGTTGTTATGTGAGTTAGGTGTTAATTGGTTGCTGAAGTCCATTAATATTCTCCTTGCGACTTTGCTCGTCAAGAGCCAAGCGGGGAAAACTGATGAGTGTGTGATTTTCCTCCAGAGAGAGAGAAAGAGAGAGTGTGAGGGAGAGAATGAGAGAATGATGGAGAGGGAGGAAGAAAGAGCAAGGTTCAAAGCCTCGCTGTAAGGTCACTGGCATAGAAGAGGGAAAAAAACGAAGTTATTTAGAAAGGAGGAGACAGAGCGACGGTCTAAGAAGGTGAACAAAGAAGGAGATAGACAGAGGAAGAAACACTGTGTCGATAAAGAGACACTAAAGGACACTATTCAGAGAGGAACAGAAAGGAAGATTATGTTATCATATGGAAAGAAATAGTTCCTTTGTGGGCTGATAGATAACTGGCAGAATGGGGACGAGAGGGGAAGAAGAAAACAGTGTGGTGATCACGTTCCCGTTCTCCTGTTTCTTTTGATAAACAACATGCAGTGCTGCTCAATAGGCTCTGATCCTAGTGAGAAAAAGCACACGGCAGCTCTCTCAGAACCTGCGAGAACGCGCTTCCTGTTGACAAACTTTATTTCGAGTGTGTTTGTCTCTCTGCAGGTGTGTGTGCTTACAAGTGTACTTACAGCTGACAGTAGCAATGCTAACTTAACCGTACTGCGATGCAAAGGCAGCTGTCAAAAGTGATAACTTACATAGAAAATCAACTGGATCTTTATCAAATCAATCAAAAAGCGATTTTCCTCAGTTGTACTATTGGTAAGAATGCTGCATTTAGAGTAGAGTATCTTTAGAGTACATTTAGTCATTTACCAGATGTTTTAATCCAAGTAAACTTACAAATGAGGAACACCACAAGCAATTTATCATATTAATAATGTCACTTTTTCAGTAACAAGCTACTGGGGAATATGTAGCAATGTAGCGTGACAAAACAGCTACATCAAATTTGTCACACTGTATCTCTCGTGCAGCTTTACAGCCTATTGGGCTGATCAAATGATAATCAGTCCGATTCATTTTAGTTCATTCAGGTTGGTTCACTGGGTACTTGAGCACTAAATTAGCTTATAATGTTTTGTAAAGGATCAAAACTTTGAAATAAGTTAATTCTCATTGATTATAAGATGAATTTGTTTTGCAATTCATCACTGTTTAATTATAAAACCATAAATGCTCATCTTTTGGTCTTTTTGAAAGAAGCCAAGCTTCTGTGTTGACAGCTTCATTATAATGGAAACGATTCGGAGCGTTCCGTTCAGACCGAGTGTTACAGTGTTGTTGCCCTTAGAGGTTTTTTTTTTTACCGTAGCTGTTCATTGCTGTAAACAGCGTGTGTGTGTATAGGGTGACTGGGGTTAGTTCAACTCCAAATGCTTTAATAGCATCCCGCAAATTGAGACTCTGCTGATGCACCAGGCAGGATTTCTGTTTAGTCTATATTTGTGAGTCGACCGTGTGCGTGTGTGTGTGTTTGTATAAAGGGTGATAATTGTGCTCATAGGTTTAGAGTTCGTGTGAGGTTTTAATGAGAAGAGCTCACAGGAAGCTGTCTGATTGAGTAATGGCTGCCGGCTTGGCATAAAAGCCTGGCACTAACAAACAACAAGACTCAGAAGGAAAGCGAGAGAAAAAGAGTGCCAAGAAAGTCCACACACACTCAGGGCCATGCGCACTGGTTTCACTCTTACTCTATGCCCTCCAAGAGACTTAAATTCACCACTCCCCCACCCACACGCATTATTACATAGCCTGAAGGACAAAACGCAAATTTAATCTGTGATAAGCAGAACATAGGATCAGTGCATCAAAAATACCCCGCACCTTTTCTGCTGATGCACCAGGATTCCTGCACCCACAGACACCCACTTTCCCACCTGCAGCCTCGGGCTTTTCTGGACCAAACCTTTGGTGCTGGATTAAGTTTTAAGAGCCTTAATGTCTACGGTATCACAAGCAGTCAGAGTGTGTATGAGGTATTCATGAGTTTTTAACATTACTCTCATGCAACTGTTAACTCATGTCCCTTAAGTGCTTTGGCAACATTTGGTCTGGTGTGATGCCAGTGAAAAATGAAATGATTGGGATGCAAATGAGGATAGAGGAATAGGAAAGTGGACTGTGGACACAGTCTTGTGCTGCACAAAACTGTAATGAATACACATACAGTAATAAAGCATAATAAGGATGAGAAGATGAAATTAAATGACTTCAACAAAAGTGACAGTATTTTAAACAGATGGACGTGACTGTCCAGGGATGTAGTCAGGAGTCATCCAGAAAAACAGTCAGCTAGTTGTGTTATTGTTACCAACATACACATACACACATTTAGACAGTGTGCAGTTGTAGTAGTTTGATGGATGGATGGATAGGTAGGTAGAAAGAGAGATGGATTTGTAAGTACATTGATGGATAGGTAAGTAGATAAGCAGGTGGATAGGCAGGTAGGTTAGTAGGCAGATGGATGAATTGATAAGTCAGTAGACGGATAGATAATGGATGGATGGATGGATGGATGGAAGAATAGATAGGTGCCAAATTAGATGGATGGCTGAATGGGTAGGTAGATTTGTAAGTGTGAATATATGAAAGGTTGTTAGAAGGATAGATGGATGGATGATAGTGTATATAGTAGGTAGATAAGCAGATGATGGATGGATTGATGGATGGATGGATAGGTAGGTGGAAAGAGATGGATTTGAAAGTACATTGATTGATAGGTAAGTAGATAAGCAAGTGGATAGGCAGGTAGGTTGGTAGACAGATGGATGAATTGATAAGTTAGTAGACAGATAGATAGTAGGTGTGTGGATGGATGGATGGAAGAATAGGTAGGTGCATAAATAGATGGATGGGTGAATGGGTAGGTAGATTAGTAAGTGTGTATATAGAAAGGTTGTTTGATGGATGGATGGGTAGGTGGATGAGTACTGTATATGGTAGGTAGATAAGCAGATCGATAGAGGGATGGATAAATAGATGGATGGATGGTTGGATAGGTATATGGATGGATAGTAGGTACAGTAGGTGGGTAGGTGGTTGGATGGTTAGGCAGGTAGATAAATGGATAGTTACACAGATAAGCAGATGCATGGATAGATAGATAAGTAGGTGGGTATCTAGAAAGGTTGTTGTATAGATGGATGGGTAGATAATGGATGAATGGCTAGGTGGATAGATGAGTAGATAGGATGATGAATAGGTAGGGTAGGTAGATGAACAGGTAGATATATGGATGGATGAAAGATGTATTTCTAATTTTTTTTATGCAGAGCCTGGATTCCTTTAAGTCATTTGAATTAGTCAACTAGTCTGTCCACATTCACACAATCTTGCTGTCCTCTCTCTTGTTCCTTTTTGCTCACACTGGATACTGTTCACGCATGAATACACACAGCCTAACGCATTTATGTGCACGTAGCTTAGTATAGTACATAATGTACATTCATTTAGAACAGCCCCTCGTGACTTTGTGAACACTCTCTGTGTGCCAGACAGATAAAGACGGATCAGAAAGAAGCTGATGACCCAGAGCGCTTTAGCAAAACACAACCGACTGTAGAAGTGAGACTGAAAGACAGCGAAGCTCATTGACTGTCTGACTGTTTTGCTTTCTGAATGAGTGCCATTATGGACTCTCACCCTCCCCTGCCCTTTGCCAAAATAACGATATGTGGGATATGCATCTGCAGAGCACGCACACACTCAAGTATATATACCAGGGTTCTCTTCCACATTGTGTCTGTGCACTTTCAAGAGAGGTTATACAGACGTCAAGCAGATTACTCGGGGAGTTCTGGACTACGAGAAAGAAAAAAGAAACATTACTTGAAGGAATCCGAGGACCTTCAGGACAGCTCAAGAAACAGAGAGAAGGACGAAAGGAAAGGGGAGATGGATTAACTTTGACTCAACCTTGGTGAAAGTAGGGGAAGTTGTGTGATGACTTTGGGGGAAATCGAATGGAATCGGGCAGTTACCTGAGGCGCAGATCTGAAGTTGTGCTCCCACACTGTGAATATCAGCCCTGCCAATCACTGTGTGTGTGTTAGTGTGGATCCCGGCTGTGCTCAGTATCACGGTGTGCTTAGAACACCAGGATGATTGGCTGTTCTGGGCTTTAAGACACCTGCTCTCATGGTGCGATAACACATAGCTCTTTGTTAGAGATCATTTTGGACTTCCGAGCCAGCACTTCAAGTTCCTACTGTACACATTTTTCAGTATTTTAGAGCAAAGCCTTTCAAAGTTTTAATACATAGATGTGTTGTATGCAATCCCCACTTTAATTCCATGTCAGATTAGTTGTAGATTAGGTTATACGACTCAAAACACATCATTAATCGCTTGTCTGCACTTCCATTGTTGCGTGCAGCCCTTTCTAAAGTCACGTAAATGTGGTTGCTGAACTTCTTGCAGTTTAAATACTCATTTCAAATCTGGTGAAAACAGTTGGCAGACTAGATAGCGCATTGATTTATGATTGTTTTAAGCGAGCCAGACTGTGTTTGCAGTATCACGGTCGTTCTGGCACTGATGTGTGCGCCATGACGAGGTGAATCTCAGCGGCCTCTACCTCATCGCGAAAAAAAAACTTGCGAAGCCAGACAAGGTGTGAGGATAAAAACAAGAATTTCATAAGGCGAACACTTTTGTGGGATTCAATTCTGTGATGTGGTTAGCCGGCTACCGTTTCAGATATAAACATAAGAGCCTTCTGCATTACAAGTACGATATTATCTAAAAGCGACTACTCCATTAGCGTTCGCAATGTCCGAGTTTAGTCTTTGAGTGCTAATAAGTGGTTTGACGGGAAAGCTAAGTGTGGAAATTGCCACACGATAGGAGTTTCTTCTTAATTTTGAATGTGGAGGATTGTTTTAATTAGCCGCCTTTGGTTGGTTGTTATCGCATGCGATATTAGTTGCTTGAGGATTCAAACGCAGCCGCTAAAGGGATTTAGTAAACCTTGCACTGGTGTTTAGTGTAGTAATTTTGCTGCGGTTTCAGCTGTGTAGCGTGTGCTGAATTGTGCAGTCATCAACACAGAGGCCTCATTGATCAGCTACCGAGCCTCAATACACAATGAGACGAGGCCAGCGATCTCTCCTCCTCTCCTCCACACCATCCCTCCTGCTGCGATCGCTCGTTCTTCTCTCCCTCTGCCGTGAGTCTAGCTTTACTTCTCCATCTTGTTTCTCTCTGTAATTCCTCAGCACACCTTGAAATGAATCTTTCTCTTTTGGTCTATAACCTTATGAAACCCAAAGCTACTTTCATTTCTCTTCATCTTTCTCATCTCGGGCTCGGCCTCTCGCTTTCTCTTTATTTTCGCCGGTCCCCGTCTCCTTAGACACTTCTCTCTGTCCTTCTCGCTCACTCCGCCTCAGAGGAAGATAATTTATGGGAAGGAGTGAAGAGCTGCGCGTGTGTGAAGAGAAAAGAAGATACGGTGAGAAGAGAATGCAGGCCGAGCCAACTGGCAGATTTATGATTGAGGGATCAGAGAGGAGTGTGGACCAAAGACAAAAAGACAGGAAATACTGGTGTCGGGCACTTTTTTCCTTCTGTATTTTTTTAAATGGGCACCAGAGGAAGCCTGACTCACTCAGTGCCCTCGGGCAAGAAAAGACATAAAACTTTTTTTTCGGTTTGTTTTACAAATTACCAGTTGCATATGCAAATGTTAGATAGAATGGAGTTTTGATTTACCATGCAAAGTAAAAATAGAAATAAAGCAAGCATAATTGCTGCAGAACTTGACAGCTAGTGATCAACCTCCATTTTCATGGTATTGAAAAGATTTGACATTTTGATAATTGTTCTTTTTGTGTTCCACCAGGGAAAAAAGGGCATATGAGTTTGAAGCTAAGTGAGGGTGGGTAGATGATGACGGAATCTATTCGATTGGATTGACCACATTGAACACTTTGCTTTTTAATTATCAATGAACTGAATAATGTTTTTAGATGCTTAATTGTACGTTCATTTCCCATTAGGTTTACTATTATCTAATGCTCACTTAAACACCAATCATTTAATAACACTGATAAATGTCGCCTTTTGCAGACCTGAAAATTGTGAAGATAAATTCACTTTTAGCATTTATTTATTTATTCGTCCATCTAGTATAGAATTTTAATATTAGCCATTTGCAGATAATTATTAATAACATTAATAATTAGCATCTTTTTGAGTGTCCTGAATTTAATATTTGCAGCTTATCAATCAATTTGTAAAATTTTGAGTATGTGTTAATACAGCCAGGTGCTCTTGAATTGTCCAAATTTAGACTGCCGCCCTATTCGACTGGTAATTGTTTTTGTTGGGGACGTCTGTTAAAAAATAAATTAGCTTATTTCCTCAGTGATTAAATTCATGCAATTTAGTGATTTACTCACCACGGAGGAGTGAGTTCTGTGATGCTACAAACCTGCATGTTCAACGTGACTAATAGGAAAGTAACTATTAATTCATTTAAATATCATTTTAGTAATATGAAAATTGATGCACTGTGGTTAAATGTGTTTCTTGCATTTTACCTCTTAAAATGATTGATGTCATTTTAAAAATGTGAAAATTAGCAGAAACGAGTTGTGCAACCTCTTATTTACGGAAGGCAAATTTGACTACTTGTTAAAATGATTACTCGTTGTAAGCCCTAATTTGTATACATAATAACTTGTATAACTCATTAGATGAAGGTCGACATGGGAAGGGCAAGATGAAGTAGCAAAGGAGAGGTACAGCTTGTGGAGAACTCAGAGAGAACAGACATCTTGTAGAAAGAAGGAAAAAGAGGAGAGCGGTAAAACAAGAGCCTGGAGTTGAGAGGGAATTGTTAATACAACCATTAAAATGTGCAGAACACTGGGGAGGAAGTAGACGGCAGTATAACAATGAGGAGAACGGGACGAATGAGCAAGAATACAGACTCTGTAGGGACGCAGAAAGGCAAGAATGAAGGAAGGAGATATGACAGTGGCTTCATGGAGGATAACCTCCAAATTCACTCAGGGACTTTTACCATTAAAGAGAACAAGTATTCAAGAGAAACCTCTTGGAAACCCGAGATTGGCCATTTTATGGTGTAATTGCTGTTTTTCCCAGAGTATGTGCACTTATAGCACAGCAAGGACATTGTTGGTCCTGTTCTCGGTGAGTCACTGTACCTCAGGTTGATATGACAGTCTGTCTATACTTCAGACTTCTCTTGCTGTTTTCCTCTGCCTTTTAATAACATCACATCTGGGGTGCTGGGCCACATGTCAACAGTAGCAGAAGTCCTCAGTCCAATTCCAACCTAAAAATAAATACTGATGTAAAATAAATAGGAACTATTTAAGGATGCACAATTTCCATTGGTTATCTGTTTTTTTTGTTATTTACCCTTTTTTTGGGCAAATATCTGATGTATAATTAGCTGCATGCTTGAGGTTTGCCATCATCTAACATTGTAGTTCATCTTTTAAAACACTATTTATATAACAATAATTAAAAATAAAAATGGCTGTATGTTATAATGTTGTGACTCCAATGTTCACTTGTAGCATTTAACAAATCAATATTTTATTATTGAATTATAAACTGCAATTTATTGGTCATAAAATTAAAGTTAAAATCATCTTATTGATAAAGAAAAAGTTTGTATTTTTAATCAATTAACTTTTATAGCGCTTTTCTCAAAATACAGTTAAAAAGCAGCTTTACAGAAAGTCAGAAGGTATCTTAATATATGCCTTATAGTTGCTTTTAGCAGATTATAACCGGTTGGTAGTATAGTTTTGTGACAAAGCAAGCATCAGACAGTTGTATATATATATATATATATATATACAGTATAGCCATATGTGAGTATACTGTATGTGTACTTTGTATAACTTCCCTATAAATATTTCAGATTCTAAGCTATTCCTTGGTCACTAATCAAAACAGATAACATTTATTACATAGTGTTCATCCAAGCAGATAATTCTGGAAAAAAGGACCATCAGGTTTTAAACAAACGGAGTGCTGCTGGCATTAAAACGAAAGGTGGTAATCCAGTATAAATACTTCTGAAAGTCATTAAATTAATTCAATGAATTCAATTCAATGTTTAATTCAAGTGTTATGCTGATAATATAATTTGTAATGGAAAAAAGTATTAAATTAGAAAAAGACTAAATAGAAGCAATTTCAGTGGCCTCAGACATTTGAACCCTGCTGTATATTCATAATCTCAGCAACAAAAAGCCATTCTCTGTGTGTATGTGCGTGAGTGAGAGAGATAAAAAATGGGTCTTTAGCCTTGGCAGAATATGCTGTTATGCCATTCTCGCCAATAAAGCATTTTTTCTCTAGCAGTTCAATGTGAGATGCTGTTGAGGATGGCAGCCAGGATGATAGGATGAGTGTGTGTATGCGAGGAATTGTGGCGGACTGGATTTCCTCGCTGGCCGTAGGCTAACTCTCACAGGCTAGCCTGGTGTAATTGCCCTGTAAATTTCACGTAAGCCCCCTTTGTTATGCCCGACTGTAACTGTCTCTGCAGTGCTTCGAAGCAGTGTGTCAGCAACACACGGGGGTCTCCGCACTGCTTCCAAAACAAACAAATGTCAACACACACTTCAAGAAACTAAGGATATCAGGGACAGAATGACCTGAAGGATGTGGTCTAAAGAAATAAATGGATGGATGGAAGGGAAAAGAGATGAAATGGAGTGAGGACAGAGTGATATGACTGAAATATGGCGATAGAAAAGAGCAGCGTAAAACATGAAGGTCAAAGGAAAGGGAGCGCGGCGGTTATGGTGAGGGGAAGAGATAAGGGAGAACAGGAGCAAGAAATCACAGATGGAGCGATGGAACAGGGAATGAAAGAATAAACAACATGAACAGGCAATGAAACGGTAGAGAAAAAAACCTTTGGAGCTTCAGGACACACTGAAATAATCTCAGATCAGTAAATACTTGTAAGAAAATATCCCACTATTTTCGCTAGCTTCCTTTTTTTGTCGAAGAATAGTTTACCAAAAACTGAAAATTCCATTAGTTTACTCATCCTTGTGGTGTTGCAAGCCTGCAGGACGTGCTTTCTACTGTGAAACATTAAATCATAATATTTTAAAGAATGTTGAGATCTAAGGAACAGACTCAGTTGACTTTCTGGGTATGAAAAAAAGACATTTTGAAAAAGATGTTCTGTAGATGAACTATCCCTCGAAGTCAAAGCAGTTAGTTTTCTTATTGAATACACATTGCACAGTTAAAAGCCATAGAAATAGAGCCAACAATTAGCTTGTTGTTAATGTTATTTTTTTGGGATTTTACTGACACCTAGTGTTGTGGATGTATCAAATTTGACTCCAACATTAAAACTGTCCATTAACAGTGAGGTCGCAGGACAAATTGGTGTAATGGTAAACCTGCTCCATATAAAATAAAACTACTTTTATTAGGGGACTGAGATATGTGGAGTATTTATCTTAAAGTCTATTCAGTTCTTTGTGTTAAACTATTTAATGAGGGGGGAAAAATGACAGCATGAACCTTCAATCTAAATAACCAATTATTACAATGATTTCCAGTTCAGTAAAATAATTACTTATGATAATTAAGTAAATGCATTTGCGTGTCCTTCATTATTTTTTAAGTTCAGCGAACACTTCCTTTTGTACCGTGCGGCTTTAAAATAAGGATACGGATGAGAGAGGATATATGAAGGCAAGAACATGGATGTAATTAGACGAGTGGAACAAAGAGACAAGGCATGGATGTGCAGTCCATTTTCTCCTCTCTTTGCTTTTTGCATGTCCTTCTCACTCTCTCCTTCCCTTTTCCCCTCCGCTTCTGCTCTCTCTCTCTCTCGCCTGGACAAAGCAGGATGATTATACTACGAGTCTGAGCTGCAGAACAAATCACATTTCTGAAAGAGAGAGATGGAAATAAACAGGCCCCTTTGCCGGAGAGATAGCAAAGAGAGAGCGGGAGAAACACGAATGAGATGATGAGGAATCCATGGTGGGGAGATAAAGAGCAGGAAAGTTAAGGAAATGTAAAGTAGAAGAGACGCAGAGAAAAAGTTAGGGAAGGTTACAAGGAGAAAGCCAGGGGAAGCAAGTGACGAATGAAGCCGGTTACTGAGGAAAAGGGAGCTTAGTCTGAGGGTGTAGGGACTGAAGACGAGAAAAACGAGGGGAAAATGAAGGGAAGAGACAGGGTTTGATGTTAAGGAGGAGGTGGGGGAATCTGTGTAGGTGTGAAAGCGGAAGGGAATGAGATTAGCGAGGAAAAGCATGCGGTAGGAGAGGGAATTATGAGTTTTAGAGAGGAGAAAAGAAAAGAA
This sequence comes from Enteromius unitaeniatus, assembly GCA_032359435.1. Lineage (NCBI taxonomy): Eukaryota > Metazoa > Chordata > Actinopteri > Cypriniformes > Cyprinidae > Enteromius > Enteromius unitaeniatus. Next base: position 9,858,777 of record JAUMHI010000058.1, on the reverse strand, counting down.
CAAAGAAAAGAAAGGCAGGGGATAGAAAGACAAGGTGCTGAGGGAGATGGAACTGGGAAAGACCAGGAATAAGAGAGTGACAGATTGAGATAAAAAAGAAGAGAGGGGATCTGCAAGGGATTATGTTTTATTTATGGCGGGAATGTTTTTTTAACCACGTATGATTGGCAGAGAGCGAGATTCTTCCGAGAGATAGTTTTAATTTTAGACCACAGAGTGAAAGAAAGAGATGTACAGAGATAGCAGCAGGGAATCTCAGTCCGTCAGCTTTTCAGCCAAAGCTGCTTGCTCACTGATTACCGGAGACATCAGGTTAGGTGACGTCTGGGAGCTTCAGGTTGGCTGGAAAAATAAAACAACAACAACAAAAAAAAAAGTGATGAGTGACTCATGAGTTCCGAAGATATCAGGTGCTCACAGAGCGAAGCAGAAATACTGAATTGAAATTGGATTAAAGGGAAGAGTCAAAAGACGTCTTAATCTCAACAGCGCTAGTATTGTTAAACTTTGACGTGGATCTCTGCCTGGTTGTCTTCTTATTCATTTGGGAGTCTTAAATGTGTGTGTGAGACTGTGTTCTGTGTGTGAGGGCGTCTGATGGTTCCACTGTACGCTGTAATTCAGCTAGTTAATCTCAAGCAGGGTGGTTGCTCATACGCCTGCTCTGGATCTGGCCTTCTACCAAGTCACTAAATTAAACTCACCTCCGTAATTCACGGCTGCTTTCTTAGTAGGGGAAGATAGGGGGAAAATGCTCTGCCTTAAAGAGACAGTTCACCCAAAACTGAAGATTTTGCCATTGTTTGCTGACCCCGTTGGAAGCAACTGGGGTTCATAGCTGTAGTTTTGGATGCCATTGGCTTTCAATGAATGGACAAAAAAATATTCTTTAAAATATCTTTGTGTGTGTGTGTTCTTAAGGAGAAAGTATAAGTCATACAGGTTTTGTTTTTCGGCGAACTGTTGCTTTGAGATTGTCAAGGGTCTATCATTAACTTGTTTTTAGAATAAAAAAGGTTTTACTCTAGCTTGTTAACTATGAACAAATATACCTATTAAAAACGTTTAATATCCCAAATAAAAAAAATTCACAGCTCACTATTATCCATCGAGAAACACAATGTTACAACAAAAAACGTTTTCAGATGGAATAAAAGTTGATGTTCAAGCATGCAAACTTCCCCATCTGACATGATTTATTCAATTATTTTCTTGCATACTCTATTTATATCAGGGGTGCCCAACCCAAAGTTTAGCTCCAACTCTAATCTAACACACCTGAAGCAACTAATTACGTGTTTTAGGATCGCTTGAAAATTAAAGGCATGTGTTTGATTAGAGTTGGAGCTAAACTTTGCAGGACAGATCGCCAAGAGCAGGTTTGGGCACCCCTGATTTATATAGTCTCTATTATTTATATAACTGTTATTACTATTATTTCACATTTACATTATATTTACATTTGAACTGATTATGTATTCAGTATCTCATTGTTTATTTTGCTCATTCTACCTATCTATCTTCAGGATAAGGATTTGTACAGTGTGTATTGATACATCGCCCTCATCTGGTCAGATCGTGAAGTTTTCCTCCCCATCCCACCTCTACCCCGCCAGCCCACTTTATTTGCCTCTCAAAGCATCAGTACGCCAATCCCGTTATCGATCTCCTCACTTTCACACCTAATCCAATTGTGAGCATGTTGTGTATTTTATTATGGTATGATTCTAATAGGGTCAAGATGAACCCGTTTTTTGTTGCTCATAAACTCCCATGCCCATGATGCAGATACGACCGCAAACAACTCCCACGCATGTTGTATTGGACTCGACCGGCCCCTCCGCTATTTTCCTGCCAGCTGCATACGTGTCCAAAACCCACAGCTGTCTTTCTCTTGCCCCGTGCCTCCCTCTACATCTTGCTCTCTGTCTTTCTTTCCACCCCCTGTCAGCGAGTTGGCGAGTTTCTCAAATGCCGTATTGGCGTCGCAACACGCTTCCCTCCCTTCGTGCCATTTGTTTTCCCGTTCGTGTCCCTTCATTTTGGTCATTTACATGAAGAGGAGACAGCTGGCGTGCAGCAGAGTGCATTTAACGGATGCTCAATTAGCCGTGTTTTGTTTGACTTCTCAATCAAACACATTTAGCTACTTTTGTTGGGAATTTGGCCGCACTTGTCTGAGTTTTGTTAGGTTTGAATTAGGTTTTTAATTGCCTCCCATGCATTCACAGACCTTCTCTTGATGTATAGTGCTGTTGGAACAATTAGGAGCCATTAAAACAATGGCGGCCAAGTCTGCGGACGCCCGAGTGCTGAGTAATAACAGTCATTAGAATAATAATTGGGATAACAATAGCAATGGCGGTGCCGATTGTCGTGATATGAATCACAATATTGATGCGGAGGACAGAAATAATAATGGCTACAATTACAATGGCAATTGTGCAAAATATCAGGACATCCTCAGTCACTGTCTCTCATTTTCTTCCCTTTTCTCGCCTCTTGATTTCAGCTCAATACTTCACCTGTCAATGTTTTATTAACCCGCTCTCCCTCCACGCTGAATTTAAGACAAGGGTACTCGGAGATGGATAGAGCCTGACAGGATTAAATTTAAATGAAGCCAGACGAGCGGACCAACGGGTGACGGAGGATGTCGACTAGCGCCTTTATAGACTCCTTTATTTCCCTCCTGAACTTTCTCTTTCGTCGCTTTTCAGCAAAAAACTCCATAATAATCCTAATTGTTCCTCTAAGAGATGTTGTGCCTCTGGTCTATAGCCATGATGTCCTGATAAAGTGTTTGCAGGACATGTTCACTTTTAACTTTGAAAGGAAAAGTTTCACTAGTTTTGTTGTTTGTATGCTAGCAATGGTGCAATATTGGATAAGCGGGCATTGCAGAGGGAAGTCAGGAGTTTTCAACAGACTGTCATTTCCACCATGTTTTAAATGATGCATGCATTCCACTGTGGTGGAAATAACATTCTAAACATTTTCGGAATAAAATCGTCAACTCGTTTTGATAAGGCTAATTTCATAGCTAGCTTGTATTTTATGTAGCATACAAAACAACACAATTAGCAAACTTTTTACATAATTTAATAATATTGCTGCTTGATTGGAAATGACACATAAAGATGTTGTTCTTATTTAATATTTACGTTTTTTTCTTCATGTTTTTTTTCCTTGGCAAGCAAGTACATAATTATTTGTCATTTTGTAAATGACACTGAGGGGCAATTGTACAGTTGTAATTTGAGTATAAATTGATATTTTCTCATGAATTTCATGTTTGTTTAATTATATTATGAGTAATGTTTAGAAAAGTTAAATTAATATTTTAATTATGATGGTTTGGTAAAACAATCAAATCTATAGCCTACATGAAAGGCATTTAAATAGTAGTATAATGTAAAAAGTAAAATAAATGCAAAAAAATAAATCATGAATTCATGTTTTCAAGTTTTAAAGACAGTTTTAATTGACATTTATATATAAAAAAGTGGTAAACAAGTGCACTAACTTTACCAGTGGCAAACTTGTAATTCGTGGACAAATATTCTTACAGTAAATATTGAAATGATTAATGACTACTGAATTGTTTTAGGTTATGATAGTTAAAATTATATTAGAATAAAGGGAAATAATTTTGGATACATTTTCAGAGTCTATAAAATAATAAACATCTATATTGTGCATAAAAGACTTCTGAAAAGGAGCAAAATAAAATGAATGCAGAAATAAATTAAAAAAATAAAGAAAAAGAAATAAAGTTTTCAAGAACGTTTTAATGTGATTTTCATATTACGAGAACAGGGGGATAAAAAGAAAAAGGATTTTTTAAAAGCTTCCAGAAATGTTCCATCCCTTTGCAACCCTAAAAAAATCAGCCCTTGGATCACAAGTGTCTATATAGATGAAGAAACACCCTCCACATTCTCCACAGTATTATTATGTTAGAATATAAAGTAAGTCACCTACACAATACTCTATCAACTTTTCCAAGCTCAAGCTATATACAGACTTCCTGTCATGCGGCATGTCTGTAACATGTCAGTCCGAGCATGTCAGGTGTCTTGTCCTAGCTAGGTGAGTGCAGCGACGGAGGAGACATGTCTCAGCGAATCAGCTGATGTGACACTTTTACCCTAGCGATCGGTTGTGATGTCATCAGATCGAGTCTGTTCTGCTGAAGAACGCAGTTCCATGGTGTCAGGGTTGCGAATCATTACAGTCCAGCAGAGACAGGCTCTCCGCGAAGAACACGGCTAATGATGTGCTGAGGGTTCCAGCAGCATGCGTGCAGGGGTCAGCGGTGAGGACCTCATGTACAGCTCCTCCATTTCCTGCTAAAATAAACATCAACAACACACGAGCGTCACCCGGAACATGCAGTAGATGTTACGTTCAACTAGATTTAGCAGTCAAAGTGCCATTAGATGTTCTGTGTTCCCTGTGTATATGACTGATCCGATTTCATTCCCCGAAAAAAGAGCCGTCATTACCGGCGCTTTCACGAGGTGGATGTCAGCGCGAGCAGATGGAAGAGAGAAGTGTGTCAGCCCACAGTAATAGATAAAGATAACGATGCTATTGGTCTTACCAGCACTTAATTAGGACCCTTTCTTTCTTTTTCGCCCTTTCGTTGTATCTGTCTATCTGTCAGTCTCTCATTATTTTCCTTTTTTTTCACTCGCTCCTCTTCTGCATAGTTCACACTTCTAAGCACAAAGGTAGTTACGTGAGCGAGGTGTTAATTGGTCACAGAGGTATTTCTGTCTTTAAAATTGCCCTGTGTGCCATCTTGTCTCCATATGTCCATCAAAAATATGTTTATAAATAATTCATTTCGTCGAATGAGAGTTTTGCGTTAACTGTGTTTCAGCGCGGGGACAGGCCGTGCAGGCTGAGAACGTGACCGTGCTGGAGGGAGGGACAGCACAGATCTCCTGTCGTCTGCAGAACTACGACGGCTCCATCGTGGTCATCCAGAACCCACGCAGACAAACGCTATTCTTCAATGGAACACGAGGTGAGCGAAGCTGCTGCTTCACTGGCAGTCATTAGTGAATCTTTTTAAACCCCAAAAAGAACATCACTTCAAATTTTCCAACAAAGTTTTGGCATAATTATTTTAATATGCTTGCTTATATTACTTTGGGTTCGTTGGAAGACTTGAAGATTTTGCTGGGATACACAGGACCAATTAGTGGGATGTTTTCTTTGATTTTAGCAAACAACTTTGCATCTGATAGTTTTAGTGCAACTTTGTTTCAAAATTACAACTTTATTTCTCATAATTGTTATAATTATGGCAGTTTCATACAAAAGACACTTAATTCTCAGAATTGCAACTTCATATATCATACATCACTTTGTATTGTGCAATAACATGTTATACTACGCTTAACAAATCATTAATATTATACATACACAGTAAAAAAAACTGTTTTTACAAAGTAATTTTGCCTGCTGTGGTTATCAGAATATAAAACTGTAATTTACAATTAAGGAAATTTGAATGCAAACCAGAAAATTCAATAATTCAGTTTTTAATATCTGTTTTGTACCTGGCGAATTCTGGAAATACCAGTTTACAGTTTGTGACTGTAAATAATACATTGATTTGTTTTACATCTAAAGCGAGGAGTAGAATTTGAGTGGCTAAAGACTCTTTAAGGATCACAGCTGGAGAATTGCAGAAAATAGTTGAGTCTCAGGATCAGCCCCAGCATCAGCACATCTTGTTCGGGAGGATTTAAGTAAAATTCTCCTTACTCATCCAAAAACAATCTCCAGCATGTTCAATTGTCAGACAAGACTGGAACTACAAACGGGACTGGCTTCTATGATCAGATGAAACTAAAAATACAAGCTTTTAGCAGCAAACACTCAAGATGGGTTTGCTTTAAGAAAAAAAAAAACCTTTCAAAACCTTTCACTGGGAAAACATACCCTTGTACCTTATTTACTCCTGAAGTGTGCATTTTAGCACTTTTGAAAGCTACCGTCCCAGTGACAGATTTTTTTCGAAGAGTGTAGTGTCTGCTAAGCATCATATAAAGTTTGACAATGATCTTGTTAAAGTTCTTCCCCATTATTATTACACTGCAGCTGCTCCGTTTTTATGTTAGTTTTTTTTAAGCAAACGTACTAGAATTAATTTATTGAGCACTCCCTGTCTGAGTTCATCAGACATATTCCATATCCATTAATGGTTTTCTTGTAGCACTGGTAAGTGGTAAATATGTTAAACACAACCTTGGAGTCCATGCTAGCAGTAGAGCAGTCTCTTTTCATGCTGGTTAGCTTTTATCATCTTTGGAATATATTTATACTGGCGCCATCAGTCTTTCTGAAATCCTTTTTAACTGATTACACCTTATTTCAATTTCTTTTTAAAGATCCTTTTATGTAATAACCTTTGTTTTTTCTATCTCAGCCGTCACTATCGCTCAAATTTGAAATCCCTTTAAGTGATGACTCTCTGTCACCCTCGCTTTACATGATATGCAATGTGTTTTCATCCTTGCCTTTGTAACCCTTGCCTCAGCAAAGGACTCAGAAAGCATACGTAATTCGGTGAAAAAAATGAATGGAGAAAAAGAATAAAATTGGTAGAAACAGAAAAGACCACAAAAGCTAAAAGCTGAATTAGTATCCGTGATCTCTACTTTTATAAGTGCACATAATTGGGCCATTTTGTAGGAGCTAAATCACCCCTCTTCTGAGCCATTCACACCACTATTTTCAGACACTCTTTTTGCTAACAATCTTTAGGTTTTTAATATCGGTGGGTTCTCATGACAGCTCCAGGCTGCCCTTACTGCTTGAGTACCCTGGTCTAAATGTACAGAGAAACGCAAATGAAAACGTCTGCTTTCTAACTAATGAATCCCGATAACAGTCTTTTAGTAGGCAGCAGGGCGTAAATATCCCTCAGCGGTCATGTATACAATAGCCTATCAGTATGCACCCTTTCCATGAGATTCCTTCAGATTGGCCAGATCTGTGAGGTATGTAAATGAGGCATGACTAAAGGTGACAGCGGCCTGGACAATGCATTGACATTTCCCTGCCATTTAGCATGAGCGAAGGCATTTATCTCCTTTAGTGAGGCTCTTTTACTCCCGTCGTGTGAAACATGGATCAAGTGAGAAGATACACGTCACGAAAAAGACCTCGCTTATTCAGTTTGTAACTAATTTATTCACTAATAAATTATCACTCTTGCACTTATTTAATATATAACTGAATCTTTTATTCAGTTTGTCACTGACTGTTAATTTGATCAATTCACATACTCAGCATTGAATCATTTGATTTGTTTATGCATTTAATCATTTAATCACTAACTTGCACATTCATTAAAAATGTCACTGTTTCCATAGATTTCAGTATTTTGATGTATAACTCCCATTTACTCAGTTGCCCGCTCACTTGATTCATATAGTGATTCACTTTCGTCAGTATCCCTCACCTAATTTAACACTGATTCATTCATTCATTCATTCGTTCGTTCGTTCTTGCTTATTTGTTCATTGTACTGTATCTTTCACTTACAACTCATTCATCAAATGCACTTACTTTGTGAATCACTGTCACTCACTCATGAGTGAAACATTGATTCTGTCGTTCATTCACTAACTTTTTTTTCAGGGCATCACTCATTCACTCACTTGTCGACTTACCTGCTTGTTCGCTGACTGATTTATTTAGGAAATCACTTAGTTCATCACCATCGCTAACACACCGAATCACTGATTCAATCATTCATTCACTAAATGTATCACTTTTTGACCCAATTTATAACAGTAATTCACTCACCTGCTTGCTCACTTACTGATAAATGATTCACTAAATCAGTGTATCACTATCGCTCATTCAATGTATCACTGATTCAATTATTCATTCATTCACTACATTGTTCGTCTCTTTTGACTTTGTTGTACATTTTCACTTTCTTTAGTTGTTTGCTGATTCATTTATTTAGCGATTCATCGTATCACTCGCTCAATGTAATATACTCAATCATTGATTCAACCAATGTTTATTCAGTTTAGCACTCCTCATCTCAATATATAATTCTCATTCAACCTTTCAGTTGCTCTTTCACAGACTAATTATTTAGTGATTCACTTTACATTATCACTGGTTTAATTTATTCAATCGTTGGTTCATACCATCACACATTCATTTATTCAGTCATTCACTGACTTGCTCCTTCGTTCTATGTATCACTCCTTAAATCAGCAAGCATCTCATTCACTGATTCACTCGGTCATTTACTGACCGATTCAATTTATCCAGTGTATTACTATTATTCCCTTAATATGACACTGAATCATTGATTTATTCACTCACACATTCATTTATTTAAACATTAATTGGTTCATTTGCTTGCGTGCTCATTTAGTTTCCAGCATGACACACAGATAACCGCAGCCAGGTGTTGAAAAATGTCTGGGTTCATTCAAAGCAGTAATCATCTTATGGATCCAGCGCGGCGTGCTGCCATCTGAGAGTGTGCTGATGGGAGAGGGTCGCATCTCCAGAGCACAGTCGGCCACAGACAAAGAGCATTAAAAGGAAGTAGGCAGAAAGGGAGTATTAAGGCGGTCAATATAAAATGGGCTTGTGTGAATCTCGTCCCAAAAAGGCCCATCTAGCCTTTTTTAAACAACATCATTATTTGTTATTATTATTATTTTCTGACAATTGATTATTCCCTCACCTTGGTTACAAAACGCAAATCGTTCTCAACACTAGTTCTCAAAGCTTTGTTTTCTGCTTCCCCCTCAGTATTTGTGTTGTTCTGTGTCAGCTGTTCTGTGAGAGACGCTAGTTAAAAACCCTCGTCTGTTGTTTTCTCTTTTTCTTTTCATCTTCTCCTTTTATGTTGCTCTATTCTTTTGATCTTTATTGTTTGATTTTTCTTGTTTGAGTTTTTATTGAGGATTTAATTTGAAACTATGACTTGCAAATAACAAACTACTACTAATTAAAAGTAGTTAAGCTACAAGCTTATCTTTTGATTGTAGCTAGCAACTTTGTTACTTAAAAGGTAATGCTGTTATTCGACTATCAAGTTACTTAGAAACCTCGAAAGACAAAGTGTTTTTTTATATAGCTTACACAATCAGGATCTACATTTTTTCAACTATTTGTATTGTGAAAGTTTATTGCTATACAAATAAAGGGTTAGTTCAACCAAATATTTAATTTTTGTTGTTGATTACTCACCGCCATGTCGTTCCAAACCATAAGACCTTCGTTAACCTTTGTGAACACAAATTAAGGTATTTCTGATGATATCAGAGCGCCATCAGACCCTCCATAGACAGCATTACAAGTGAAGGGATCCCAGATCCAGAAACATAGTAAAAACATTGGTAAAACAGTCACATCACTAACTCAACCTCACTTTTGCGATACTATGAGAATCCTTTTTTGTGCAAATTAAACAAAAATAACATAATTTACTCTTCTCCCGTGACTTACGTCTTCTGCCATGCTCAACCAACCTGATCTCACGGCAATTCGTACATATGTTACGAGGTGGCTAATTCGTGCGAATTTGTACGACCTCACTCGTATGAATTCATACAATTGATTCTAAATCATACATATTTTACAAGATGCCAATTCGTATGAATTTGTACTAATGACCTAAACATAACCCCGCCCCTAAACCTACCTATCACGTGGTTTTAGACAAAACGTACGAAATCGTACAAGTGAGGTCGTACGAATGAGTACAAATTGGCAGAAATTTGGCACCTCGTACGAATATGTACAAATTGCTTGTGAGACTGTGTTGGCTCAACGCACCGCATACGCAATCTTTTAACGTATTTGATGTGATCAGCCTTGTTTACATCCGGGTCAAGGCACGTGCATGTGCGTAATCTGTGGCTGTTTGCACCTAAAGAAAAGCATATGATAATGCAGTTATGTTCTCTAAAATGGTAGAAGATGTAAGTCATAGGAGAAGAATATTTGAGTATTTGATGTTGTTTTTGTTTAGTTTTTTTGCACAAAAAAAATAATTCTCCTATCGTCACGAAACTGAAGTTGAGCCACTGATGTCACATGGACTGCTTTAGTGATGTTTTTGCTATGTTTCTGGATCTGGGATTACTTCAGTTGTATTGCTGTCTATGGAGGGTCAGATGGCTCTCTCATATCATCAAAAATATCTTAATTTGTGTTCTGAAGATGAACGAAGGTCTTATAGGTTTGGGACGACATGTAAAGTAATTAATGACAGCATTTTAACTTTTGGGTAAACTATCCCTTTAAATTGAATTTCGTTGGATAATAAATAGCAGTATTTAGGCATGGATGAACATGAAAATTGTTAATTAAAAAAAAGTATTAAATTAAAAATGCATAATGAAAACAGTAACAATGTAAAATTATATTACAAGTTAAAATATCCATCTGTCTCAGTATATTTTAAAATGTAATTTATTCCTGTGATGCCAAAGCTGGCAAAAACACATCATGTCTTTACTGTTACTTTTGATCAGTTTAATGCTTTCTCATTGAATCAACATTATTTATTTCTTTAAAGAAAAACGTTTGAATGCAAGTGTAGTTAAGTTAGTAGCTTTTGTATGGGCTCTATTTTCTCTTCACAGAGCCATTTTGTTACTTCAAGTTAGAGTGGGCTTGCCTTGATTTTAATCATTGTGAGAAGGTGGCCATATCAACCAGAATGAAGCAAAACTCAAAATACGATTGCTAAAAAAATACCTAAGTGCCTATTTGGATTTCAACAGAAAAGGGAAGTCATTTCAGAGAAGGAGAAAGTCATTCAATTTTTGATTAAAAATTAAAGACACATTTTCTTCTTTGCAATAACATGCTCCACTGAAATTGCTCAAAATAAGAAGGCAAATAAGGTCTATTTTAATTTAATTTCCTGTGGTTCCTTTATCCTTACTTATCCCTACTCTCTCTCGCCCTCTCTTCCAGCACTGAAAGATGACCGTTTTCAGATGGTTCTTTTCACACCGCGCCTGGTGCGGATCACGTTGACTAACGTTAGTGTATCTGACGAGGGTGGCTACTTCTGCCAGCTCTACACTGATGACACACACCACCAGGTGGCGACTCTGTCGGTGGTGGTGCCTCCAGAGGTGCCTACAGTGGAGGTGAAGACAGAAGCAGTGGAGGGTGGAGAGGTGGAACTGACATGTGTGTCCCCGCGGAGCAAACCACCGGCCACCCTGCGCTGGGTCCGAGATCGCAGAGAAATTGCAGGCGAGTTTAATTTAAATGTCTCAATTATTGTAATTTTTGCATTTAATGCTGCCACTTTTATATACTATAGATGCACTTAGAAATATGAAAGACAAATAAGCACATATACAAACACAAAAGCATCAGCTTTTTGTTCAAATCCTTCACATGCGTGCATATTTGCTTTGTGTCTTTGTCAGACTCTGTCTTGGTGGTAAATGTCATGCATTTCAACTAATCTCTCTGACAGCCAGAAAGATACGCTTTGCTCCTCTCCCCATGTGTTTGCTCATTGGCACATTTTCCCCTCTATTGCTTTATGTCACTCTATCGAATTTCAAATGCATCTGTCCATCTGGGTCCCTTCCGATGTGTGCAGAAAAGATTTTTTTTTTGTCACATACACTCCCACACACACACACTCACATAGAGAACTGGATCCAGGTGCAGCCCCAATCTGTGCCTTTTATTCCTTTTCTGTCAACTCTACCTCTCATTTTCCTGCTTTCTCTCCGTTCTTTTTTTTGTTCTTTTTGTTTCAGCTTTTCTTTTTTGGGCTCCAAGAAGGGAAAAAAAACATGGAGAAAGAAAATGACAAAGACACAGAAACAGTAAAAAAAAAATGAGACAGGAAAGTGCAGGGCGAGATTGTAGGCTTGGCACTCTCTCAATGATGCCGCTCGGCAAAGTCGTGAGCGCAAGTGTCTGTCTGTCTGCGACAGATTCAGTACGATGGGGTTCAGTTTGAATTTAGACTTAGTCTGCCGCTGTTTCGCTTCAGTGAAAAAATATCAGTGTCTGCATGATCAAGTATATTTAAGCAATATCACACAAGTAAGACTTATATAAAGTAGATTGTCAAGTAGATGTGCTTTCAGAACAATTTTTCTGTTAATTCACCAAGTAGCACACAGACTGACAGCCTGGCTAGAAAACTCCACAATACTGCTCACATATTCTGGTCTGGAAGGCTGCTAACACAGACAAGTGGAGTGACACAAACATTAAAAACTGGCCTGTGCTGTAACACCAGTGCTGTGTTCATGTCATTGTGTTGTGAGATGGTACCTCTGAGCATTCTGCATGACCATATTCTAGATTCCTAATCCTACTCAATACCTAAACTTATTAATAAGCAACAAATTAGGACTTTATTGAGGTAAGCGTTGTAGTTAATGGTTTGTTAATAGAAAGAATTGGATCTTAAAATGAAGTGTGGCCGCTTTAATAATGAAGTACTAACAATAATATGCGTTTACAGTATTTATTAGTCTAGGTTTCCTTTAAAAAAAAAACTGCTGTGTCAACACTGCATTTGATCAAAAATAAACATGTTTAGAAAATCTTACTGACCCCCAAACATTGAACCATAGTGTAGACTTTTATAGGGATAGTTCACACAAAAATGAAGATTCTGTCATTAATTACGCACCCTTGTGTTGTTCCAAGATGAACAAAGGTCTTGCGCTTATAAATTAGTGCTGGGCAACGATTAATTGTGATTAATCGCATTCAGAATAAAATATTTTGTTTATGTAATATTTAAAGTGTGTACTGTGAATATTTAGAATGTATATATAAACACACATACACACAGTACAAATTTAGAAAATATTTATATGCATTTACATGTATACATTTATATTCATATAATCATATATTATATATCTAAATATGTTTTAAAATATAAACAAAATATGTTTTTAATTATACATGCTGCATAATAAATATACACAGTACACACACACACATACATTATGTGCACAAATATTTTAATTTGGGATGCGATTAGTCACGATTAATTGTTGCTCAATACTATTACAACTGAATATTAATAAAGATGCATGCAGTGAAAGTATAGACCTCTGCAGTATTTATGCATCACTCTGGTTTCCCTGACAAAAGCCTGATAGGATTTCAGAATTGGCTTTTGTATTACTGCAGAAAATAAACTTGGTGACCAACAAAGTTTATGATTCATACATGATTTAAATGGCTATAAATGTTGCCTCTTGTTAGCACCTGCTTTATTCAAGACGAATAAAAGCTATAAAAAAAACAAAAGCACCTATAACTGCCATATTTTATGCTGTAGAATAAAATGTAACAATATCTTGAGCTCACATTACAGACCTTAATTTAACCTTAAACCCATTAAATCCTTTGACTTTGTTATGATAAAACTCTTTTCTGGATTTTAGCCTCCATAATGGTTATCACCATGTTTATTTTCAATGCTTGATATCATATATATAAGCTACGGCTAATAAAAGAGTCGGTATTCATTTAGATTAGGGACCACGTATTCACTATTAAACAAGAGTTTCCCCTCAATAAACTTATATATATACAATAAACTCAGCCAATATTCTAGTAATACTCATACTAATAAGCTAGTAGTTGTGAGTATAGTGATAGTACAGTATCATTTAATATAGAGTACAGTATAATAGTGAGAACTGGTCTTTAAAATAAACGGTTACCAACTAATTTGTCATAACTTTATTGTTGTTTTAGAATCTTCTCTGAGCTGTTCACGTCTTGAAGAAACGTGAAGCTGTCCAAGAGCTGGTTATGACTCAGAAATTATTTGTTTCTATGGCAATGCTTATAACACCAAATAGGATCTGTTTGCGGGGCTTTGTTGGTAGTCACAGCAGAATACTTGATTGCTTTTTCGCATTTATATGCTCTTTCAAAACACAAAGCGAGTATAAAATTACACATCAAACAGAAACGGGTATCATTTTGTTTTAAGCAGCTGCTGTTTCGCTTGTTTTTATATGAAGTCGCAACGGTCAAGTGATTGGTGCTTTCTGTTAAGTTTGACGAAGACTGAATAAGAGTTTTACAAGTTAGAAACCCATAATTGCAGTAATCTTCATAAATCTGTAAACTCTGATTGACCTCACGCTCTATCGACCTACACTTCCCTCTGTCTGTTTCATCACCCCATTACTGCCCTTCGCTTGCCCCTTGTCATTTCGTTTTTCATCATCAAATTAAAACTTAATAGTCTCCGAAGGATACTAGAGCCTGTTCTGCGGTTGTGAAATCGATGTGTGTGAGGTGTATTGCTCAGCACGTCAAATTCATACCGTTTGAAGCAATCGGGGCGAGCGCGCAGGCCTTTGTACGAAAGGTATGCAAATAATGTCTAGCTGAAATGTGAAAACACACACTGTTAAAAATGTGAGCGAACTGACTTCTGTTGCTCTCTTTTTCGATTAGGTGTGATCTCTCAGCAGGAGAACGGCAAGACTGTGAGTGTTTCCAACACTATCCGTATCCCCGTGGAGAGGAAAGATAACGGAGCGGCGCTGAGCTGTGAGGCGTCTCACCCGGCACTCGTGGGGCAGAAACGAGTTCGTCACTACAGCCTGGACGTTCACTGTGAGCCAACAATGCCATCACGTTTCTATGACTACCACCATATTAGACTGATTAACGCTTGTTATTAGCTCGCTGAAGCCCCATCTGTTTAAACATGTTCACTTGGCAAGGTTTGTTTGTTTGTGTTACATCTTGCCTGGTATGATAAAGGATGAGAAGACAACAGTATCCCATTACACATCACACCACAGTGTTAACAGAAATCTGATACTGCAGAAGGGTTTCGACCAATAAAAATATCACAAATTAACTTTACACAAGGACTTCTCTCATGAAATTGCTGTAAAAGTCGGAAAGGCTTTACTCTATAAAAAGACAACCGAGTTCAAATAAAATTTTGTGGATTGCTGTTGTTACCCACAGTGAGTTTAAATCAGACACCTGCTAGAAATGAGCTGAGACGCTTGTTCTGTTATAAATCCTGAGGAGCTACAGCGCTAGACAGCTTTTTGAGAGCATTTTGTATGCAAAATAATGATTAGAAATATTTCATTCATTACTAAACAGTATTGCATAACCGTTCAGAAGTTTGAGGTTGGTAAGATTTTTGAAAGAAACCTCACCCAGGCTGCATTTATTGGTCAAAAATACAATAAAACAGTAATAATGTAAAATGTTACTACAATAAAAAATGTTATAAATATATTTACTATTGCAGTTGACCCACTTTATGTAAACTTACATTTGAAATAATCATATGATTGGCTAATTTTGAAAATAAATATATATGTATAAACTTACCCGGTAACACTTTAGAATAACGTCCCGTTGTAAGTCATTTATAAGTGATTAGTTAATGATGAAATGTTCATCTACAAAA
>JAUMHI010000058.1:9808190-9822933 GCA_032359435.1 Enteromius unitaeniatus | reverse complement strand
AACAGTTATTTTATTGCTATCATATTTTACAATATTACTGTTTTTCAGTGTATTTTTGATTAAACAAATGCAACCTTGGTGTAAATGTTCCAACCACGAGCTTTTGAGCAGTAGTGTTTTATTTATAAATATTACTTTTACTATTTTACTTTGTTTCTTTGTTTCTGAATAGCATTTAATCTTTTGGATTCTTTTGAAAATTGTCTCTTGGTTGTGGATAAAGAGATCAAAACTGTTCAAATGTAGTCTGAATTGTATGTTACTTGTATGATCTTTTTAGTTATGGAAATGGTGTATTAATTCAGTATCGCACTACAGATCCTTTTAGAGATTTTGATCTTGCCGCCCACCCTTAAGGTGATGTAACAGATGAATAAAAAAGTCAGGAGGAGAGAATAGTCGGTGTAGGTGTTTTCTTTTTCTTTGGTTCCTGAGGGCACTTGTATTTGTGTAAATGGGCTTAAATGAGGAAAGAAAGAAAGAAGGAACGTCATCAGAGAACTGTGCCAGACTTCTAATATAGAGATGTAGCCCAGGGAAATGTGGACACGGCCCTCATGTTTAATTGCCTTTTTTTTATCAACCGAATTGTGGCGCATCTGTAAAGAAAACTTAATTACCTCGGCCCTGAACTCTTTAAGAACTTCTGGCCATCTCTGTGTGTCACCGTTTCCAATAAAGATCACGGCACCCTCAAATTGGGGTGGAGACAGAGGGCGGGGAGGAACCCGAGCTCAGCTGCCAATCAAAGTCACATGCAGTTAGTTCACCCATCGGTGCAGAGACAGAGAGCATTAGGGTTGATCCTGTCTAACCTTGGGGTGGCTGCAAAGGCAGAATGGAAGTGATTAATCTTAGGGCAGAGGAAGAGGTACATTACAGCTTTGATGCATTGCGCTGGTCCTGCGCGGCCCACAACATCACTGTTTTAATGGCACCATCAGCCTTTGCTGTACACTTTGAACAAAAATGCACATACATAAGATCGATTTTTTTAATTAAACTGTGTCGTGCTGGTGACACAGAGTCACTTCTGCCCGAGTTATTTCAGTTATGTGTCTCCCAGCCACAGAGACAAAACCATTGTGTCATATAATGATGTGAATAAAAAGGTTGCACGGTCGCAAATCGCTGACCGCGCAGAAAATGTCAGAGGTGATTATTCCTAATGAAGTTAGTGAATAATTAAAACTTGATCTGCATAAGTTCCCCTCAATTACAGTAAGATGATTTTTGCTGGGCCTGCAAAAGAAGCTGCAGCTGGCAGAAACGTGATGATGAATGTTCAGATTTGTGCGATCTAATAAAACAGCATGAATCCCCAGGGGACAGTTTAGTTTCGAGACGTACCGATTGAAGACACAAGAGGGACTGTGCAAAAGTTATATTGACTGTTATGCATACAAATTAGAATAGACTGGAAATACTTTAAATGTTAAAAATAAAAAAAAAAATAAAAAATGTGGAGGGGCACCATGGCTAGCGATCATGTGGAGCAGGGTTGTTATAGTTTTGTTAATTAAAAAAAAGCTTAAAATAAAATGAAAAAAAGACTAGACTAAAAATAGGAAGATTAGACTAAAGAAAAAAATCTAAATAAGAAATGTTGTCAACTAACTGAAATGAAGCTACTTTAGTAGTAATATATATATATATTCATTTCAGTTAGTTTTATTTATATATAAATAAAAGTTAATTCTAAATATTAATTAACACTAAACATTAATTACATAAAGGTGAAAACAAACACAATGACTTGGTTTTGTCTTGTTTATAAGAGGTCTATGAATATCTAAAGTATATAAATAGAATATTTGAATAATACTGAATGATTCTAAAATGATCATAATAAAGGCTTATTTTTCAGTAAAGTGTTTATAAAAAATCTAATTGTGCATTTATATGGTGGTTTCAAACACCTCCTAAATTTAGTCTTATCTTAAATTCATTAAATTCTGCTGTTAATAAATGATGTAATAAAAAGTTAACACAGATCACATTAATAAATACTCAGTCAATTATATAATGATGTGTGACTCAAACTAAAAGTTCAACCCGGGCAGTGGCATTTTTCATAAATGTCAGGTAGGAGCACCACATTTTTATTGGAGTTGTCACATTTTAAAAATGAATAATTAAATATCAACTTGCCCCAGTCCCATACTTGATCCAAATCAAAGCAAGAAGAGACAATTGAGACAACTTTACTTAAGTCCTGTTTTAACAGAAAAAATATCAAATTGCAATATGTTGTTGTAATTCCTGCCACAAAGTATGAACCTAATTCTGATGAAACTGTCTGTCTTTCTCTCAAGGTTCATATTTGACTCACGAGGCCAGTGGGTTGGATGAACACGGTGAGGTTCAGGAAGCGTTCCTCAATGGTAATGATGCCAGCCAGGGCAAGAAGGAGTACCTACTGTAGCGCCGCCCTAGTGGAGCTCTTCAGAAACACTTGGCCGCTGCAGAGAGCACACCGCAACACACACTGTTCCCAAACAGACCCACACACCACCACTACGACAACCAGAGGGAATCACAATCGTGCCATATGAAGATGGAGTGGGAAGGAGAGGATGGAGACAATAACAGAGCGGGGTGGAGAGAGTCGAAAGGAGAGGATAATTATTATGATTGAAGAGCCCATCACACACACTCTTTCTGTTTTTACTTGCGAGTACGATAGACAACTAGCCATAATTGTAGGACAAGGAGAGAAAAGTGTCCATTCAAAACAGGCCGATCCATAACTGGGTGAAACGACGTCGCTGTGGGAAGCCGCAAAGGGCTTATGAGCTATTGAATGTCCCAACGTGAGCAAATTGAAATTCCCTGCATTTGCCAAAGCGTTCGGGCCTCAGAGACTGAGCTGGTAGACAATAAATCCACCAATGACAGCGCTGAGAGCTCAGAGCCATCCTCATAAAGTATTCATCTGCGCTTTTCATCCGGCGACTCCATTATCTGCTCACATTGGCCAAAACCTGTTGACTTGTGAAGAAAAGTTCCTCTCGTTTTGATCCTCTCTCTGTGACTCTCCATTTCCCGCTCTCCGATGCTCCTTCCTCTCCCTCCGCTATCTCTCCACTATTGTTTGTTAATAATTGAGGGATTAGACATGTTCTCTTTTATGAGAAGAATGAATTGGAGCGGACCGCTCACTCTGACGCTGTAAAAAAGGGGCTTAATTATCACGAAGAGTCATTAGAAATGTGAAACAGTGAGAAGCTCGACTTGGGTGAGGAAAAACAGGAAGGAGTTTGCCGAGAACATGTCAGAAATTTAAATATTTTTGTTCGTTTTTTTTTCGATTGCTCAACACGACAACGCTTACACAATGAAACATATCTCTAAAGTCATTATTTGTATGAGAAAGTCTACAAAGTAAGTTAAATGACTCTTTTAAGAAAAAAACAAACACATTTACTTTTGCGCGCATTACCCAGCGATGCTATCGTACTAACACAGAATATTAGCTTAGAGGTGCAAAACTGAACAAACTACTGTTACGTCATCTTTAAAAAAAAAAAGAGAAAAAAAAGCAAAATTCAAAAAAATATATATTTCGTTTGTCTTTAAAAGATATCAGAGGTCTTAATTGTTTTTATTAATTATTATTTGGACTATTATGATCGTTGTTATTGTTATTATTATTATTATTATTCTTACTGTTATTATAATTGTAAATGTTATAAATTGTATACTTCCCATGCTTTAGTTTTACCAGTAGAAACAGCCGTGTACCCACTTTTCTCTCTCCTCTTTCATTCTCTTCTGTCCTTCTTGATCCTCTTTGTGTCTTTCCTTCTAGTTGTCTGTCTCCTCTTCTGTCTTTCACTTCCTGTTTATTTTGTAGTCTTTGCGTCGCTGTTGATATAGCTAACTGTACATCTTTATAGGGGAAAGATACCAAGCACGACAAAATAAAAAATACTTAAATAATCCGGCGTCAAGGACTGATTTTCTGACTTGGATAAGCTGACACAATCAAGTTTCAGCGGTGGCAATAAAGGAGAGCAGCAAGGAAAAAGGGGAGGATATTTTAATTAGCAGAAGCAGCCAGCAGAGATGAAAGCTGTGTGACTGAGATGATGAATCATAAGACTCCTATGACAAAAGAGCACAGACACCAAAGAGTGAAAGCAGGTGCATTAAAATAGGACTCCTCCATTATTTCACTGCAATCAATATATGATTGTGTCAGAAGTCACTTGCTGAGCACTCCGGGAGGGGTGGATCTATGTTTAAAAGCCGAGGGGAGGATGACTGATCGATGTGTTTGTCCTCTATTGATGGAGAGGCTCTGCAGAAGCCTGTCATAAACAGTATCTGTCACATGGCAATCAAAGCGCGCACTGCGTTACCTGCTGTTCTGCTCGCTTTGAGCAGCTCCTTAGATAAAGAAGGGCATATGCTAGCAATTTCCTTTTAGTATGAGTAGAAATACTTCACAAAGCATGATCACTTGCTAATTTTGGGCTTTCTGCGAAGCGAGCTACACTTCAGCGAGCCGGCAAACTCCAAACACTGAGTTCAAATGAACAATGACAGCCGTAGACTTGATCTGAACTTCCATCAATTTCTTCTCATTTTATATACAGGACCACGGCTGGCATCTCAAATAAGGCAGATCTATGGGTAATAAAGCATACGTTGGTTAAACTTTCCTTCGGCTTTATCCAAGGACGATAAACGGTTACGTTAAGTGCGTGACGGATTTGAAGCTTCCAAGCTCGTCGTAATGACCCCATTCAAGAGGATGTGGACACGAGCAGGTGCCATGAATTGACTGAAGCCGCTTTAGTGATGAAAGATTGTCATATCGGCAGGAAGCTAAAGGCTCTCGAGCAGAGAAAACAATCGAATGGGGAGAGCTTTTACTTGTTTTTCCTTTTTGCCAGTCCAGCTTCACTCAATAATTCACCTCGGCTTCGGAGGTTAGTGCAGACTTTAATGAAAGAGAAAGGCATTTGCAAGAAAAATGAGTGGAAGACAATAATCAAGAAAGGAAAAAGCAACAGGCAAATCAAAGCCGGGGCTTTACTAAGACAAAGCGAGTGCAAGTAACATTAGATGGAGGATTTCATGCTTGAAACTTGGGTGGATAATGGAGAGGAAGAAAAGGAGATCACAACACAAATATTCAAATACAAAAGGAGTCATTTCTAACAGCAGCACTGGCACAAGTGAGCAAAAAGAATAATCCAATTAGTGTGAAACAGGGCTTTTATTCGAGCTGCACATAAGAAGTACGCATTTAATCAAAACAGCTATGGAATCCTGTTTTCCCTGGGAGTTATTGAGTGGTTAATTATCTCGATGCATTCAAACGGTCTCTCCCACTTGATATGCTATTATAGTCGTTATAATTAAACATTCAGATAAAACCAAAAGCTTTTGCCGGGTTTCAACATTGATGGGACACATTTTAATGTACTATATTTAATTATGTAGAGGTATGCAAACATATTGATGTATTCATATAACATCTCTTCTGAGATTGTTGGTAAAATCATTGCGCCGTTAATCCTGGAGTATCATTGGGATTAAACATGGCAGCGATGGAATATTTATTGGACCATTTGTGCCACGTAACAGGAATTTACAAAGTGCTTTCTAATGATTCATTACAGAAGGGTTTATTTCTGCACCATAGATTGCTTATTTGTTGGTAGTGATTTAAAACTAAGGTCTCAAGAATATTTCTTGCATATTGTAACATCATTTTTCAGCCCCCTGAAGAATTCATTATTTCCAAGCCAAAAAAACAGTCTTATCTGGTAAGCCATGTTCAGGGTATGATAACACAAGAATTACGATTGCTAGCCTCACAGGAATTGGAAGATACATACACAAACTTGTTTCCTTCAAATCCAAATGGCTCGGTGTCCCCGCTGAGTTCAAGTATTTTCATAATTGGCCCCTAAAGTTGGAAAAAAGTGAAAACTTTTTAGACGTGGGTGGTATTGTGGCCTTAATCAAAAAGGATACAAATAAATGTGTTTTGATCTTAAAGCCTTGATTGGCTTTGTCAGATTTGCAAGTCTATGAGCAGAATGAGAAATATAAAAATTTTAGTCAGGTGCGGAACCGTATTTTGCTCATTTTTAGGCACTCATTTAGCCCAGTCTGAATGACAAACTGTTGTGAATATATGACTGAAATTTCATTCAAACTAAAATGAGTGGTGTAAACTTTTGATAATATCACCCATTTATCAAATGTAAACATTCAATCAGATTGTCAGATAGGACTTCCTGTTCATAAAACAGCTTCTAAAAAAAACAATAGCAACAATAACCTATTTTTACCTTTGTTAATCATGCTCCATGATTTTATAAGCAAAATATTTACTTCAAAGTTGTAACCCTACTGCAGATTCATTTCCTCACATGAAAATGTTCTCAACCTTTAACATACTGTAATGCAGCAGCACAAGATCTCAGCATGCGCTCAGAAAATTACAGGAGAGATGTTTACCTGAAGAAAACAAAGCCTGCACAAGGTGCAGTTTACATTGCTTTAAATCCATTTGCCACACTATATAAGACAGAATATGTGAATCACGGCATGAAATTGCAGATACGAAGTGGTCAAATAGCAAAGACGAATAACAATTGAAACTAGATGATACATTTTGTAGGCAAACTTTAATTTGGCTTGAAAATGCCTAGCATAAAACTTTAAAACAGTTTATAGAATTATTAGCAATTTAGTAGCAACCATGTTGCTAGCATGTTTCTAATATGATTAGCAACTTACTAGCATGTTGCTAGCATGTTTCTAGAATTATTAGCATGTTGCTAGCATGATTAGCAAGTTTCTAGCATATTACTAGCATGATTAGCAAGCTACACATATTTGGATAAATTAGAAATAGTAGTAGACAGAGTGAAAGCTTAAAGGAGTTTGAATTGGTTAGAAATAGTACATAGAAGGGCAGTCTGATTGAGTCTAATGAGCTGCAGGTGTTTAGATTCAGAATTTTGACAGTTGGAGCTGGCAGAGTCTTGGCTCATCTGAACGTTCCGTGAATGGGAGTCTATGGGACTTTTTCCAGTTTTAATCGCAGTTTTTAGGAAAACGTGAGTCAGATCAGTGTGAAGAGATATAGCAACCAGAGTCAGATCAGTCTGAAGGTCTGGGCAGAGTTTGGTGGTTGAAGCTTTAAAGCTCTAGGAGATACTGTTTAAATTTTGGCTCAGAAGAATAATAATAAGTTTAAATAGTAGATCAGTAAGTTGGCTTTTCCAAGCCAACTTAATAATCAATCGGAAAGACTTCATTGTGAATTAAAAAAATGTGCTCATTTAAATATAACTAATAACTACAGTCATTATCTGGGTACATTTTGGAGAAATGTGGCATGTAGGTGTATAATAATTCCAGGGGTCTCCAAAAAAAATAAAAATAAAATAAAATATATATATATAATAAAAAGACTTTATTCATACTTTGAGCTTTCATACAGCACAAAAAAGTATGACGAAAATTGTGGTGCAGCAACACACTTCTTTAATTCAACCTGAAATGGCATGGATTGACCCTAAAGCAAATGCACTGCAGAAAGCCTGGCATCTGCCACAAGCTAGAATTGGATTAGTTATACTCAATAATTTAATTCATGCAACAACTCTACAGATAACTTTTGTTGCAAGTGCCCTCTTCACATATCATCTCATCACATCTCTGGAGAAGCTTTGGCTTTTAGTGTCGGTCCAGGGTGACTGAAATCTTCCACTGCACGGAAAGCACTCCCCACTGATTTGACTCGAGAGGAGATAACCCTCGAGGTCAGGTTGGGCGCGGATAACAAGGAGCACTCGAAGCCTACCTGCTGCGAGGTGTTGGTGAAAAGAAGAGGGGGCACTAGGCTATACATCTGATAGAGAACAGAGGTCATCAGAGAGGTCCAGCTGGGTCTGGCGGCGCTCGGGGCGAAGACTAACAAAGCGTGGGTGATGTGCAGGGGCAGGCAAAGCATTACTAGTAGAGAAATAGAGAGAGCCAGTGAGCGAAACTGCGCTGAGCTTTGTTTTTGAGAAAATGTGGAGCTCGCTGGAACCTGCTGTGGCGTGAAACACATCAAGTCTAGATAAACACCCGAGAGAACCAACAAAGGGATAACAAACACTGTGACGGTATAAACATACACCATGAAGACTGGACTGAGCATGGTGTCGGTGGCACAGACGCCCCAATGGCTGCCGTGGATCTCCGCATATGTGAAGTTCTCATTGTCCTCCACCAGGAACTTGGAAAGAAATCCTCCGTAAGGCAAGAACTGCCCGATTACAGAGCGGTCCTGTGGGTAGGGTCGTTCGGGAGGGAGGGCAGAGTTGGTATAATTGGCTTCGGGCCATTCATCCATCCCCAGTCCAGCTGTATCGTCGTCCTCAGCAGCTCCCCAGGTATCGGAAGAGTTGGAAATGATGAACTGGCCAAAGGCGATGATCACTGAAATGACCCAGCAGAGCAGCACCGAGCACAAAACCCGCCTACGAGCCACTAAGCCTGCATATCTGAAAGAAACATAAGCTCCGTCCTGAGTTTTTCCTATTTAGCATATTCAGCACAATTTAACACTCCGATTTTATAGTCAGCACAAATCCAGTCTTTAATGTTATTTCACATAAAAAATTCCAATAAGCTGAGAACTTGCTAAACTCAAACAGGAACACTGCAAGCAAGGTCAGGATGTTCACACTCACCTGGTCCCCAGGCGGCTCTGCAGGTGTTTATTGAGGGTGAGTAGAAGCAGAAGACACATGGTGAACTGCCTGAGCAGGAGAGGGCAGGAAACCATAGCGATACAGGTGTACAGGCACTGGGAGCTCCTCAGGCTCAACAGCACAGACACAGGAGCCTCCACAATACTGCCCACTGACCCGACCAAGCCGAGGCAGAGCTTCAGGCATGCAGATGTGCTCCAGCGTCTGGTTCCTGGACCAGCTGCTTCACAAACAGCAGCCAAGCACAACCTCACACTCACTCCGAACACCAGCACCGCTACTACACACTGAATCAGGGAATATAGCCACATGGCATACATGACCCCTAAGAGGAAACAGAGGGAGATGAAGCATGAATATAGGAAGTAAATTTGAATTTAATTAAAGAGTGGCTTTGAGTAAATGTAATTTTGGTGATATCAACAGCAAGTGATTCTCTCATGTTTGGTCCCTGCTTCTAACTTCCCTGGTCATACGTTCTTAAACATATATTATTAATATTGTTCATTTTAATAATGACCAGTGTTGGGGAAAGTTACTTTTAAAAGTAATGCATTACAATATTGCGTTGCTTCCTAAAAAAAAATGAACTAATTACTTTACTTTTTATTGAAAGTAATGGGTTACGTTACTTTTGAAATACGGGCAGAGCTTAGGTGTTTTTTTTTTAATATAAGAAGTTCTATTTAAAGCAAATGTAAAAGCACACCAAAAAGTGTCACGAATAAACCTCAGGCTGAAGAAAAAGTAAATTCACATCTGTAAAGAAGAATACAGAGGAAAGTTCAGCAATAAATAAAACAATGAAGCTCAGTCATTTATAAAAATGAGATAAGATACATTTGTGTAATTTAAATATTGCAGGTTATATTCTGAGTTTATTTTAATTAATTTTGATAAATACTAAATCTGTATTCGCACAATGTCTCTGTATTTCTCCCAACATGTCAGGAGTCAGGAGACTTGTCAGTCAATAAATTAGAAAACAGTAACTGGCATTACTTTTTTGAAAAGGTAATGCAGTACTTTACTAGTTACTTGTAAAAAGTAATATTATTACGTAACTTGCATTACTTGCAGGCACGTGCACAGGTAGGGCTCTGCCCTTTTTGTAATTAAACTCGGAAGTGCCCTTTTTTGGGGGGAGTTTTTTTTTTTTATAAATCAATGCTGTTGGTAACCCTTTACATCTGTTTGTCTTTTTAACAAATATTTAACCAATTAAAGACATTAAAAAGCGAATCTCTTAGAACCGCTGAAACTGCCAGTCAAACTTCACAACTCCGCCCCCTGAGCGCTCATCAGTCAGAGTCATCGAGCAGAAGCAGATGAACATCTTCGTCTTGTAACGGTAAAATATCTTGTTGTTTGAATAAGTCGACTGCTGTCTTTATGAAATAAACAGACGTATGTCTATAAAGGTTCATATAATGCATCACCACACCGGTGTGATGTTGATGTAATGTGGTGTCGCTTTAATGATGGACAAATTGCACACTTTCCCTGGTCAAACTGCATCTGAGTTTGACACAGTAACCGAGTGATCCTTGTCATCTATGTAAAATAGATTAGAAGAAATTTCACAGCATGGTAGGTTAAAGTTTACGATGCTATTATATTATGCATGTGTTTGCTGGCTAGATTTAAAAGAAAACGTCTTCACATGTAAAAACTTAGAAGAACATGGCTCACAGAAGAGTTTTGTTGTAATTAGTTTTAAAGATACCCTCTATATGTATATACTATCTGTATAAAAGTTATTAATACGCAATGCGTTACCCCCAACACTGATAATGACAATAAAAACATAAATAATGTTAATATTAAAAACTGTGATATAATATATACTTAAAATCAATAATTATTATTACATTTATATTGCATCATGACCTATGTTTACTATGGCATTCAATACAAGTGGTCTCGCATAGGTAAATACAATTGTCTTCATATGTAAAAGCCTATTTAAGCAATATAAAAATAAAAATGTTTTTTCCATCATTTTTTTTTCATCGATGGTTACTGAAAAATAACTGCTAAAACTATCCTTCGCTTTTTAATAAAAGATAATGCGTTTAAGAAAGATAGCTGGATGCAGAAAGACAATAAAAGACGAGATTTCCGATGGCATTTGTAGTTCACACTCCATTGAAAAAGTTAGCGGAGATTGTTGTGACAGTGCATCCATACAAGAAAAGCCTGCACGCAGCAGCAGCCGCTAAAACAACCCGGTCACGTACTTGCGTCGCTGCTCTGACAGACAGGTTATTTCATTTTGTGCCAGACAAAGGAAAATACATATTAGCGATAAAAAAAAAAAAGCTGTTAAAATATCCCCCGAAATGCTTCAATATGCCACCTATCTCTTTATCATAATGAGTTTGACCTTTTCAACAGCCACTGACAGTAATCAGTCGGAGAAAGCCCGTGAGTGCTTCATAGTAATGAACAATGATTGCGCAATCTCTTAATCCAGTGCTCCTCACAAGCGCGGGCTGGGCCGCTGGGTCTGTTCTTCTTTCATTGTTTCCCCCACTCATACAAATTGATTAGCTGAAATAATTAATGGTGTAAAAGTTAGAAGTCGTCACATTGTGCTGCTCCCATTTTAATGCTTCTGCACATCACTCTCCGCACAATTAATTTCTCCGGCTAATCAACTATGAGTCCAACGATACAACAAACACTCGCGGGCTCACTGACGAAAAGAGCAGGTAATGGTTTGATTAAAAAAGCACCACGTTTACGACTGAGAGAAACAAGTTGTTGAAATACCGTAACTGGACGTGAAGATAAAGACGAATCTGTCAGCCCCCAGTTTTCTCCTTCACCCAGAGCTAATTCTGTGGGTCTCAAATGTGCGGATGGACCGAGCGAACACATCTTAATAAATCATTTTTACCACAGCTCCTCCCTCCAGTACAGTGTGTGCTTATCAATCCATTAAAGTGTGTGAGCAAAGCTGCCCAATCCGTTTGGCTAGTACAAAGGGCAGCTTCGCCACCATAAATATGGCCTACATCAATTTCATACAGGGAAGCATAAAGACCCCAGCTCACCTACACACTGTTAGATATGCACAGTCTGAGACAGACACACACCAGCACCGATTTGCACACGCCAGGACTCTCGAAGGTAAACAGATATGGTGAGAATGATTGGGGTGAAAGAAGAATGAAGGGGAAAGGCTTATCTGTTTGGGAGTTTAGGTGTCGATGCACATGAGCTAATTCAGTTCTCAGCAGGGTATGAAATGATAGATTTCTACCACGGTTCAATAAAGCTGCTTCATTGCTTTTCTTTAAGTACTAATACACAATACGTCTGTTGAACTTCACAAGAATGTCTTACAGTTAGGAAAGTGTTCTACCTTCTGTTTTGAAAATTGGTGGTCAAAATGTGTTGGTGTCCATGCAGCTTGCTGGAGACAAAGAATAGCTTATAAGATACGAGAAAATACTCATATTAAAAGGTAATTTTCACCCACATACTTAGACTGACTAGTGACTACTTTGCATTGTATTGTGTGAATAATATTATTATCTGACATACTTTGTAAAGTATTTATTTCTGTTTTGTTTTTTGTCTGGTTAATCTCTTTTGTGAAGGAAAATTGGTTTCAACGGTTGTTGATAGGGATCCAGAAAACTAGCAAAAGCATCATCTCACATATTTTTTGACCGTGAAACTCAAATAGATGACAAAATAACAAATTATCCTTTAGAAGTTTCAAAGGACTAAATGAAGAGTCTGACTGAAGTGAATAAAGGCGACTGCAGCAAATCGTGTAAACCCCAAGTCTTACATTTCTTAAGTTCTGATGTGTTTTATATTTTAGTCTTTGACAAGCAACAATAACGTTTTTTTAACCTGCATCAGCTGATTTGTGTGAATTGCTTAGAAATGCGAGTCTTGGTTGCTAAAACTTTACATTCATGACCCTTGATGAGAAAAAGACAGATGAAGAAGAAATAAATAGTTTAGCCTGGAAGTCCTCAGTCTTGCTCCTGTCCTGCAGTTTAGATTCAGCTCCAATCAAACCAACTTGATGAGGCTCATCAAGCTGATCAGGATCACTTGAAAATACACAGGCAGGTGTGCTGAGACAGGATGGAAATAAACTTTGCAGAAACAGGGTTGAAGACCTTTGCTCTAATCAGTATTTCAAGCAGATCAAATGTGTCATATTGACCCCAGCACAATAGACCGTTTTCATATTTGTGATTACATGTTTGCATGGTTATTAACATGCTATCTGGCTTTTTTATATTATCCTTTAAAAAAGAAAAGAGAAACATTAATGGACATTTAAACACTTTGTTTTCTTTGATACTAGACTGAAAAAAAAACTGGTTAACGCTGCTGTGTGGGTTTTAAAATGGCTGAGGAAGTGACAGAGATAAATTTGACATCTTTCTCTCGTCTGACTAATGTAATCAATCTCTCTACCATAAACTTAACATCCCCCCACACTTTTTGTTTTATTGTGAAGTCATAGAAATGTTATGGTGGATTTTGTCTTTTGCTGTTAAAGCAAATGGAAACTCTCAAATTATTTAAGAAATTCACCCAACAATGACGACTTCTGTTTCTGAGTGTCCATAGAAAAAGGTTATGAGTGGTTTTCAGTCCTGTTAATGTCCTGCAACCAAGCATACCACAACCTGCTAATCAAGGCCTTCAAACTAACTAGAAACTTCCATGCAGGTTTGTTGAAATCAACAGGAGCAGGAGCTCAGGAGCAGGATTGGACCCCCTTGGTCAAAAGCAGGGGTGCCCAATCCTGTGTGTTTGATCGGGGTTGGAGCTGAACTTTGCAGGGAGGTAGATCTCCAGGAACAGGATTGGGCACCCCTGGTCTAAAGCGATAGATGCAGTAATGGGCATACTGTGAATTGATCAAGATCCCACCTGCACGCAGGGCGTGGTTGATGCACATGGTCAAAAGAACTGTGCAAGAGATAAACAGGCATGTGTGGGGATTTTATGTTTGTTAAAAAAATGGTTTTCAAGTAATGGTTAGTTTTTTTTAATAAAGAACCTTTGACATCCGCAGAAACTTTTCAGTGCACAGAAGAATCTTAAAAATAGTTTTTAGACTTTAGACCAAAAAACAAAAAAGCATATATATAGTCGAAGAACTGTTTTGAGTTATATATATATATAAACTCAAACCAGTTCTTCAACTAAAAAAGTTCTTTACTGGCATTAATGGTTCCATGAAGAAAATGTATCATTGATGGAACCACAAAAAAGTTTAATTAGTGGAAACATTTCCTTCCTCAATGCATGAAAAATAGTACAATTAAAATAAACTGCTTTAACTCATGGGCTTATTTACTATATGAAATGAGGAAGAAACGTATAGTACTTTGCAACATGAAAAATGTATTTTGAGAATGCAAACCACTATAATACTGCTGACTTTAGTTTGTTCAAAATGGCAGAGAAACTAGAATTTGGTCATTTGCCACCCGTAACTTTCTTGTTTCTATAGCCATCCTTACTACTTATTCACTGTACGCTGACCATGAATGGCCTTCACTTCCAAAGCAGTGCATGTAGCCAGAGTGTACTTTTCTCATCAGGCAAAGTTGAGCTGAATTGCCTGATTGCATGCAGGGTCTAGTTACATGAATAAATATTGGATGTAATTATACAAATATGAAATTATGTGCCTAGAAAAATAATTATTCTTTGGGTCCTCCTGCATTAAACAGTTGCTACAGATACTTTTTTACTGCCTAATGGTATACTTGCCTTCACTGTGATTAAACTCTCTACGTTATCGACATTTATATTTTAATTCTTATGTTTTGAGTCATTTATCTATAATAACTTTTAAAACTTAATCGGTCCGAACTTCCTTGAAAGCTTTTAAACACTTACAGTTTATTTATGTGTGCTCACGTGACCACACATTAAACTGCATAACTGGTATATGTTCATAATAGTTCGTCTTTGCTGCTGTTGTTGTTGTTTACAAAATATTCTAGCAACATTTGGATTAC
>JAUMHI010000058.1:9770494-9808090 GCA_032359435.1 Enteromius unitaeniatus | reverse complement strand
CTGGTATATGTTCATAATAGTTCGTCTTTGCTGCTGTTGTTGTTGTTTACAAAATATTCTAGCAACATTTGGATTACTTCATTTGGCGTACTTCGTTAAGCTGAACACTACAGTCCATGGCTGTCTGCAGCGTGTTGAAATCTCGCGATAACAAACGCGAGACTCGCCCCTGTTAACACGCATAGGAAACCCTGCACGTCCCTCTTCCTTTTGCTGTCCACACGCAAGGTAAATCACACTCCGTATCTTTCTAGGGTATAAAGTGACTTTTAAGCATCGTTTGCCGCTATTTCTCTCCTACAACCAGCTTATTATGTAACAGCATTCATTCTACCACCGCACTGTTAATAAAATTATACAGAAATGCGTAGTTTTTTGAAACTTAAAAATGAGATCGCTTGCTGTGAATTCCCGGCGTTCAATGGCTGCGCCCATGCAGCCGCATTGAGGCCTAGTCTACTAGCATCTATCACTGTACTCGGCTGAGATAAGAGGCGATGTTACTAGTAATTACAAGTAATCGGCACACTTTAAAACGCAAGTCTTGTAACATGTTGCTTTGTAGTCCCTAGGGTTTGGTGTTATACTGTATTTTTAAACGTCAGGATAAGCGTGGTCGTTAGCCGCGTCGCTAACACGATGCCGTTACGCGTTATTACACGTTATACGTATAAATGTAACACTAATAAACGTAGCAAGTTAATTATATTGTTTTCTGCAACATACACGCTCTCCTGGCTGCCTCAAATGTAGCTTATTTTTGTTGGATAACTAAACGGTTTACATGTGACTTGCTCTTGTTAAAAATAACTGCACAATACCTGTAACGTTACGTGATTTTAATTCAGAAATGATGCTGGTTTTCAGATGCCAGGCGGTGGTGTAACCGTGAAAGACGTCAACCAGCAGGAGTTTGTCCGTGCGCTGGCAGCTTTCCTCAAGAAGTCAGTTCAACTGTCGCTGTCTTAAATGATTATATTATTATTTTTATAAGCTTGTGACACCATGATAAAATAGGTTTGGCTGTGAGTATTGAAGCTCGTTTTGAACCCTGGTGTTTTGACAGGTCGGGGAAGCTGAAGGTGCCAGACTGGGTTGACATTGTTAAGCTGGCCAAGCATAAAGAGCTGGCTCCCTGCGATGAGAACTGGTTTTACATCAGAGCTGGTGAGTGTGAGGTGTATTTTTCTAGTGGACATGCATAAGACCGACGTTAATGCATTGCGAATTTCCATCCAAGCAGAACCTCTTATTGTGAAACCACGATTCGAGCTGTGCGTCTGTTAACTTGAATCATGCACCATATTTGGGCTTTCTCCTGGGGATGTGCAACATACTTGTGTCAGGAAAACGTATGCAATTATCTGTCAAAAGCTAGTAAATAGGTTTTACAGTCAGCGTTTCTATTTTGGCCCTATATTTGTTAAATGTAAAATTGAGAAGTCTTGTAAATATACATGGCAGTGTTGTCTATAATAACTTCTAATGTTTACTTGATGCCAAGATATGGTATCATGGTTCTTGAATCTTTTCAAAATCATAGCAAATACTGTTCTTGATTCATTTCAATGTGTTTCTCAAGTATTACATTGTTTACTTGCCCTCATGTCACCTGCATGATATTTTATTTGTTTGTGGCACATTCTGTTTGGAGGAATGTCTGTTACCAAATGGCTTCAGTTCCCATTGAGCCACTCAACTGCACTTTTTTTTTTTTTTTGTATGCAGTAAAAGGGAGCAAAAATGTTTAGCTTGCTTTCTACTCTCCACAGAAGCGTGGTTGAAACATTTAGTGATTGATGATCTGTTTGAATGCTTTGTACTGTAAGCAAAAATGTAGTGTTTCTGAAGTGATGACAGTTTAATGGCGTTAAATATTTACTCTGAGAATCTGGTGGCAAACAATGGATGGTTAATGTAAGTGACTGTGTCAGGATTGGGCTCAATTATTGATGACCTTGTCTTGTTAATTCATAAGCAGCTTCTGCTGTGTGCTGTGAAACTGATGAAACTTTCTTTGTCTGAATTCTGGGCTGTTTTTTCCCTGCAAGTTTGAACAGACCTGTGTTGGTTCTTTCATTCCCTGTTGTCCTCCACTGGCCTGAAATCTCTTCTCCTGACCCTCTCTGTCCTCTTTCAGCCTCCACAGTGCGTCACCTGTACCTGCGTGGAGGTGTTGGCGTGGGCTCTATGACCAAGATCTATGGCGGGCGTAAGAGGAACGGCGTATGCCCCTCTCACTTCAGTGTGGGCTCCAAAAACGTTGCCCGTAAAGTGCTCCAGGCCCTCGAGGGACTCAAGATGGTGGAGAAAGATCCCAATGGGTGAGTAGCCTGTAGGATGCTTTTGACTGTGTGATCTGTGTTATTGCAGGTGGTGGTGTTTTTGAGTTCCACCAACTCTAAATTTGTTCCTGTTTTCCAGTGGGCGTAGACTGACCCCTCAAGGCACCAGAGACCTGGACAGAATTGCTGGGCAGGTAAGAAGTGTTATCAGGTTACTGTATTTGTGAAGTTGAGCATTTGTAACATTGATCTTTGTAAAATCGGATTTAAGGCACGCTATTGATTTAGTCTCCAAGTCAGGCTTCTGAAGTTAGTCTGGTACCGTACAACAGATGGTGCATCTCAGAATTCACAAAGTTCTGTTCACCCGAGTTGTGTAATCAAATTTCAGAAGAATTAAAATGATGTTGCTTCACAACGCAGCATGAGAATGAGCTGATTCAGGTACTGGATGTAATGAAGCTATTTTCATTTAAAAGGCCTCATGGTTATTTTTGACGACAGTAGCTTTGATTTAGTGTGTGTGGACAGTACTATCTTCAAAAAGGAAATGCATGCACATCTCCTCCAAAGCCTTTGCTTGCTTTTCACCCCTCTGTTGGTCCTCTGCTTTCCCTGTGAGCTACCGCTGTGTGCCAATCCGATGCTGTAGGAAGTAAACAAGCCGATTGAATTTCATGCTCGCTGGGCTGCCGTATGGCAGCGTTTTATTCTGCCTGATCCCCTTAATGAGCTGAATTCAGATGAGTTAACGTGATTTTCTAGTGTTGTGCTTGCCTTGGCTGTGTCATCTGCACTCTGACTCTTTCCAGAGCACTGTTGATATTCTTGGCTTCTCATTGGTGGCATGAACAAAAACAATGTCCGTGTAGAAGCGAATGTTGCTCCTAATCTCCTGGCTAAGATCATGTCCAGGACCTGAAAGGCTCCTGAATGTTTCCCCACAGCTAATTAATTTCTCAAGGATTTTGGGGCGACAGTGCAGGGAATAACTAGACTTGCTTGATTTTATTTTATTTTTTTTTTTGGTCTCTTAATCCTGATCTTTCTTTATGCTCTGTTGCAGGTTGCCGCCGCAAGCAAGAAATCTTGAAGTGTAAAATAAACTTTTGTGAGAAACCAACCTCTGTGTCTTTGTCTTATTTAATGTTTTTGTGTTTGTGTATGACTTTCCTTCAGGGACGCAAAGCTAAAATTAAATGCTTTAATGTTCCTAAAGCTATTGGCTTAATGTTCTGTAATGTGTTTTTTCCCGGCTTCCCATATTTTAACTTGATGTGCTTTCATTAATTTTTTTATTTTTCCATTTCTGTGAGTCATATTTCACATTAATTTAGTCTCAGGTGCTTCAGGCAAATTGCTTGCATCATGTTTGAGTCTGATGAACTGTAAGGCTGGATTTGTATCAGTTTTTGGCAAGAATGCTGATTGATTTACTCATTAAGACAAGTTTCTGTTTTTCCCTGCTGCTGGGTTTGGCAGAGGAATTTGGAGCCGGACAAATGCATGCAAGTCAAACAGCTGTGTATTGAGCAGAAGTGCGATATCTGCATTGTAACAGTGCCATCATGTGGGCTTGATATGATCCGTGTTGGGGGAAGTAGTGTATTACAATATTGCCTTACTCCCTTAAGAAATAACTAGTTATGTTACTTTTTATTGAAAGTAATGCGTTGCGTTACGTTTTAAACACGGGCAGAGCATGAGTGTGTTTTTAATATAAGTTCTATTTAAAGCAAATGTAAAAGCACACCAAAAAGTGTCACGAGTAAACCTCAGGCTGAAGAAAAAGTAAATTATCATCTGTAAAGAATACAGAGGAAAGTTCAATACTCTTCAGCAATAAATAAAACCATGAATCAGTCATTTTTGCTTGAACTGGATCATTAAAAGGTCAGCAGCTAAGGCCATAAATTCATAAAATGAGAAGATATATTTGTGTAATTTAATTATTGTAGTCTTGCGTCATATTCTGAGTTTTTTAATTTTGATTAATACTAAATCTGTTTTTTGAGAGTGACCTGAATTAATGCACATTTACATTTAGACTAGAACTACACTATATTCACACACAATGTCTGTATTTCTGATTTCTCCCAACATGGGATCAGGAGACTTGTCAGTCAATAAATAAGAAAAATTACTCTAAAATTAAAGAGTAATGCGTTATTTACTAGTTACTTGGAAAAAGTAACATTATTACATATCTCACGTTACCCCCAACCCTGTATAGACCCAAGATCTGTGTGATTTATGAGGCAGACTCAACTTGTTCCAAAATCATCCCATCCCATTACAGGTCTGTGAACATGATCACTGTTTTTGGTCTGGTTTTGACTGTAGGGGTGTGAAGTTTTTCAGTTGTGGTTGTTGGAACCTATTGTGAAGAGTTACAAGTGCATTTTTAAAATAATAAAATTGCGGGGTTTTGTTTTTCTTCCCCATCCAGAAAATATCAACCTAAAGTATTACATTCACAAAGGGAATTGGGAAATAAAAGATGTTGCTGCTTTGTTTCTTTTTGAACTTTAATCTTTGAGAGAGAACTTCATGAAAATAGAATTCAATTACATCCTTTGAAGTGTTTTTCTGCCAGTCCTCCTGATTTGTTTTGAATTCTGAAAGAGAAATGTGTCCTTCACTTTGCTCTCAAGTTTCTCAAAAGTAAGGGGAATGCTACATTTATATGTAAATGTCATCTACCATTTTGATAAATTGTTTTTTTTGGATATTGATCTTGGAAAACCTAGGAAGCATGATGTATGCTTTTGACAAAGTATATATTAAGTAGGTGTACTTCAGTATCTTTTTTGGTTCTTTGGCAAGTCATTTCTTTTCTTTTTTTTGGGACACCTGCAAAAGTTACTATCTATATCGTGGGTGTTAAAAATGACTTGCACCTTGGTCATTTCATTAAACGTTTAAGTGCAGTGTACAAATGTTCTCACTTGACTAATTTTAATTTACTTGACAAATTCCTCTAGACATTTCACCTCAAAGTATGTAGTCTTCTAGCTATATACCTCTAATTCCGCGGATCCCTTGATTTCTTTTGTCAATGAACTCCATCGCTTGACAAGCAGAGTTCACTTTCTTTTGAAACGACTTGCATCGGAGAAATAACATGTTCGTGGTACAATTAAAGGCTGGAAATATTAATAAACGCCTGGTAAATGTCTGTTAATTCACCAGACCTTTGCCAAATCCCTAGCTGTAGTTACTACGCTTAATAAACACCAGAGGGCAGCAAAGATCAAGTTTTTATGAAGGCATATTTGAGCTGTTGAACTGCTGCAGCAGCAACATGTACTCCCAATCTTATATAGGTGTCTGGTGTGTTAGTAGAACCGTTTCTTGCTACATTGTAACCTGCGTGTATACAAAGCAGAAAATGATAAGGCACACGTTTGTTCGCGCGCCGGTGTGACTCCACCGGTGATTTGTTTGAGCGCTGGTTTGTGTTGTTTACTGTACTGTTTGCTTGACACACTGTGTGTTCAGATGTTCCCTGGGAAACAAAGCTGTGCTATTCTCCGAGTCCACAATGCAGCTCCACGCCGGGTTATCTATGGCCGTGTGTACACAGAATCTCTCTTCTACAGAATCAGTCGTGGCGTCACTAGCGGTTCCGCGTTTACCCTTCATCTCTCAAGAGATGCTCATTTGTAATATTTTCATCTCTACCTCATTCCCTCTCCCTGCCGTCAACTCGCCAGCTGTTCTGGAGCACCTGAAACCCGCCCCCTCTCGGCCTCTACCCTGTAATTTGGAAGCAAGAGAGAAAGATAAACATGTCTTTGAATGATAGAGGAGAATGTCAAGAATGCTGGCTGGGAAGGTGTTGCTGTTTGTTCACTTGCTACTGTCTGAAGGCGACGAGGCCTCCAACCACGCCGCAGACGTCGACTCTGAGCCCCTGCAGCCTTTTCGTTAGATTTATTAACTTTTCAGGGCATTGTTTGTGTAATGGAGCCTGAGGGTGCATATAAAGCAGATTAAAAACTATAATTACTGCAATTAAGACATTAGATAATTGAGTTATTGTGCTCTCAGGTAATAAGTCATGCTTGTGTAACAGAGGGAAATTGTATGAACGGAAGCTGCATTTTCCACTGCAGATGTGCTGATTTGAAGGATTTCTGGATGGTACTCTGCTTCTTCAAAAATAACCGTATTATCAGTGAAGTCTCAGAGCCACTCAACACCCTTTCTCTCACTCTTTCTCTTTTTTTTTTAAATGTACAGGATAGAGAGATCAATGAGAGCAGGTCAGACTGACAGACGGGAAAGTGCATGGATTGAATAATGCGTTATAAGATTGATATATAATTGAATGTTCCTGTTTAACAAAACTTTTGTTTGGTTGTGTGTGTGTGTGTGTGAGCCGTCCTAAATCCATTCACACACTGCTGAAGTGTGCAAATATTTTTTCTCTTTTTTTCTATTGATGGCTAATCTTATCTTGCCGTCCGTAAGCTGAAGTAAATAGCCATTTTTGGTGGTGTTGAATGTCGTATTGAAGAAAGAAAGCAAACGGATTGAGCTGAAACACTCACAAGGCTCATTGTAAACACTTTCAGTGGCTAGAGTGTCCTCTTGGGCCTGAACCATGGGGTTAGCTGAACAAACCTGAGGTTAAAGTGTTGGTTCGAGTTGACCAAACCAAATCATATTGGCTTTGTTGGTATTTTGACGCTGATATTCAACTTTCTCTGTCAGATGAGTCCTAAATCTGGAGTTAATGAATTATTAGAGTGCATGCACATGAACGTGTGACATCATGGTAGATCACATGCATCAAACATAGTAAACTGCAGTTTATTTTTAGCAGGAGTCAACTCACTTCTCTGTTTTGAGGAGAGATTGTAAAGAAAAAATAAGAAGAAATTACACAGCAAAAATAAAAGTTTTTCTCAAAAGGGGACAACTAAAAGAAAGCATCTGCCTAGTTTGAGTAAAACAAATAACTATATATATATATGTAAGGGACTCACAGCAGCTAAGATTGAATCTTTATTTTATTTTGTCTGTCTGTTGTTCAATCTGTATGTGTGTTTATATTTGTCTGTAATGGACTGGTTATCATATTACCACTACAAGCTGAGTGTTAACCTCTAAAACGTGTTTTGAGTGACCTTTTGAGAGTCTTATTACAGCAACAATGGCTTAACCATTGGTTTGAGAAGAGGTGGCACTATTTGTTTTTGATCATGTTTCTGCTAGAGCTGTATTGTTTTAAGAATTGTAGTAGACAATTGGTAAAAACGTGCTGTTGAATATTTGGCACGCAATGGTAAATGTGATCAGATGTGGTTACCTAAGTGTAGTTTCACAAGTCAAAATTGTTGTCATTTATGAAGTACAGTTCTCAAAGAAGTAACTTTCAAACCACACAGCTTTCTGCTTGGTAAAGAGGAAAATCTGTGTGACCAATCTAAACCCATTGCAAAATCTGCATTGGGAAATTTTCACCCAGTTGTGTAGATTCCTTTTAAAATAACTGGTTTAAAAAAAACAATATGCTGCGTCATTACAAGAAACGTAAATTGTAAAAATGTGCATCTATTTCAATCCTCAGCTTCCTTATTTTTAAATGCAAGTGTGCATTCTGTGTCTTTCTCTCTCTGTCAGACTGTCACTGACGCTCGCAGCTTCTGCTTGGCGTCTTTGTTAATCTACCCATCATGCTCTGTTTGTGTTTGGGGCAGGTGGTGTTGTAAGTCCTGGTGCTTTTGTGTATTAATCTTCTGTGTGTGTGTGTGTGTGTGTGTGTGTGCGCAAATGTGGCTGTGATTTTCTCCCTGTGTGTGTGGCACAGCCTCAGGGCAGACAAGCCTGTGTTGTCTTTACTCAACAGGCGCATGGCACGGCCTTCTCCCTTGGACATAGCACCTGTTTTGAGGGCAAAAGGCGAGCAGCGAACAGATGCAGGTTAGGAACACTGCGTTTGACTGTCTGTTTGGCACTTGATCTGGGTTCATACGTTTGCCAGACAGTCAAACACCTGTCAAACAAAGAAGAGTCAAGTTTATAGAAAAACTATTATGAAGAACCAAAGTAGGGCTGGCAATTTAACAAGTTAATTTGGCATGATGTAAGAGTAAATTATATAAAATTATTTGGAATGAGTAATATAAATAATTAGTAAATATTACATTGATATAGTGCTGCCAAGCGAATAATCACATCTAAATTTAGTTTTAGTTTACATAATACATGTGTGTACGGTGTATATTTATGCATAAATACAAACACAAGCATGTGCATATTTGAGAAAAATGTTATGTTTAGCCTATTAAATATTTATATGAAATGTCTATACATGTAAATATCTTCAAAATAGATACATAATGAATAAACACATTCAAGAATAGATTGCGTTTTTATATCTAGAAACACCTACAACAAATACATTTTGAATTTAATTGAATATGCTTCTCTTCATTATGTAATAACTAATATATTATTTCTTTTTCTTTGGCAAAATAAATGTACTTGATGTATGGCATAAGTTTTGCAATTTTATATGATAATCATACTACTTTGTTTTATCTTGGATCCCTTGCAAGAGAATATTGTGTTAGCGAATCCTTGGCACCAAGTTTGAAAACTCCTGAGATAGAAAACAGACCCTAAAGGTGGGGCTGACTGAGATAACTATATAAACATCTAGATAAGTCCTATACAAAGTGAATTATATATAGTAAGGTGTGAAATGACACCCAGTAGTGTTCTTGCAATGTTATCAGAAACATCTACTTTCTGAGGGATAATCTGTTCCCTCCCACCCAAATACCCAACAGTCACACGCAAGCTTGTTTGGGGTTTAGGGATCCGTCTCTGTCTTTGCTCTTAAACAAGTCCTCCTGATCTAATCACACAAACCGATAACCAGACTGTTCTTCTGTTTCCGTTATATTGCTCTCACCTGTGCCGCCCCCCCCTCAGCGTCTACCGTCACTTCACCTCTCTTTCAACTCAAACCACTGTTCACTGTAAGCTCTCAGCTGCTCTGATCTCTCCTGAGTATGTGTGGTCTTATCTTAACAGTGTCTGACACACAGTCCAGTTCTCGTTTACTCCTATCAGCCCATTCCTCTCCCATTCACTTACGCAGACAATGCACATCCACCATCCCTCTCCTCCGTGCAGGAATATGAATTTTGCAACATCCCAGTATTAAATATTTACTCAAACAGTGTCCGGAGGAATGTGAACATAAGCCATGTACATACCTGCGGTTATTTATTGAGTCTCATATGACAGTCCAGATCTCTGCAGTTGGTAGGAGCAGCCAGAACAGACAAGCATGAGTTAGGATTATTAGAGCAAGTGAACTCTCTAGAAAGGCAGGAATGGATTATTTATGGCTGCTGTAATGGTCAGTGCTGATGGTGCGATAGTTCTTACAGCGATGTGTTGAATGGAATAGTGCATTTCTTTAACTTGGGGCAAAGTTCTCGCATTTTTTTTCTCCCTTGGTGTCCCCTCAGAGTTCAGGCATGCTATTTGTGAAGTAGGAGTACCTGATAATTGAGTGGATGCAGTGCTGAGAATTTGTACATGAGGTATGTGTGTTGGATGGTGTATTTCTCTGTAAAATTGCCACATTCTCTATCTGACGGATAAATCTCTCCCCAACTTGAGAAAGTAGTTTTATTGTAGTGGTTGACCAATGCAGGTTTTTAAATGGCCCTTATTTGGCTCTTAAAGGGGTAGTTTATCAATTTACAAATACAACTTAATGAAGAATTACTAAAGAAGAAAAAAATTAAGAATTACTAAAATTCCTTTAAAGCAATTCAGTTCATTTGGTGGCCAACTTGGAAATGCCCTTGGGCACAAATTTCCAAAATGTAGGTTGTAGGGGGTTCCTTTAGATAAAACTCTTTCATCTTGCATCTACACACATTAAAATTAAAGTTCCTGGGTGGTTATTTGGAGTGGTTGGGATGCTATATATGCCGTTTTTATTCCTTTAGTTGGGGAAAGGATGAAAGTGTATTTCTTGAAGATAATGTGTATCTCAACCCTATGCCTACAAGGAGCCCCTATATAATTAAATATCCCAAGGCTTCAACATGAGACTTTTGGATATCAGAAAAGCATAAAAGTGATTCAAAGCAGTTTTTGCCATTGTAGTAAATTCCCATAATAGAAAAAAAAATCTTATGGTTCTACTGCATAGCACCATTTGACAAAGCTGATGTCGCACTTAAATTAGTTCCGCTATGAGCGGGTGTACCACTTTTAGTGGTATTAGCACCATTTTTGTTTAGTGTGGTACCTCTATTTTAATCCTAATATACCTGCTGGTATGCTTGCTGTTTCACTGATTAATCAGGTAGAGGATTAGAATTCCTCCTTTTCCACTGTGTGTAATAATTTAATTTAATTTTTTAAAGAACCACAGGGCTGTGGGGGCTCACAGCTGTAAGTAAATTAAAAATTACTTGTCGTTACCAATTTTTAAGAATTGTTAACATCATTCATTCACTCATCACTGTACTATCATATTGTTTGTAAATTCAGTTTAATTAAGGTTTAAGGCTAACATTCGATAGTTTGTAGTCAGTAAGATTTTTTAAAAATAATTAAATACTTTTATTCATCAGTGATGCAAAAATTCTGTTCTTTTGAACTTTCTATGCAATGTAAGGAGAAACCAAACTTTTGACAATAGTATAAGAGGACAGAAAGGGACACCAGCATCCATAAAAGCTGGTGGCCATTGGTGATGGTATTTTCGATGAAATTCTGTGCTTGATTCCTTTTCTCATTCTATTTCTAGTTATTTCTTACAATTTTTAGGTAGCATGTTCATGCAGTTGAGCTGCATCAGTGCTGGAAGAATGGGTCCAGAGAGAAAGAGAGAGAGATGAACCAGGTCTGAGATCTTTTATCTTTCAGTCTTAGAGCTTGTCTATCAGGTAGTGCAGAGACACAGTGGGACATTGAGACCACTGTCTGGATACAGAACACTGACTGTCCCCTTGCTTTTGAAGGAGAAAGCTCAGGAGAGAGCTCACATGGAATGCTAATGCTACAGTTAAAGTCAGGACAGTGAAATTTTGGGACGGTGTTCCAGAAAGGAGACATTGTGTCATTGCTCTGAGATCCATTAGCATGCCAGGCTGTGTTTTATACCCTATCGTTGCTTTTTCAAAGGGACGGAAGAGACTTTAAAACTACTCTAGCAGGCACCTCACTTTCATTTCGCAGGTTAACTAGGAAACATGACTTACAGAACAGGAACTGTACTTTGTGGATTTAAAGTACCTGAATCATTTTTGCGGTCTCCGGAGCAAACTGGGTTAGAAATTGTTTCTCACTTTGTCCCATTCAGATTATCATCTGCATATAGGCAGATGAAAGGCCTGCACCTGCTTTAGGACTGCGCAAATGTAACAGACAGACATTTAGTGTTACATTATGCGTTTGCCCGAGGCTCTTCTCTTCTACAGTAATGGGGAGTCGTGCTTCTCTTTCTTTTGATATATGAATGACCCTCTTTTTCATTTTTCATCACAACCGTGGTGCTTCTGTTCCAGCTGTGGCTCGTGTCTGGCCGTGTTTTAAATCTGTAGCACAGCACACACAGCATTTCATGAATAACAATGCTCTGCTACTATTCCTTGCCCTGTGGGAGTAATGGTTGGGTGGGTACAAAGACTCTGCCCATTAAAGTGTCCTGCAACCTGCAAGCATAACTGCCACTCAGCTCTTGCTGTCTGAATTTTCCTTTTTTTTTAATGCAATAGCATGTTTTATTCTGTTTGTTGACCCGTTGTGTCATTTCCAGCCTTGACTGAGGAGCCGGATGAGATTCTTTGGGTGTTTGGTATGAGTATAACCTGCACTTACATTGACCTGTACTTACTACATATCATTATTGAATGTCACTCATTTAAAATGTTTAGTAAATGGTAATTGGTCTAATTAATAATTTATGAATAATTTATTTTAAGGAAAGCCCCTGAGTGAAGAGCATGTTAGACATGACATTGTTGTTGCAATAAATCAGTGATTAGTCTACAAATATCTGTAGCTTTCATTGTTGCAATTTTATTGTATTTTTTCATGTAAATTATATGAAGTTTAAAAACATAAGTATGCTGCACATTGACTGACTGCAGACAAAAAAACATGAATATGCTTCAAATTATTATATTTTTATATATTGTATATTTGTAAATATTTCCATTTTTCACTAATTTAGTTTGTTACTTTATAGGTTTTACTTTAATGTATTTTTATATCGCCCTTTAAATTTCAATTTTATTAAATTTTATTTTTATTGTAATTATTAAAGTAGATCGGGCTAAACAATATATTTGTTTTATTACAGTTAATGTTTTTTTAAGTCATATAAATGTACATTTTTAAGTTGTAATTTGTAACCCTGACTTGATTACATGTGCAATTTTATTTATAAAAGTAACTGTTTTAATAACTTTGGAATTAATACATTTTATTTATTAATGTTAATATATATTATAGCAATCTTATAATATTTTTTTATATATAATTTAGGTTTTATTATTTTGGTGCATGATTTAGCTATCTTGTCCCTAGTTCATGTATTTTTGTTTTTTTTATTTTACATTTAGCAATTGTTTCTAATTAGTTCTGTGATAAATGAAGGACAAACACTGAGCACCAGATAATATAATTTCATAAAAACACAAAATATCTCCACTAGTTCCTTACTTCTATTAGCTTTAATTCAACTTCAAGAACTTCCAATTAACTTTAAATTATCATTCTGAACATTCTTTGCCCCTCATTCTTTAACCTCTTCCAATGTGCTCTTAGCATCTTAAGTAAACAAATAGTGCCCTCGTTAGGGACCTTAATTCTACTTGCGTTGTGCCCTGCATTGTACCAGCTTAAGTAGTCCAGTTCAGACCCAAATTAAATTCCCTTTCTTTCCTTCCCCTTTTTTTCTGACCCTTCTTCACAATTTCTCCAACCAAGAGGCAAAATGTGTGCAGAAGGACAGTAATCTGCTCTTTTGCTCTCCTTTATTTCCATTTCGATCCCTTGTTCACAGCTGGAACCCAACCGCTTTGCATGCTGATGAAGAATGGATCAGCCCAATGTGGGGAAAAAACGCAAACAGACAGGAGGAGGGAACGAGGGATTATGGGAGGAGTAAAAGGGAAGAAAGGATGAGAACTGAGGAAAGAAACAGAAAAAGTGTATCTGTTTGTACGCTTTTAAAAAGCACTCAGAGACAATCTATTATTTCCACTTATAAACAGATCGATTGTTCTTGTATTTTCCCCCTTTCTTTTATTCCTGCCAATGGTAGCGCTCATTTTGTAGACTGCAGTGCGAAGTCATCTCTATCGGGAAAAGTGAGAGATGCTGACTCAGATTCCCCATAACCTTAGAGCATCAAACAGCATTATTCTAGCAGGAAGCGGTGAGCAGTGTTCACTTCGACAGAATAGTAGATCTATTGTTGATGACGTCAGAGAGATGGTGAGGATGTGAGTAAGTGTGTGAGTCAAGTTGTTTGGTAGTTGTGAAGAGATGACGTGTTGAAATGTGTATATGCTCTGGATAGAGTTGAAGAGCTGCAAATATACAGTGGGCCCCCAAACAATATTTTGACACTTAACAGAAATGTATTTATTTATTTTTTGAGAAGGTTATTTTACTTAAACAGTTTTGCAATTAATTTTAATCATCTGCTACCAAGGAAATTTATCTGGATGAATGAAGTACACGGCACGCTCAAATGCATGTACATCATCACATTTACATTATAAATGTGTTAATTATCTCTTTGTTAATGATTTATCCATACAGCTTTCTCATGTTTTTAATTAAAACATCACATCAAACCTGTTATGATGATCTGTTGTCATATGTTGAACGCTTAAAAGGATAGTTCAGCTAAAAATGAAAATTGTCATTAATTATTCACCCTCATGTTGTTTTAAACCTGTAAGATATTTTTGATGAAATCTGA
Source organism: Enteromius unitaeniatus (assembly GCA_032359435.1). Taxonomy (NCBI): domain Eukaryota; kingdom Metazoa; phylum Chordata; class Actinopteri; order Cypriniformes; family Cyprinidae; genus Enteromius; species Enteromius unitaeniatus. The sequence goes on along the minus strand of JAUMHI010000058.1, from coordinate 9,793,825 downwards.
TTCTGAAATGCAACTACCACCAAATAATCCATGTTTGTGCTCTCACTGCAGAGACTGACAAGGAGGAGACGAGCTGCTGAATATTGCACTTTCAGTTTTCTTTGTGCACAAAAAATATTCTCGTGGCTTTATACAATTCTATTTAAACAACTTCTAATATGACTATGGAGGATCAGAAAGCTCTAATTTCATCAAAAACATCTTCATTTGTGTTCAGAAGAATGTAGTAGTTCCAGATCTTGAGCATTTCGCGGTTTCATACCACTTTGTCAATTTCAGTTTTCACACAAATAAATAGAATAGAACTCAAAAATATATATATTTTTTTACATCAATTTATTAGTAAATAAATTACAATTTATATGGAAAGCACCCTCCCTCTCTCTCTCTCTCTCTCACTTTGTATTTTCTAAATGGTGTAAGAAGTGTTTATGTGCTTACTGCGGTATAAGCAGAATAACTGAATGTTAAATTATTGATAACTAATGCACAGCCCAACTGTGATTTAGCTTCAAATTGTGGTTGTATTACTACAATGTGCATAAACGTTTTTAATAATGCCTCATCTAACGTCATCCTTTAATACTTAACTGTAAATCCAACTAAAGCATTTGAAGTGTGTGTGTGTGTGTGCGTGTTTGAGAGAGAAAAAGAGACAGAGACTTAGTGAGCGTGAGTGTGAGCTCTTGTAGGGGGGCTGACAGACCCGCTTGCTTGATCAAAGGGACAGAAGCAGCTCAAGCCAACCAAGCCTGAGCAACACACACAATCACACACACACACACACACACTCTCTCCCGGGATGCTGCGCCTCACCATATGCTGAATATTGATTATGATTCTTATTGATTTATGCTCCCGTGCCTAAGCACCAAATAAAGTTCCAAACCTTTTCAAGAAATTACTGCAGTGAGCGTGCACTGCGCTGTCTTTGGCTCTTAAACGGTACAGAGTTTCCTTTTAACCTGAATAATGTCATGTTGTTGCAGATCTCAGCAATCCAGTCAATCTATTTCCGCCGGCGGACTCGAGTGAATCAGCTGGTAAGTTGATTAAAGGAGCACGTGGGCATTCCGCAGCACTGCCACGCTGGTCCTTATGAGCGGGCATGCTGGGAGCTTGGCAGCAGAGATCACAGTTCTAAATCATGGCGGTAAGGGGGATCGGTTGCTCTGACTGCTGCAGGCTGGGATTTCTCTCTCTCTCTCTCCGCTCTATCTCAGACCTTTATATATGCCAGTGTGTGTCATAGGTTCTCTTCCCTGAATGCACCGTCCTCAACGGCTGATAAGATAATGACCATCATCATGAGTAATAGGGGGTGAGAGCGAACTGGATGGAGATGGAATGATAAAGCAAGGGTGACAGAGAAAGCAGAAATGAGGGTAAACAGAATGGGGAGGCGGAACAAGGAAGCAGATTAAGTTAAGGAATTGGGAACGCAAATAAGATTGTAAGAAGAAAACTAGGCTAAAGAGAGCGATGGGCGAGGATTAGCATGCTGCTTGGGTCGATACAGAGCAGAAGTTTGTGTGTGTGCTGGTTTCGGGGTCTTCTCAAAGGAGGAGGCCACTCAGAGGAGGTGACATCAGTGGGGTTTGGCACCGAAACAGGCCTCACTGCGCACAGATGGGGCCCCCGTATGAAGCAGCTAACACACACACACAGACAGAAGTACAGGCTAATGGAGGCACAGGTGGAATAACACCGCCATGATCTGACTCTAGAGACAAGAAATCTAAGCTCAAAGTCGTAAAAAAAAAAACCTGGTTTATTGCTGGTTTATTCTTTGTGTGCCATTGTGAGAACTTGAGCTGTACTGTAGGTGGAAATATGTTTTGATGAGCCTGCAGATCAGTCCTTGCGACTCACCGGCTGCCTCATTAATATGCTTCATAAGTAATGCTTTGGTTTATCAATAATTACCTCTTAATTCATTCCATGGAACCTTGATTATTTCTGTTTAAAGTAAGTCAAGGAATTTTTCACAGAATTTGCCTTAAGCTCCAACACCCCCATCTGTACTCCAGCATACGCACACACACTTTTTCGTGCTTCTGTGTTGAAATGGACCTCAGGCTTGTTGCAGGCGTATGTGTGTGGAAACAGACAGTGCTATAAATGGATAAAGGTTTAAATTCTACAGGCATGTTGTTTCAGCGTATGAATATTTCAATATTTTTCTCAGAGAATAGATTTTGTTTATGGAGTTTAATGTGTGGTAAGTTTTGAAAGTTTGCAGTACAGTTTTTACATAAGGGATTAAGTTGACTACTATGTTTAAAGTATGTTACCTCTGTTTTAAAGACCTTTGCATCTGATTATTATATGTATACTGTACATAAATACACATGTATATATTTAAATAATATATGTAATATATATTTATATGTAAATCATGAAATATATTTATCATACACTCTCAGAAATAAAGGCACAAAAGCTGTCACTGGGGTGGTACCTTTTCAAAAGATACACTTTTGTACCTATTAGATTCAAATATGTACACTTTAAGTACTAATATGTACCCTTTTACGTACCAAAATGGACCCTTTATGTGCAAACGTACTTTTTGAAAAGGTACTGCCCCAATGACAGCTTTTGCACCTTTATTTCTGAGTGTGTATGTATCTATTTTTTTTAATATATGCACACACGCATATAATAGCACGTGTATTTATATAAGCATATTAATGGTTGATTGATTAATGAAATTAATCAATTTGAAAGCACTCATTTATAAACTTATATATTTATATGTATTTCTATAGTTTTTGAAAGAACATTATATGGTCAGAAATACAGAACAAAAGTGACGTACATGTATATTAATATATCACACACACAAATATACACTGGATCATGAATAATTAAACTCAAAATAGTATAATGCAATAACCCAATATAAGCCCTCTAACATATGTGAGTATTAAACAGCGGCTTTTATTACTAAGGCTTTATGTATTGTTTCACGGGTGGTGAATTTAAAACCCACAGCTCTTCTGAGGGAGTCATCTGAGTTTACAGTAAACGTAAATGTCTTTGAGCGCAGGGCCGTATGAATCCTGTTGTACACTGACTGTGCTTAATGAGGCTGTTCTTGAGTTTCCATCATAAAGTCTTAATCTGTTGTGTTTACTGAGAGGATCAATGCCTTCCACGTCTTCCCCAGTTGCTCTTTGACCTGTGGCATGAGTTGAGGTCAGTTCACACACACCAAGCTCTGATCTGTGTGGTCTGTAGTTTATGATAATCAGCTCTATGATCAGAGAAAGATGTTCAGTCAGGCTGTGGGCAGAAGGAATGATAGGCTGTATTGTTCTATTGAATGCCCCCATGAGGATGAACCCTGCAGCCGAAATGTCAGCACGTCCGCCCACGTGCCAAACCGAAATGACTGCCACAAATATGCAAACTTTTTGGGTTGGATCCCGACACTGTGCTGCCACGATGGCAGTGTGTTATGGCTCGATCTAAAGGCTGGATACATGTAGCGTGTGGGTTTATGGTGGCAGTCATTCCTGGAAAGTAGAGCGGAGCGAGGATCTGTCCTTGACTAAACCCTCAGCTGCAGGAACCTTGTACAGTATCACCCTACACAATACTGTCAGTAAATCCATTGAACATTTATTATTTCAGTGTTATGTGTGGATACTCAATCATGACACTTATATCAAATATATGTGGTTCTGGTAACCTTTTGTTTTAACGTTTTTGCATGGTTTAATTGCCATAATTATTAATATTGATGTCAGGTTGTTCATCCAAGTAACCGAAACTTCCTCTCTTATATCACACCTCATAACCACTCTCATATTTCATATAAACACATCTGACATCATCTGATGATTTTGATTGTATTTAAAAGGACCTCAGTGGACTTCACCAGTAATAATGTTGCTGTGTGCATCCTGTTGTGATTCCGATTGTTTTGTATATTATAATAACTTTTTTCCTTTTTTTTTCGTCTTTTTTTTAAAAATGGAAATTATTCGAAAATAAACCCCAACAGGGTGATCGCGACCTCAAGTGTGTATTTTTTATATTAACAATATTGACCAAGTGGGTTGTCTTCCTTTCTTCCCACAGCTTTTTTTATATCACTGGTTCATTTAGACTTTGAATAGGTTTATTTTCCCTGCTCCCATAGCAGGGTTGTCTATAAAAAGGGAAATTTAAAAAAGCCAACTCTGATAACAAGATTTTTCATCCCAGCATGTTCTCTGTATTCAGCGGCTCTACCAGAAAACAAAATTGCTGGAATATTATTTGAGAGAAAATTGATTTGGAGGGTAAACAAAAACTTGCCTGAAAAGATGCAGGCAAATACAGAATAAAGAAAGCGTGTGAGAGCAGTTCACGTAACAACCTATAATTGTAGGAATAATATAAAAAAGCATATTGCATTCAATTCATCTCCTCTGCCCATGCTCCCTTTGGTCTGTCTTTACTCATTCTCTGCTGATTTACTTGCCTGGTGTGCAGTCCTCTTTCCTCTCCCTTAAGCCCCAATTTATCATTCTGTTTCTCTCTCTTCTCCTCTCCTCTGTTCTGTATCGCGTCGTTCCCTCAGGCCTCATGCTAGTCACACCCTGACACAAGAATCAAAGAGTTCTTCTAACCTCTTCTCTCTTTTCATCATTTTATCATGACATCCCTTCGACATCTCCGTGTACTTCTAATGGCATTGTTCCCAAGGAAAATGACACTTTTGGTGGAAATCACACTTTAAATCACCGAAACATTCTGGGTCAACATAAGGCTCTGATGTTTTTAAAGAGCAAAGTCTGGGCCGTGGAAAGGTCACAGAGCGGGTTTCAGTTACTAGTTTGTTCTCCCGTCCAGGCTGAGACTGGACACCTCACAATCCTGTGCCATACAGCAGATTTGACAGCAATAACCGCTATTAAAATGGTTTCCCAAACATGTAATTTCGTTTCTTTCCAGAAGAACGCAAAAAGAAGAGATTTGTAGAATCTTAATGTATCATTAATTTTACAACAAATTGGGTGTATTATCTATTCATTTCAATCTTATTCAATTCACAGTTGGCAAGTTGTGATTGAGGTCCAATGGTGTTTAGCATCAATAACATGAAAGCAGTTTGAGATTATTAGTGAATAAAGTTTCAGTCTTTCAGTCAGTTTCAGAGTTGTTGTATGGCTTGTACACTGCTCTTTAAAGTGAATTTTGTCCAGCCCAGTTTTCCCAGAGGAGGTGAAGGAGGCTGAAAAAGTATGAGAAAACCACTTAAGAATAAAAATGAATATAGTAATAGAAATGTTTTATAGTGTAATAATAACAGCAGTCCCTCTTACTCCCTTGTTTAGCTGATTAATTAGAGTGCTGTGAGTCTGACAGGGTTTATTTAGGAAATACAATTACACAATCTTTCTGATCTTTATTCAGCTGTAGATTTAACTATTTAGTAGCAATATAGTATATAGTATCCTGGCAAGGGGCGGAGTTTCTTCCTCCAGCTGCTCTCTGTGCGTCTTTGGCGGATTTTACATCTTTCACCTCACCTCTCTCTTTGCCTTCGACTCTGGTTCGCGCTTTAGGGGGCTCGCATTCTTTGCGGCTCTGCCTCTTCCGCGGCATGCGTCCTTCGGGGCAGCTCGCTTCCGGGTGGCCGCACTCACCTGACGGCTTGCAGCGACTCCTCCTCCGCACCCTTTCAGGACCCACGAGGACACCTGTGTGCATGCACAGGGGAAGAGACCGGCCTCTCGAGGAGAGGCGTGTTTGATCCTTTAATGGTGGCGGTGATGAGGCACCATTTGATCCAGGTGTGCCTCATCACACACCACCAGACCTGTCCAGTCCTGCGCCCCTCCTCGCATCTGCCAACTCCTGTTGGGAGCCTGGTGAAGGGCGGCGCTGAAGAGACGGCGAAGGCAATAATTGGCCATCGAGGCGGCTGCCTTGCCACATTCCCTCCCCCAAGCGACATTCCCCTTGCTGATGCGCCGCCCCCCGCTGGTGTGGTACCTTCCTCAACCAGGCCTCATACAGTCGGAGTGGGCTGGGCAGGGGTACCTCTCCGGGCTGCTCACCCTCCCATTCGACGTCGATGCCAGGGAAAAGGAGATAAAGGGAGTTAGTGTCAGCTTTCAAAAGCCACGAGTAATGACTCTTAGTCAAAAAGATTGGTCAGTTACCCCTTCGGTGGCTGGGAGGCCTCCTCCCACGGTTCTCTGCCCCGGCGCTGATCCTCCTGTCGTCTTGAGCGAGAGGGGAGTGACGTCATCAGATGGCGCCCACTGTGCTGATTGGCTCCGCCCTGCCCGCATTCTCCACCAGATGTCACGTGATCGAGCCAAGACACAGTGGGAGTGACGTCACGCCTCGGAGAGGCTTTTATTAAATAAATACAGAAAATAAAGTGTCCTGGGGAAATAAAGTGTCCACAATAAAAGGGGAACTGGTGTCCTCGTTGTGCTGCTTGAGTACGGTGAGGGAAAGGAAGTGCAGACGGGAAGAGGGTCCTGGCAAGGGGCGGAGTTTCTTCCTCCAGCTGCTCTCTGTGCATCTTCAGCGGCTTTCACCTCTCTCTTGCGGCTTCTTTGCCTTCTACTCTGGCTCGTGCTTTAGGGGACTCGCATTCCTCGCAGCTCTGCCTCTTTCGTGGCACGCGTTCTTCGGGGCAGCTCGCTTTCGGGTGGCTGCTCTCTCCTGATGGCTTGCAGCGAGGAGAGGCTTGTTTGATCCTTTAATGGTGGCGGTGATGAGGCACCATTAGATCCAGGTGTACCTCATTTGGAGGACAGACAGTGTAGTCAGAAAACCTCTACTGATTTTGTCCTTTTGGAGGATGTGAACTTTCTACAATCAAACTACTATACTGTCATGGAGCTGTATGAAAATATAATTTCTATATTTGTTTTTGAAACAGAAATAACATGCAAACTTGAAAGTAAATCATACTACAATTTTCATTTCTGGTGAACTATTTCTTTAACAGCCAGTATGTTCATGTCAATCCGCCTTTTCTCTGATATAACTGTTGGAAATGTTGATTTTAGTTATACATTTATTTTTATGAAATTTCCCAGAGCAAGCCCCATATCAGTACTGACCTTTCAGATGGCAACTGTACAAATAACTGATGATATTTGACCCCTTTCTCCTTTATTCCCTAACTTTTGGCCATTGGAATACAGCAAAGTCTGGGTGCACTATGAAGTGCAAGGAGTCACTTCTGGTGTTATGATCTGAGCAGTTTAATACATTGCTGTGCTGTCATGACCCGAGAATAGCACAATGTTACAGTAATGACACAGCTGAATATATCACACAGTATTCTCTCTATCCAACGCAAAAGCTCCAACCTCCTGTCTTCTCTCTCCCCTTCTTTCATCACTTTGCCCTATTCCATTTCCCAAGCCTCTCTCCTCTTATCGGGTTCGATAACGCACTCTCTCTCTCTTGTGAACCCCACTCTCTTCCTGAGAAAAGTAAAGCAGCTGTTTTGCTCCAGCTATCCCAGGAATGCCTGTTTGAAACCCAGTGTGAACTGAGAGACTATTATTACCAAAGGGACACATAAATGAATGCTCCAAACCAGTGGCCTCCTTGTAAAGCATAAAAACTGTATTTTCAACATTTACAGTAGCCTGTGTTTCATAGAGTGAATTAAAACAGTATTAGAGGTGATACCCAAAATTGGATTAATGAAGTGCCTTCACAATTAAATCGAAGCACTACTCAGCGCACCATCCTTTTTTAATAATTAGCAATAACCTGTAAAAAGCTCTTGTCTCGCGTTCACTCCAGCAGCGCTTTACTCGTTTGGGGAGAGGAGAGGAGAGGGGAGGGGCGCACGGTCACCTTTTGTGCAAATATATCAGCCAAGTCACTGCCATCCGCATCAGATTTCTTGCGCCAAGAAGGACGGGGGAGCGCACAGCATTACTGCGAGTGAGCGTGAAGGAGCTGTACCTAGACTAGAAGCTGCAAAGAAACACAACGACGCGACGCCAAACAAAGCCGCCAAGTTGAGACGCAACTATGGAGAGCGTGATGTTGCAACGGTTCAGGATTTGCTGCACCTTGCTTGCTTTAGGGCTGCATGGTAAGTAATAACTGTGCTTTAAAAGAATAGAGATTTTACTAAGTAATTAAACTCCTACGTTGTTTTTGTTTTCTGTTAACCGCAAGGTTTTCTACCTGTTTTGTGAGCATAAATGTAATTGCATGTTTGAACATGGAGTAAATTAAGAATAGGTTACTTTTTTGTTGGTTCTTGGAACAACCTGTTACCTTGAAACCTGTATGGAGGAGAAAGGAGCGCAAGTGTCGAAAGCAACTTTGGGGACTTACGAGTCGTTGCGCAGAAGACATTTTTAAACACTTACTTAAAATAAATAGCGGTTTTGTGGCTGTTGGCGTCTTTGGGGGTCTTATGTTAAGTCGGGGAATGGTTCAAGGGTTAACAAGCCGGACTGGTTTTGGTGTTTGAGGAGGGGAGGGACACACGGCTTCTCCGCTGCACTTGAGAGCCGGACAGACGCGCGTAATTTCATCCGAGTTCAAGTGTGCAGCTGCGGAGAATCTAAATTCATTTAATGTCAGTGTGATTCTGTGATATTGAAACGCTGGCTAACTGCATGATCTCATACGTATTACTATATTTTTACATTTTGATCAACGCGAGATAATGGCGTGAAACGAATTTTTAAATTCTAGTTTACTCATTATCTGAGGTTTACAGTTGGGTTCACAATATTACAATTACAATTCATAAAAAAATATATACATTTCTTGTGTAGATAAACTACCCTGTACTACAGAATTATGTACGATACAATACAAACACCACAGTAAATATATGGGTATATGCAATATTTTTGAACAAACAGTAGAATCGGGCTGTACCTCCGTAATATAGCTATACCTAAATGTTCAAAATGTTTTTTGTAGCTTATTTATTCATTGAGAGCTTATTCATTAAAAATAATATCTCTTGTTAATATTATGTGAGAATATATGAATCCGCTCCGTTGGGCTGTAACTGTCTGCGGTTCAGTCTGTAGCAGTTTTGTTCTGCTTTGAAGTGTTTGGCTTTTCGATGACCAATGATTTTTCTGCACGAAGGAACTGTGGCCCCGCCTCTAACCCCGCCCATTCTCCAACTACCACCTTTCTCACGTATTATCACTTTGAAAATGAAGCCTAAATTCAAATGACCGCATGTTTGTATTGCGGATAAGTTTCTTTTAATTCAACACCAAATTTACATCTATGTCTGGCGATTTGACTTGAGTCAACACTGAAAGTATGTCTGTTATCCTAAACATGACTGGCCTTAAGTGAGAACACTCAAATAAAGAAGCTCTCTCCAAAAAATAACCCTCCCAGGCAGACATTCTTCCCCATCCCAGAGGTACTAGCTTTTTATCTTTCTATCTACTCTTAAGGCTCTCTCGCCCCCCTCCCCTACTGTGTATCTGCCTCTTGCAGCATACTCACCTTCTTTCAGTGCTGCGGCTATCTGCAGTCTTTTTTTACCTACCTATCTTATCCCTCAGCGCCATGCCTTTCTTCCGTTGTTTGAGGCTCTTCTCATGTCCAGTGTGAAAATACGTGTGGAGCAACAGACAGATGAAGCGTTTCTTCTGATGAGCTCACTCAATGCTCCAGGGTGCAGCGTTCGGGTTTAATACACTGATCTGTGATGCAGCTGTTGCTCTGAAAGCAGGTCCTCTGAGATCTTCTCTTCTGTAGCTGTTTTTCCCCTCTCTCTTTAACTCGAACGTCATTAAGAATTGACTCATTTTTGCATGTGCTTTAATTGGGCCGATCAGGGGATCCTCAGTTTGATGCCAAACTATCTGATGGCCGGACTGTTCTGGCAGTTTCTCTCAAACCGCATGATCCTTGACTTCTCAAACTAAGCAAGGTTGAAAACTGCAACACTTCCACAAGCTCTCCAGCCTCTTTTCTTTAAGTGCGTCAACAGGAAAACCTCTTTTAATGACTTTATCCTCTTTCTGGGCATAAATTTCAATTGATTTCTAGCGTTTAACTGGCAAATGACAGCTGCTGGAACTCTGCCCGTTCATTTCAATTTGTTGCCTACCTCTCCCCGAGGTACGCCAGCCTCTGTTCATATAATTTGCCTTATAATGGAAGTCTCAGTGATTAGCATTTAAAATGGTTCCCGTTCAGCCTCATATTGGAGCCACCTGACCTTGTTACTGTAACCACAAGAACTGATTCCAAAGCAATACCCTTCCAGATGACATTTGCACAATATTATTTGCATTTTCAAGTCTCAGTTGCATATTCTTAGGAGGTACCTCCACGACTCTGAGCGTTTGATCGTGGTGGGATGTCAGAAGGTGGCGGAAAGAATCATTGAGACAGCTTGTCAGCTGAGTTTAAGAAACCTTGCAGAAACAACGCTCTTTCCTTCTTTGTCTATTTCCCCTGCTCATTTCCTTGCTTAAATTTTCTCCTCAGCAGAACCTCCCCAACCACAGCAGCATCAAACGCAAGAGCGCTTGCACACATACACATCACCCCCCGCAGCCGGCAGTAATTATTATGGAATTAGGAGGCTTCAAATTAAAACCCGATCTTTGTGCTGGGCCAACAGATAAAAGCCAATCTGAGTTGGCTTCTGTGAGCTCAAGGCTCCTATAGATATCATCACGCACACACCTGCGCATGAATCTAGTCACGCACACCTGTGTGTGTGTGTGTGTGTGTGTGTGTGCAGCGTAAGCCCACGCGTTGCAAACCCAAGGTGCTAATTTGGTTGGCGATGATGTTAGTGGTGGAAAGAGCCGGTGAAGTGTACGATTGGGCTCGCTTGCTGTGGGCCCCAGTCTCTCGTATCAGCTTTGTGATTCATGCTCGTGAGGAGGGGGGAGTCACTGCTTGGAATGAGAAGCATTCAGCAGGGGACAGGTTACATCTCGCCCCCTGACTCTTCAACCCCCCGGATTCTCTCTCTTTCAGTCCCGTCTCTATTTCTCTGTCTCTCGTTAGTTCGGCACAGATGGACATGCAGGCTGCCAGTGAAAGCAAGTCACGCAACCACAACACACTGGTTTTAATCCAAGATCACAATATGGCACTTTGCTGCTAGACCATAAAACATTTTTTACATGGCGATCACATTTTAGTGGTTTGACAGACCTCTGATACTGTAGCATGTAGGCTTTTTTTTTAAATTGCAATTGCATTTTTTTTTTTTAGAGAAAATGCAAGTGGATTTTTCAGTCTCTTCATTCATTTCTCCTTACAAGTTCTTTCCTGTGTCCTCTTGGGTTGGTAAAGTGTCCACTGAATGTGCACTTCAGAATCTCGCTGGAAGTAATAGGTCATTTGGGTAATTTTTGCCTAGTGTTTTATGTATTCTGTTAATTCGGGCACAATACTGTATAAAATTTTGAAGTATGCATATTCATATATATCATATATAAATCATAAAGAAGATCATATATAAGAAACTCTGATAGAATTAGAGCTAAATGATTAATTCAACGCCTTTAATAATAATTAAAAGCGTTTGGGCTCGTTTTAATTATTTGGAGACCCATCATGAAAGCTTGTTTTTGGATTGGCAGCAGTTCTTTTGAAAGCCGGTTTGAGGAAAGCTCGCTGCTCACAGCTCTGGCACAAAGCAGCAGCAACCACATGCTTGCACAGAAACAAAGATACTAAGCAGTCTGTCTTTTCAACTTAATATCATCTATAAGCCAGTTTATCCTGATTTATTTTTTTTAGTGTATCTCCATAACCCAATCTAGGCACAATTAGCACCCTCTCATTGACACCAAATCATAAATGTGTTAAAACACTTTTCTAATGTGTAAATATCATTTAACATTGTTATAACATTAGGTTATGACTGATTAGAGAAAGAAGAAAGAAGAACTTTTAAACAAACAAACAAACAAAAAAAATCAGCTTTAAGGTGACACTTCAACTTTGTGTTTGACAAGTTTTAACAGTGCTGATGGCAATCATTGAGAAGCTTTATGATTTATTGAAATGTTTATATTAAGTTTTTATAAGGTTTATTAATGCAAAATCAAAACCTTTAGGATAAATATAGTCCTGCCTGCTGTTAGAACTATTAAAATAAAAATACAAATTCTGTCAGCATTCCCTCTGTTCACTTTTTTTTCCATGGAACAGCTTATCTTCTTTTGTGTTCTGCAGAAAAAAAGACATGGGCAAACGATAACAGAATTGTCATTTTTGGCACGATTAAAAACGATTGTTTTGGTCCTGCTGAAATGAATCTTTTGAAGTATACACGTAAACGTATTGACTGATCTGAGCCACAGCAGTTCAGATGCTGCTGCAGATGTTGCACTCTCAGACAAAACACACACACAGAGTTTTAATGCTGCGGATTAGCTCTGTCTGGGTTGCTTCTGAGTTTGTTAGTCTCTCTCTTTGTTTTCAGTAATGGCAGTGCTGTTCAGTGCTGTTTGTGATCAGTGGGTGACCATTGATGTTTTGGTTGATTTACGGTTGGTATTGTACGTGCTCCGGCATAGATAACTGAGAAGTTGACTGGGAAGACAGACAGTGTGTCTATAGATTCTGTGCTGGCAGGAAAGAATTTATTCACGCAGACCCACTGAGCTCTTTCACTCAGAATTTATAACCAGCACTACTGATAGAGTCATTTCTTCAAAAAAGAATGCAGCATGCCTATATCACTCCTCCCTTCTGTCTGCACTCAAGCCCCCCACCAATCCTCCCATCTTTCGTGAAATCTGGGCCCTGCCCAGTCCTTCGTCGTTCAAACACTCTGCCCACACTACAAAGTATCCGGGCTAGGCAAAAACAGAGATAGAGGAAGCCCGGTAGCCTGCTGCCCTTTGATTTCACCAAGGCTGGAGCTTCAAGGCTGTTATTAGTGGCATACAGGAAACCGAGTATTTGGAAGATATTTTGTGTGTGCGTTATGTCTGTTTTCTGTAAAGGATGTTGAAGTGGTCTGATACTAAAGTGGGCAGCAGAAGGATATGAGGCACAGTGAAAAGCTGCATCTGTGTGTTGGGCTATAGTGCTTTGAAGAATAGGAGCATCGGAGGCTCTTTGGGGAGACGAGGTTAAGAGCGGCTGATCCATTTAGCTGTGGAGATCGGCAGGGTGATTGGCCGACGCAAATCCTGAGGCCTCTCTCAGGCATTCCTAATGGATTCAGGGCTGATGGGTTTCCTTTTGGGGAAAATATCGCTTTTTAGCATGGAACTTAGGTCGTGCTACACTATCGTCCATCTTGTAGTACATTGCCGCATCTCTCTTAGCTCTATTATACCCGTATCGATTTTGAGATGGACATTAGTTGTTCTGAATTGATTTGTTTATCCTAGCAGTGTTTGGGGATTTGGCTTACAAGAAATACTTCATCTTGACGCACTTACATAGCTTGTTCTCTGTCATAGGTGATCTGTCTTATGGTGTGAGTTGGGCTGGACAAAAAAAAATTGCTTAAAAATCCACATGTAAATATATTTATTTACAATATATTTTCCTCTATTTTCACATATTTACCTTAAAATATGTATATATTAAATTCAGCACTGTCAAATGATTAATTGTGATTAATCGCATCCGAAATAAAGGTTTTGTGGATTGTTTATATGTATATAAATACACAAACATGTATTTATATATTTAAGAAAATGTTATTTATGAATATAAATGGACTTTAAATTATGTAAATAGAAATATATAGACGTAAATACGTATTTTCAAGATATTTACTTTATGTGTTTGTATTTATATATACATATACATAATAAATATACAAACAACAACTTTATTTTGGACACAATTAATTGCAATTAATCAATTGACAAAACAAATTAAAATATTCAAATATAAAATAATGTTTTTAAAAACAATAAAAAACAATACATTAAAATTAAATATTTTTCTCATATATTTTCCTTTTATCATTTATCAGAGCTGATTCACAGACATTAATCACACTTATTAATGTCAAGTCTGAATGAGAGTCTTAAGTCATGAGTTGTGAGACTTTTTGAAACTTTATTTATACGATTTATGTATCGTCCAGGTCTAATCGTATCATAGGCTGTTTTCTAGTTTTTGGTTTGTCTTTTGCATCATATCTCAGTTGGACCTCCATTGCAGCTGTTTTAAGCTTTACCTGACGTGCCCGAAAACACAGTCATGTTGAAACAGTGCTTGTTTAAGAGCTCTTCAAACATCCCTTTCCTCACACAGACTATGCCCATTGTCCTCATACTATCAGCTGGCAAACATTCCCTGGAGAACAGTATACTGACGCAAGGGAGAGAAAAGCCTTTATAGCCTTCAGCTTACGGCTGTTTGGTTAGTCGAGCGCACCCCCGGGCTGAGCTATTCACTGTCCCGCACTCGAGAGACCCTTCAAGATGTGGTCTCGCTGGAGATTAAACACACACACAAACACTATGTGTAATCCTGACCCTTACTTTGCACTCGCTCTACCTGGAAAATATACACACAAATAGTTGAGTGCAAGAAATGTGAAAAAGTGCTTTTATTAAACAAGTTTGGTTGTTTTTTGATCTTCACTGTATCACTGTTTAAATATTGTTGGGGTGAATCATAGTTCAGTGGGTGAAACTAAATGTTCAGGTTGTGTGTGTTTGCTTCCGGCTGTGATTTATCATCAGCAATCTCCTTTACAATCCATTTGCACAGCTTGTGCCTTTAATACGAAGGACGCGTTTTTTCCTTGAGATGGTATTTTGCAGTTCTTTAATCTGGTTAATGGTTAGCCAAGCATTGTTAACCTCTTCAACGAAAATGGTCACTGTTTGACGAGCCGCATTGTTGCTTTAACAGTGCTTGACCCGTGAAGTACCACAAGGCCCTCTGCTGAATTTAAAATCGCCTCACATAGATGGATTCATGATAGATGGACTATGTCTGAAAGATGCTGCAGAGGAGCAAGGTGGTTTCCGGGCAATTCAAATGTGTAAAAGAACCACATTTATAATATTTGCACATTAAGTAGCCAGAGGTATTGTGTGTTTGTGACAGACATTTGGGGAAGGTTTGAGTATTTGAGACTGGGGCTTCCCCGTCACACGCTGAGATTGGGTGTCAGATCACATTTCATTTAGTAGACACATGTTCAGGTGATTACCTGCGGGAGAAGAGTGTCTCTCGCTTTACTCAACCTCAACCCCCACAACCTGCTCAGTCTCTGCAACACACACTCTGCTGTCCTGCATGTTGTAAAACCTGTGTGAACATGACTTTGAATATGACCGGCACTAGAAGTTGAAATATAACAAATACTTAACAGTTTAGGTCTTGTTTTATAGTGAAAAAATGTAAACATAATCAAAACAAGATTATAAGATAAGTGCTGACACACACACACACACACACACACACACACACACACACTGGGGTCAAATTTGTATTGAACAATGTAATTAAGTGTCTTTGCTTAAAACAAGAAAAAAAAAACTACTTGCAAAAAGAGAATAGAATAGATGTTATTTTTATTAAAATCATTTGACATGTCTTATGCAATCTGATGCAACAATGCTTGTATAATTTGTCCGGTTTTAAAGATGTTCACTGGAAAAGATGACAAAGAAAATGATTTCGGGTTTGCTCTTACTCTCACTCCTTCCTCTTTATTGAAACCCTTCGTCTCTGTAAATTAGCGAGCGCTCTGCTTTCGTTTGTGGTTAATGAGTGTCCCTGGCTGATAGCTAATCAGGAAGGTGGTATGATGGACCCCAAGGAGCTCAGAGCCAACTCTAATTCTGTTGCCTTGCTGATTGACACTCAGCTTGATAATCATATTCAGGCCTGCGGGGCCCCGGCATTGGTTCCCCCCTGCATAATCTCAACCAATCAGTGATTTCCCTGTACAGCACTAGCCTGACTGACAGCTAGCATGGCTACACTTCCTACTGAGTTTCAGGTTTCGTACCTTGTCATTTCTTAAAGGTTGTAGCCATACATTTCTCTAAAATGAAATCTTATTAATGGCCAGTAATCAGTCTTGGATGGGATTTTCATGAACACAGATGAAGTTTGTAACATTCACATTATGCTTCAGCTCCGATGGGAGGGATATTTTTACCAGCACTAGGATCTCAGAAGATCATAATATACCGGTTTATTGAGTTTGAAGAACTAAAATGTAGCGCAAATGAAAATCTTGTTATGTATTATCAAAGGAAATGGGCTTTGTGCGATCAAATTAAGCTTTCATGTGGGCCAGTAATTCTTTGTTTGCTGTCTATTCCTCACAGAGTCCAGAATCTCTTAAAACACAATTATGCAGACAACGGTGGCATTTGGCTTACGATGGATTAGTTTAGTTCGTTAAAAACACAGAAGCTCATGAAATGGTTCTGCGCTAAGACACACAGGGCTTTAACTCTTCAAGACAGACTTAATTAGACTGTTATTTTGGGAAAAGGTCGTCATGCTTTGGAAGATAGAATCTGTTGGGCATATGTTTGAGGGACTTTGTTGGTGTTGTTGGTGTCTTTGGTCCTCCTTGTGTTCCGTATGGGGTGTGGAACGCCCGCTGACAGCGGCGGCTGTCACTCCCCACCTCGGTTGAACATTTTTGGGACAGCGGTCAGTCTAACCCCTCCGATCATTGCCAAGTAACCATGGCGACGGGCACGTGGAATTCCCTAGTCAATTAACAGTGGGAGTGGGAGTAGGAGCGGGTGTGTGGACGCATATTGACTGGGACGGAGGGGAGGGCTGACCGAGTGAGAACAGAGGACACATGTTCATTAAAATCATCCATCCTGGATCAGATGGTGGATCTGGAGATTCTTCCCTCCCTCCCTTTCTGTCTCCCAGTCTCTTTGAAATGCTTGTGTTGTTGGTTTGGGAGTGTGATACTGTACCTCAGTGGGCTGAAGGCAACTTTCTCACACTGCTCTGCCCTTTTCTTTGTCCTTCATTCATTCTCACTCGCTTTGTTAGCGTCTCTCTCTTTCTTTTGGGGAAGCCCCTTTCCTTCTCTCTTTTCTCCTTTTTTCCCTCTTTTTAGCTGCTCAGTCACTATACTCTATAGACAGTGATGTCATACAGTACAATTAGTGAAAGCCATACATACAAGTCAGTTTAATTAGAACACAGAGAATAAAATCCAAAAGAAGTGATACTCAAACACAGCTCATCATACAGTTATGATCTGATGATAATCAATTAACACTTTATTTTATGGTTACAGCTATTAGTTGCATATTAACATGCATATTACTAGAATATTAGCATTTATCAATGCTATAAGCACATATTATTCTGCATGTCCTTATTCTAGATATCTAATCCTACCCAATATCTAGTCTTAACAACTACCTTACTAACTATTAAACAGCAAATAAAGAATTTATTGAGGGAAAAGTCATAGTTAATAGTTAACAATTGTCACATCTTACTCTTCAGTTCAAGTATAGGGTCATTTATTTATTTATTTATTTTTATTATAATATTTAATTTTAGAATATTGATAGGTATGTTTTTGAAGCAAGGTGGTTGGTCTTTAGTTGGTCCTTAGCTGGTATAAGCTGGTCATGGTGCTGGTCCTGAGATGGTTCTAAACAACTTGCTCCTGCTAAGGACCAGCTCATAACCAGCTCAGGACCAACTTAAACCAGCTGGCCAACTGATGACCAGCTGAATCCATCTCAAACTAGTTGCCATGATTCAAAACATACCTAACTAGCATAATCTGTTATTTTTCAACAGTAAGTACATTTTAAAACTATATTAAAATAGAAAACAATGATTTTAAGTTAGTATTACTGTTTTTGTTCAAACAAATGCAGCCTTGGTGATGATGAAACCTGTTTCAAATTTTGAATGGTGGTATATTATTATTTATTTATTTTAATTTGGTTATGTTGGGTCCAGGGCATCTCACTTTCTGTCTACATGTGGCCACACACACGCACACCCACACGCCCTTGTACCTGTGCAGCAGTTAAAGGACAAGGCTACATTGTTAAGACATTCCTGGGGCTGCTGGAATGCAGGTATTAATGCAGAGTGATTAGACACAGCGAGAGAACGAGTCCAGAGAGGAGGGGGAGTGACAGAAAGGAAAAAAGAAGGACAGAGGGGCAGGATTGGGGATAAATGAGGAGATGGAGTGGGACAGATTGAGGTACAGAAAGGGAACATATTGCAGAAGGAGAAGGACAAATTGTTTTGAACTGAGGAGAGGATTCAATGGCCACATTGATTTTCTATACTTAAAGGGATGGTTTAACTAAAAAAGCACATTCTGTCGTCATTTAATGACCGTCATTTTGTTCCAAACCTGTATGACAGACTGTGAAAGACAAGGCTGTACTTTTACTATGGCCTTACTGTACGGTGAATGAAAACGAAAGCTTTCAAGCTTCAAAAAGGACACAAAATCGATAAGAAGTATCATGCAAGTGGCCCATGTGACTGAAGCCATGCAGTACTAATCACAGACACAGTTATCCAGTTGAGTTAACATCAGTTTTAGTCTGTTTTTTCATATAAAGCCATCAGACGACTTTTGATGTAGTGAATAAATCGCATGGACCACTCTTATGATGAATTCACAATCCTTTTTGAAAACTCCATTCCCTATATACTGTCACTGCTTGGAAAGTATTTAAGTCTTTTTTTTTGTGTTCCTCAGTAGAAGAAGTCACAGGTTTGGAATGATACGTGGGTGAGTAAATGATAACAGAGGCATTGTTTTGGAGGGAACTATCCTTTTAGGTTTATGTGTTGACTGTGTATGAGTGTCAGGAATGTGTTTCTTACTGACAGAACTAATACTGCAGTGTACTGTGTGTGTTGACATTGAAAATTTGTGTGGGGGTGCCTTTCTATCAAACAGGAGCTTGAGAAAATTTAAAATTTAAAAATAGGAAGTGGAATGCCTGGGAGGTCCCAGCATAACGATAGCAGTACCAGCTGGTGATCGGATCTGCCATGGATCTGTGTGTGAGAAAGGGAGGACGTGAGCAGGCGGGGAAGGCGGGGGTTGCCTGTTGGTGCTTCCATGGTGAGGGCTGCATTGCCAACCAATGTCAGCCATGCCATCTCTGCTATATGGCCAGGTGGCATCAACCAACAACATGTCCTGGCATCAACTACTACACACCCCTTCCAACACACAAGGTGGTGTAATCAATGTCAAAGTCAACCTCCTCTACCCCATGATCTGCCCTTACCCCTCCTTGAATCCCTACCCATCTCTCCATCTGCTTCCTGTATGTCCTGTGCAAATGGGTTGAGGTTCCATGTAACATTTGTGGGAGTCCCATATCTTTCCTTACCATAGCTCTTAGTAAAAATATATGACACATTTTACGTCAAAACTCAATTTTAAGGTTTAATTAAAGCTGAATTGTGTAGTTTGGTTTGAAGTGGTGATTCTGTTGATCAAAAATCATCCTTTTTTAAGTAATTTCAGAGCAAAAGCATACATATCTGTACATACTGAATATTGTTACAATTCCGGAAAATACTAATGCATGCTTTTTTTTAATGTCAGATTGCATCAGAAAAGCACTAGTTAATGAACAAGCAAGATTGTGTACTTTTTGCCATTTTCTTATTGCAGTCTTGATCTTTCCATCTATCTGTGATTCATAGTGTAAAGTGTTGTGTTGAGCTCTGGATGATGTGACAGAGAGGGAGAGAGACAGCTGGACACTCACGGCTGCAAAGATCAGCTTACACAAACTCACTGGCATGTCTGGCTGCAGTCTCCCTCTCTTTCTGTCCCTCGTCTCTTTCGTTCCACTTCTCTTATTTGCTCGGACCATTGCTCTGTTTCAGTCAAACAAACTCCCTGCACACACATGGTGCTATGTGTTACGGTAGAGTTGTCATCTTGTGTTGGTTTATCCGGAGTGGAGCTCAAGCCTGACATCAAACACACAACTAAACAATGAAGTCATGAAAACAGGATGAAACTGCTCTGGGGCAGTAACCATGAGCCCCTGTCTACAAACACACACACACATACACATTCAAATGGAAACACGTTTTAAAGGCATGACTCCTCAAGCCCCTGCCGTGTCATTCATTGATAAAGAATGGAGCGGATTGCACATGGAAAAATCTAGAGCGTGCAGATTGAGTGACAGACAGGCAGAAACTACCCCAACACCCTGCCCCCTTCTCACCCTCTGCACCCCCTGTTTTTGAGGTGACAGATGGCTGTGTTTTTTTCCCTCTTTCTTTTCTTCGATCACTCCGGTCTCTCTTCTTTATACCTGCCTGGACACGGACCCTGTCTTCTCCCCTCTCCAGCCTCGTAAAACCCCCACTCCTTCAGCAAACATACTAAAATCCACGCTTTACCCAAGAGTCAGGACACAGCCTGGGGCCGTGCAATCTTCTCCAGGTGTGTTCTTTAAGATGGGAACAAGCCTAAGATGTCAGCTTTGTTTTGGAACATAGTACACAGATGAAGATATCAAGCTGGTCCAAGCTGGTCCAAGCTAGCTATTTGTTGACCACCAGAAGAAAGTTTTGAAAATTTCTTTTAATCTTTGTCATCCTTTTCTATCAAAATGCTTGCTACTAATGTGAAAATGCAGAAAATCAAACCTGAGAGTGAAAAAATGTCTGATGAGAATTTCGGATTAGTTGTGCAAGGACCTTTAAGCTCACGACCTCACATTGCAGCGATCAGTTACTTTAATAGCCAGCTAGCTTTACCTGTAATATTCACAAACATTACAGATCGTGCCACAGTAGCTCTTTAGGGATTTATTGACAGGTCTAATAAAGCATAGAAGGGCTAGTTTCCATATCTGAAACTTCCCTCTCCTTCTGCCACACACTGATACTGTTACTCACCACGACAGTCTGTGTTTGTGTGATGTGTAGCAGATAAACTGTGACATATCTTTTCATATCAGAGGTGTGCGTATAACCTGCCTCACCAGCCAGTCACAGGACCGAAGAAAGAGATTACATTACGTTCCTTTAATGTTTGTTTTTATCATGTTTTTCAAATACTTCTCATATCTGAGCTCTGCGTAGGATGTCTTTTGCTTTTGAAATGTTATTGTGTGGAAGCTTCTCCATTCTTGGAAATTATTTTAGCCAAGAAGGATTTGTGCCGACTGATAGTGTTGTTTATTTGCATGCGTTGTCTGCTTCGTGGTAGCACCGTTCGGAATTATGCAAATCAGGTAACATGGCACAAGAATTGAAATACTGCAAGCGAATGTGGCGCAACTGTTTAGCTACTTCACCAATCTGATTTTGCGTGTTTGAATTACAAAAGACATAATGGGACACAGAGGAGGCAGCAGTAGCCTCTGTTCTTATCGCTTCCTTTCACTCAAGGTTCCAGCTCACTGCTCTTCACTACGGCTCTCTCCAACTATCCCTCCTCTTATCTCCACATGCCCGAGGTTCTGTCCATCCCGCCAGAACAGTTGAAGCAGAGTGGTCTGTGTTCAATTTCATCCATTTTTTCATAGCTTTTCTCCTCATTATTTTCCTTTTACAATTAGATCTCTCTTCCACAGTCGCTAGAAGCCATAGTTTTAAAATGAGTTCATTACACAATGACTTTCACGGGGGTTTGCTTAGGGGGTTGGAGGGCCGACGTTTCGGATGGCTTCCCCCAAACATAAAAACTACTTGTTTTGTCTATTTAAGCTTTTACGGTCTGCATATTTACATTGATATTTATTTAAAGTGTGGTTTGTGGTCTTACATTTTTCATCTGATGAAAAATACAAAGTTTCAACTCAATAACTTTCAAGATGAACTTCGTGAGTCAGCTGTGTGGTAAATGTATTCATGACATGCAATTCAATTTAGCTTACAAGAACGATTTTTAGTCCCAACCAGATTTTTTATGCTGCATTATTTTAATACCACCCCTTCCTTTGGTCTTTGATTTCCACTGGGGAGGGGTTTAAGCTTAATTTCCTGAAGTCAGACCACCAAAATGTGAAAATCCTCCCTCTCTCTCTCTTGCTCTCTTTCACTTCCTCTCTCCCTGTCCAACTGTAATTGTGAACAAAGCGATAATTTGTCACCTGCTGCCCTAATGATAAACATCATATTTTTTTAATCATGCAATGCGGGTTCTTCCTTCATGTCTTTGATCTCTCTACACTTTTTGGCTTTATACTTATCTGTTTCTCAGCAGACCATGAACTCCCTGTCTGTTTCTCCCTCCCAGTCCTATTCATGCCTGTGTTTATAAGTCTCTTTTGCGGGCGTATGCAGTATGTGCGACGAACTGTATTGTATCTGTTTTTATGTTGGTGTCTTTGAAGCAGTGTAAATTAGCTAACCTTGAAAAACAGACATCCAATTATTGTTCTGCCCTTGTCTGTCATTGTCTTTGGTATGAGCAAACAAGATATGTACATTTTATTATTACATTCCACACTTGTGACATGGAATAGACCTTAGGGTAGCGCCATATTTAATATTTCAGTGCATCCAATGGACCGATTTGTTGTTTCTCAACATACAGTTGTGACTTCAACACTTCAAAAGACAAAACTCCATATAACAGTTGTGAAATTACATGATCTAGGATCTTCATATAGTGCATAGCATTGTAAAGACCATGTAAAATTTAATTTTTAGTCTAAACTGATAGGTCAATCGCAGCATGCTACCATCAAATATTTGTACATTCGTACATTCAAAAATTTTCCATGCTGTCCTTTTATGAGCTTTTGTGTTTTCAACGCTAAGTCACAGGGAAAATCCAGGTATTTACTTGGTTTCAGCAGGTAGTGGAATGTCTGAATCAGATCTGGAATCAAAAATGGAGATGAAGTTGTGTTTACTGACAACAGCTGGACTGGAAGGTGGCGTGAGCAACAAGCACATCCCAGAATCTGAGGAACGTCTTTCTATGATCATAAAAAGAGAAAGATGCAATAATGCGCACATCCGATCCTCATATCCCCTTCACAGCCTTAAGGAACCCCTGTCTCCACATCCGACGTTGAGTGACGGATTTTAAACAGCTAGGAGAGAGTGTGTGTGTGTGTGATTATCTCAGTCTGGGATGGTGTCGTGGATTCCATGTGTGGTCCTCAGCAGGATGTTTTATTCCACCTCCCCTCACTATTTGTGTGTGTGTGTACTGACACTCCATTTTCATCTCCATTTTTGTGTTTACAGACTTTTCTGGCTCTGCTCATTAATTATAGCGCTCTATCCCTGACACTCTTCACTCCCCCCCCCATTCTATCTCTCATCTCTCTAGTTCCTGGCTCCTGCAGGTTGAGACGTGTTATGTCTGAAATGCAGATAAGGGCGATTCAGCACTTCACAATGCAGATCCCAATCTGTACCGCAGCTCGCCCAGGTTGG
>JAUMHI010000058.1:9743832-9757053 GCA_032359435.1 Enteromius unitaeniatus | reverse complement strand
CTACAATCTGTATTGTACTAGCGCTATAGAAATAAAAGTGACTTAATGATGTAACCTGTGGAAAGTGTCATTGAAAAATAACTACCACTAATATAAAGATTGACGGTCTTGTCTGGAACACGCAAAACGAGTACAAGAGACATGGTGCTTTTTTCCCTTTTCTTTCTTTATTTTGTCAACAAAACTAGTAAGAAGAGAAAGAAATAGAAAAGACATTAAAAGTTTAATTGGAGAGGCACTTTTTTGGAGAGGCACAAAAAATCTCCTTTTCTCCAACTGTATGTGTGTGAGGGACAGTTTTTCAGTTCAGGTCAGTTATTCAGTTGACACTTCGGGGCAGAACTTGAGGAGGACTGTACATCAGCATCCCTTGACTGTGGCAGCTCTCCATCTTTCTGAAGTTGACTGGCCCAGTCCTGTCTGTAACGCTCTTGCCAGAAACTGATCCATCCATCTGAAAACTGCCTTGAGTTTTTAGAGTGTGGCGACCTGATGCGCTTCATTAATACTGAATGTGTGTGTGTGTGTATGGTCTCCTCTCAGTGTGAGTGTCTGTCGATGTGTCTGCTGCTCACAGTCAGAATGTCTCCTGTCCATCTGCTTCTCTCGCCGTTCATCACACACACTCTCTTTCTTTAAATCCGATTATCTTTACCACTCACTATCGCTTGCACCCACCCGCACGTGCCCTTGACCGCACCCATCCAGCCCCTGCTGAGGTGGAGATTGAACAGAGGAGGCACTAATTGCCCTTAATTGCCCCTCTGTCTGTCCAGCTGCTCCCCCAGGCAGAAAAGATGAGTGGATAAGTAATATTGATCAGATATAAGTAATAAGAATAAAAAGAAAAGTGGAACAGATGTTGGAGTTTTAAACAGATATTATTAAAGAGATAGCTCACCTAAATATTACATTACTTGCCTTCATATTGTTCCAATGCTGTATGACATTCTTCGGTTGAACAAAAATATATTAAAAAGATAAGCCATCAAAAAAGAGTGGATTCCAATTTTTTTTTGGATAACAGTCACAAACCAAACAAGGTATTATTTGATATTCAGGGTTATTATACTAAAGGCATAAAAGAAAAAAAACTAAGCATTTTTTATTACAGCTAGTTGCAAAGACAACATTCACTTTCCTTTAGTCTAAATTAATGTGCCAAAAAACTGCAAAATATATAGACTGAACTATATAGACTATATAAAAAGTCTGTAATAGTGTCTTAGTGATGGCACAATACTGATATTGTATTTCTTAATAAATGAGCTGTGATTTCTAATGGATATTTCTGACCCATGAGATGATGTCATCTGGCTGTTTTCCCAGTCATGTGGACATTTATAGTGCCTCATCAAACAATAATGGACATCTCAATATGTAATTTTCGTATATATTTAGAGGCACCAACCAAAACCATAAAAATAAAGATTGTTTTAAAACAGATTTCCAAAGCATTTTCTTGAAGTGATACTCTTTTAGGAGCATAAAATGGTCTGTCTTAGAGCTACAAACCAGTCGACCAATTAAAAAGATAATTACATTTATTACTTTACACACTGATTTATTAAATAGAATCAATGAAACTAATTACATAGGAAATGTGCTGAGAAAACCACCAAATGGAAAGTCTTTTATTGCAGAATTGTTAATTATTATGTACTGGTTAATTAGATAATGAATAAAACATTATCTTCACTTAAACCTTATAAAAAGACGACGTGACAGAGAACGTGCACTTGACTCCTTGCGATGGCCTCTGCCTTCAGACTTGGATCATTCTTCACTCACATCGGATGTTACAACACCGTCTATAATGCAATATGTCACATAATAGACTGCTTTAGGCTGCTGGTTTCAGATAGGACTATGTACAATGATGGAGATTAAGTAAAACCAAGAGTAAAATGAAAAAGGAAATAAAAACACGAGTGCTGTTTTTGACTGTAATATTATGGACTATAGAGGATGTATTTGAGAGATAGAGAGAAAGAGAGAGAGAAAGAAAGAGATTTGTTCTTTGTAAATGTCAACACATACTGACCTTTGACCCCACTATTACATACTGAGGTCTCTGAAACGTTCTCTGTCAATCACCAGAGGAATGTCACACCCACAAAACGACAACAACAACAACTCTATAATGGATATACACATATTGCAAATATTTTTTACATTTCTTTATGATGTGTGCTGTTTATATCAGCTCATTTAATTTTTGTTGAGTGCTAATGCAGAGCACTGGATCTGTCTGGTGTGTTTTGCTCCCTGTGTTGATTTGATTTGGTTTTAAAGGCAAAGTAGCCTCTTTTTGTTTCTTCTGAACTGGTTTTAATCCCTCAGACCTGTATGTGTAACACATTACAGTGGTCATGAGCTGTTTGTTTGGGTTCTGTGGGAGTCATGAGAATCTGTTAGCGGGAGTGTTTTTGTGTGTTGTCTATCAGCCAGAGGCATCTAGGGAAGAGGGAGGATCCTAGAAAAGATTATTGTCTGTCTGGATGCCACACTACTCCTGTGATCTTCCTAAACAAGGCAGCTCCATGCTCATATTACACATACACACAAAAGGACTCTTAATCTGGGTTATTACAGAACAAAAAGTAGTCTGAGATTGGAAGTGTTTTGAAAAACATAAATAACTTACTGTATACGTTAGTTTAGTGTGTAGCTCAAAATGTGCCAAATTATATTTAATATTTAATGTTTATAAGAGTTTGTTTTATGATCTGAGGAACTGTTATATATATTTTTTTTTTCTTTAGCATTGATGCATTAATTGATCAAAAGTGGTAGTAAACAGAAGATTTAACAGAAGGGTTTTCTTCAATTTGAATTTAGGAAACACTCTAAAATATCTGTAAGTGACATATCACAACATGTGCAAACATCTTAGTGGAGAAATAATCCACTAAAATTCTATTAAATATTCATGTTGTTTCCTAATTTATTGCCTTCGGAATCATTGAAAATATACTGAATTATAAAATATATCACCCAGTGTCACTGTGGACTCCCTAACAAGCTCCTACTTCCCGATTTCATAAGAGCAAAGGGTTTTCGAGGGTCTTTTTTTCTTTCTCTCTTGCACCTGGTTCTATGCAGCTGGGCTTCATGTTTGGAGGCAGCGGGAACACAATGGCTGTTTCAGACTCACAGCGTGTGGATCATTTCTCACTGCATGTGACTCTGAGGCTGCTGCAGTGAAAAGCTGTCTGGCAAATTATTATGAGTGTTGTTCACTGCCTATCCAGCCTTCGAACCTTTCCGCTAAAACCAACCCTGATTGTCCAGTGAAATAGCCATCACTACTATCACATATGTAACTTTTTTCTCTTTTCCCTTTTCTTTGCAGTATGTCTGGGTTCAGTCACAGTCAAGGTGACTCCAGTGGTAGAAGTGATTAAAGGAGAGACCGCTAAACTGCCTTGCAGCTACACTGCACCAGGCTCTGC
The DNA here is from genome assembly GCA_032359435.1 of Enteromius unitaeniatus. Taxonomy (NCBI): domain Eukaryota; kingdom Metazoa; phylum Chordata; class Actinopteri; order Cypriniformes; family Cyprinidae; genus Enteromius; species Enteromius unitaeniatus. The sequence goes on along the minus strand of JAUMHI010000058.1, from coordinate 9,753,598 downwards.
TATTGTGGTCCAGTGGTTGATTGTAAGTTCACAAATGATTTTATTTTATGAGTATATGTCGCTTTTTTCATATGATATCTTTTTTTTTGCATGTAAAATGCTGTACTACACTGATGAATATATGTTTCCTTCATTCTCAGGAGGTTGCAGGTGCAAGAAAGCAGATTGCTTTCAAGTCTCTACAAGGTTCTGGTGTTGATTTAGGCACAACAATGACAGATCGCTTAACCATGGGAGATGACCTGTCCCTCACCATCTCCCCAGTCATGGTGGAAGATGAGAGAATCTACATCTGCCAAGTGACCGCAGGAAGTTTAGGGTTCTCTGAAGATAAGACCCAGATCAAGGTTTTCTGTAAGTCTGACTGGAAAATAGTACATATCCTATTTCTTTCCTCTATGTTTCGTTTAAGCACTATTGTCCACTCTTCTCTGATTTCCATGAAGTAAATGAGACATATGGCCAGCCACTTCTACCCCTATTCATTAGTCTTGGGTGTTTTTTATGAGTTTGCCCTGGGTCAATTATGTCTATACAGATTGCATTTGACACTATTGATTAATAGAGTGATTGCACTTGTCATGTTTGATGGATGTCATTTCAAGGGTTATGAAAGCATTACACTAATGACCGCTGATCTGAGAGCAGAGCTCCTTGGTCTTGTTTAACTGATCCCAAATCAGATGCAAAGCATTGGGAGTCTGATCTTACAATGAGAAAACATTTAAGGGAGAAACATTTAATCAGTGATGATGAGGTGAGGTGTGTTTTCTGAAGAGGCTGCATGTTTGTGTAATGCTGAACTTTCACTGATATTAAGAACCGGCACAGAAGTAAGATGAAACCATCAAACTAGACATTCTAAACATGTTCCTTGTGTGTTCCAAAAAATATATGAATAATAGTATATATATATATATATATATATATATATATATGTAAAGTGTACATATATATATGTACAGATGTAAACTGACATGTTTTTTTCAGGAAAAAAATATTCTAGGAAAAATATTAAAACATTGTCAACACATGCTTTTTAAAGACAATAATATTTTTTATTCAGCTAGCATGCTTTTAATTGATCAAAACTGTCAAAGACATGTATAATGTTACAAATGTTTGTTCTTTTTCAAATGAATGCTGTTTTTTTAGCTTTCTATTTTATTTCTAAGGTTTCCACAAAAATATTTAGCAGGATGTTTTCAACATTCATAATAATGAGAAATGCTTCTTGAGCACCACATGACCATATTAGTATGATTTCTTCCTTTCACAAGAACAAAATTTAGTTTTAAAACATAGAAAATTGTTATTTTAAAATGTAATAATATTTAATTTGTTCTGTATTTTTGATCAAATAAATGCAGCATTGTTGTTTTCATAGAATGAACCTTGGGTTTACTATAAAAGGTGGTGATGTATATAATATATAGACCTTAGTCCGGGTACATGGTGTATCTATATCATGATTTATAGAATATTTAATTTATCACAGTTTATAGATTTTTTAAGATTACTTTGCATGTCTCTAATTGTCTAATTGGCCTGCATTATGCTGTATTGAACTTTCAGCCCCCAGCTCAGCAATTCATTATTTCTTTAGAGACCCTCCCCCAGCTGCGTGTGATGGGGTCGCTGATGGCGACACTTTATGAAAAACCAAACAACTGTTTGTGTGTAGGAGGGTGTAGGCTGTGTGGGATATTGTGTGTGTGTGTGTGTGTGTAGACCAAAGAAAACTCTTTGTTCATTTCCCACCCCAGACTGCATGGAGCGAGAGAGGCAGAAATGGCTGTAATAATTGTGAATGAGAGCAGGGGGACTGGAAAACAATGGCATCTCCTCCCTGGAGATGAATGCTGCTGCCTAATGGCTGCACCAGAGGGACATGTCCTTATGTAGAGAGAGAAAGAGACATCCATCTCCATGCATTATCACACATGTTCTGTGCTGCTTTTAAAGTGCCTTTTAAACACATTTTGAGAAAGATTAAGACATGAGAGAAATGCTTTGGTTGAGAAAGATCATGCTGAAGAGACACTGAGAAACTAAGTGCTCTTGGAAGGGATGGCATGACTGCTAATGTTATTAAAAATGATTCAGTTTATTTTTGTACCAGATGACAGCTGAGCAGTGATATAGTGACCTTGCGTGTGAATTGGTGGGGTGGGGGAGAGCTTGCAGCTCGATTTGAAAAGAGAATTAGAAGTGGCACAGTGTTAATGCAAAGCTTTTTTTTAAATATATTTTAAAAATAGTGTTTTTCTTTAGAAAATTAGGGGGCAAATTCCCTAAACAAGTTTATTTCAGTGCAAAAACCTGACTGTTATTTACTAACTAACTTTAGGGGGTGAAAACATTCAAATTTAGTGAATGTCATTTTTTAACTAAATCATTTTCAGCAAAACACACCTTTGCATGCAAATTAGGCTCATTATATTGTGCTTTATTCACTAAATTCGGCACAATTTGCCTGGCACATTTAACGTTACGCTATTACCTCCCACAGACAGCAGGTGGTAAACTGAATTTCATTTATAAAAAAAACTTTCTGTGCACCTTTATTGATTGTGGCAGCAGTTATGCATAAAATAATGATTAAATGAAGATAGCTAGGCATACTGGGTATCTCTGACTTGATTTAAGTTATTAATGAACTTCTTTTTTCCTATTACAGTTCCTCCAGAGAAACCAACAATCACAGGAAATAATCAGGCTATTACCGTCAGTCCCAAAGCTACCACCTCTTCTGAAGTGAGTTTTCTTGTCCGTATATGTCTTTAAATGCTAATTCATTTTGTTCAAGATTACAATGACTTCATGAAGTTTGTCAGAAATCTTGTAACAACATCCAGCGTGGGTGGGGTATGTTTGTTTAGGTGGGCAAGTGCATCAGTAGGAATGCTTACCCCCAGCCTCGTATTATCTGGTTTAAAGATGCCACCCCTCTGCCTGAAGGAAAGGACCAAAGGGAAGGTAAGTGAAAATCAGAAAAGGAATTTTAAATTCCTTTAAAATCTCTTTTCTGCCCATTGAAGAACATTAAGAATACCAACAATTTTGGATTTAGTATATCTGTATATATCTGTATTTAGCATACATATATTTTTCCCCCTACAGTTATATTATAAAACTGCAACTTACATACGCAGCATCTAAAATAATAAACAATTGTGCCTGTGTCCAAATATATATGAACCTGACTATATAAATATATTTAAAGAATGACCAAAGTTGCATTCAATTAGTCAAAATTGACAAATATTTATATGTAAAAATATTTTAAAAATCTAATTAGTTATTTTAAAATTGAGCAGCACATTTGATTTCCTAATTGATAACAATAAGATATGTGTTCTAAGCACAAAATCAGCATATTTTAACAATTTCTGAAGAATCATTTGACATTGATGAATGGCGTAATTTATCTTTGCTGTCACAGGAACAAATTATATTAAAATAGAAAACAGTTATTTAAAATTGTAATAATATTTCACAATATTAAGTATATAAAACCGTTTTCTGTTTTATATATTCTAAAATAAATATAATACTTTCTAGTCCGCTACAATACAGAAATGTATTCAGCACCTTTCAGAATACGTACATATCATTAGCATAGTAGCATTTCACTACTCTTCACAGACCTGTAGACATCTTACAGAGAAGTTAATCTTGTTTCTCTCTTTCTCAGCTGTATATATGATACCTAGTGAGGTAAAGGAAGCCTCAGGCCTGTACACCATGACCAGCACACTGTTCATGAAGCTGGTTAAAGCTGATGCTAAAGCAGTCTTCCACTGCACGGTGGAGTACACCATGCCAAACAAGCAGATCAAACAGGAGAGCTCTGATAAGTTCAACCTCACGCTGCTCTGTGAGTCCGACGTGCACACACTCACAACGTGTCAACCGTACACTCTTTTACCTCAGATTCCTCATACTGTGCTCTCCTCCAATCAGATTCAACAGAAACGGTGTTCTTCAAACTGAAGAATCAGGGGCCAGTGAAAGAGGGGGATGAAGTGCTGATGCAGTGTGAGACTGATGGAAACCCTCAACCAGAGTTTGAATTTCATAAAGGGGTGAGAGACCATTCGTGGCAAATCACAACCCAATGATCTTGCTGTCGATATTACTTTTACTCATGTATTTTCATACTCACTCATAAGGAAACAAAACTGGAAGGATTGAATGGGATGCTAAAATTGAAAAGTGTCACTCGAAAGGATGAAGGAATCTATAAGTGTGATGCTCAGGATTTTTATGCTGAACCTGATGTCGAACTGGACAAAACTCTAAGCCTAAATGTGCACTGTAAGTATCAGTCACAGGCACTATAATTAATTCATTTAACTGGATAAGTTGCTAAATTAAAAACAAAAAACGTTACAAAAGCTTTACAGACCGTCTCCATGGAATGAAAAACAGACTTTAATAAATAGCGTGATGAAATACTTAATTTTTTTTTGTACTGTTTAGATACTGTTAAAGAATTTGTTAATATATCAAATTAAGATTTTATTTTTAATATATATATAAATATATATATATATTTTTTTACAATTTAAGTTTTGGTAATTTTAGTACTTCTAGAACCTATTTTGTAGTTGCCAAAGCTATATAGTAAAAAAAATATATATATATATTTTTTAAATGTAGTATTTGTAGCTTTCTAGTTTTGTCTTTTTTCTCAATTTGTGAATACTTTGAATGCTTTAATATTGTAAAGTCTTTACACTGTGAAAAAAAAATTAAAAGGTGACTTATCAAACTTTTCAATTGCCGTTTTTACAGTGTAGTTATTCCAACAATACAGTGACCTCAATTAATATGTTAATTAAATTATGTTATACTGGTAACATTACTTTTTAAGTATCTTTTTAAGGATAAGATTGGTCTGTAAAGTTTTAAGGTGGGGCTTAGCAAAGGATCAGTTGTTAAATTCAGGTTTAATTGATGTTTCCATCAGCTCTGAGCTATATTCATTCTTTTGTGACTCTGTCAGATCTTGACCCTGTGTCAGTGACTCCAGAAGGCACACAGCTTGTCGCTAAAGGAGATACTGTGGAGTTTCAGTGTAAAACCAAGTCCTCTGATGAATACACCCTGCAGTGGAAAAAGGCATGTATCGATTTAAACTAGCCTTCATCCCCATGCCAACATTTGGTCTCTTTTTTTTCTCTTTTGTGATGTTTCTCTCTGGTGTTTTGTTTTTCCTTAATAATGTTCTTTTAGTTTTAATAGTTCTTTGGAGCTTTTAGGGTTTTCTTTGGTAATTTGGTAATTTTCTACAACTGAATATTCAGCCATCATTTTCTTACTCTCTTGTCAATCCAAACCGTTAGGATCTTCCCCTCTTGAAAGTCCAGGTAACCAACATCCAATAAGGCCATAAAGTCTTTGTAATTAATCCAAATGATTCAAGTGGTTTAATTCAAGTCTTATAATGAGATAAGGTTGCTTAATATAATGAATAGATTTTATTTAGACTAATTTTCACATATAAACACACAAATACATAGAGCATATCACATATGGAAAACATGAAAGATTATGTGATGCTTCATCCAGTAGAACAAACAAACTCACAAGACTTTAATTAAACTGCTACTACTTTATTACCTTTTCCGATCTTTATATTTTTGGTTACCTGGACCTTCAATGGAGGCACAGAAACCTCTGAGGTCTTAATTTGTGTTTCAAAGATGAAGCGAAGCCTAATGGGTTTGCACATAGGAGTGAGTAAAACAGTAATATAATTTGACTTGACATCTCATTTGATCTCACTGTACACCATAGGACTCAAAGGAGCTGTCACAGACAGGCGTGTTGAGTCTCCAGTCAGTATCTCTGGCTGACGCTGGTGTGTATTTATGTGTCGGAGCTGTACCTTCAGTGCCAGGTCTCCGAAAACAAGCCAATGTCACCCTTACCGTCACAGGTACTAAGTGCAAACACAGACACACACAGCTTTATAGTATCCAAATTATCAGTGCAAAGTGTCAGCAACAAGCTGTCATCAGTATCAAAGCAGCTTGCATTCAACAGATAGAACAAAACTATGGGCTGTCAACAAACTGTCGACGCTTATTGCTATACCAGCTGCTTTCCATAGTGTGGATATTATGTTTGGATACAGGTAGGAGTTCAATGCCATGAGAAAATAGTCAAGTGTTTGTTTTCTGCTCAGGTTGTTAAACAATGGTACATTACTGTTCAATAAGTCAGGTCATAAGTCATCTATAATCGTGACGTTTATCTTACCAAGAAAATGAGAACAGACGCTGCATTCACATCCTTCTTGGAAATTCCTTTTTGAAAATCATCATTATGACATGATGTGCACTCGTGTCATTTAGAGTAATTTTCTTGCAGTTTCATATTCATCTCTCTTTTTTCAATTCCCAACAAAGTCAGGAAGCTTTTTAACGCTAATGCACCATAATGAAGAGTAAAGAATGCACATTAGGTGTGTAATTGATGCTGATCTGCATGTTTTTTCATTCTCTTGCTATCATAGAGGATGATGGGAAATGTTAGTCTGCTCATAAACCAGCTAAATGAGCTGGGTTGTCTTGGCAGTAAACAAAATGCTTACAAACTAAATGGCACTGTCAACATTCACATTTACAGCTTATTATTATCCATAACAATTTGCTTCCACCATATAAACTGAATTTACACACCCCCAACTCATGGTGTAAACAAAATCACAAATAAGGCCCCAGACTTTAATTAAACCTCTCAAATACATTTACAAGACCACAAGCCACAAACATGAGGGAAAACAATCCTACATAGTCAGCCCTACTAGTACCCAGCCTAAGCTAACTAATATGGGAAGCTGTCACAATAAAGGTTTAAATGTTTTATATTAAGACACGTCATTAAAAGGGAGCCGGAAGGTCTCATGTGTCTTATCTGTGCCATCGCAAACACTTTCATTCTATAGTTGATTTCCTGGTTTTGTTCTATATGCCTTCATGACATTTATAGTCTTCATGGGTGTAGTTCACACCTTTTCCTGGTTTCCAAGACAGGATGGAGAGGCATTCATAACATGGTCCATAAATTCTGCCTTTGTTCCTAACACATGGAATATAATATCACATGAATATGATGTTTTAATGAAACCTCAGAAAAGGCAGATGTCAAACATGTTAAAATCTGGTGGCAGGTTTAATGTAGAATCCTCATAATCAGCTGACAAAGTAATTTGCACCTAAAAGACAAGTTAATAATAAATTAACTTCAGTATTGGCCACCAATAATAAACATTTGTTTTTTGTCTCGAAGGTGCACCTGAGATTGCTGCTCCACTTGAGGGTTTTGTTGATAAGGAAGGAGAGACAATCACTCTCAACTGCTCTGCTCTTGGTCATCCTGCTCCACAATTCACCTGGACACCTTCTGGCGGCAAAGAGGTGCATGAATGTGCTTCAAACACTGCAAAAAATGCTTTCTAAGACTAGATTTTTTGTCTTATTTCCAGCCAAAATATCTAAAAATTCTCAAATCAAGAAGGATTTTCTAGACAAGAAACAATTACTGTCTTGTTTTCAGAAAAAAACAAGCTAAAATTAAGTGAGTTTTTACTTGAAACAAGCAAAATAAGTTCTAAGCAAAAAGTTACTTAATTTGTTTCTTCTAAAAACAAGACCTTTAGGTTTTATCTTTAAATTAGAAAACTGTATACATTGTATTTTTCATCTGTGTGTCTGTGTGTAGTCAGTGACTATAATGGGGAATAAAGTTATCAGCACAATCACGCTTGAGGCCTCGGCTGCGGTTCTGAAGACTGGGGTGATTTGTGAAGCAAACAACAGTCATGGAAGAGACAGGAAGGACTTCAAGGTGTTCATCAAAAGTTAGTGTGTCCTACTCTTACAGACTATGTTGGGACTGGAATACTACGTTAAAAATAACCCCACTGGCAACCCAGTGCTGAGTAAATATCGGACACTGGGTTAACTTGCAAAAAAATTAGCTTGCAGTTTTGTACAAATAAACTAGCAGCAGTGTTTTCACAAATGTGCTATAACTGTATACTGCATATTTTCAGAAATTACTTGAAATATGTTTTTTTTTAATATAGGGTTGGATTATGGTCTAAAGGTTGCTCACGAATATGAATAGATGTGCACTGATCTTCCTCATTCAAATCTTTAGTTATGTTATGTAATTGGTATTCATAAGCCAAAGCATTCACCTTGATTCTATTTCTAAAATAAATGACCTGTGCAGAATGTGCTTGAGATGAGATTCTTCATAAATGCATAAAAAGAAAATGTTCGTATTATCAAGTTGAAAATGGTTGCAAAAAAATTTTAATATAAAAAAAAGATCAACATTTATTTGAAATAGAAATCTTTTAAAGTTGATTTAATGCTCATTGCTGAAGTACAGTATCAATGTCTTATTGCATTTATTCAGCATATCACCAAAGATTCTGATTTACGCATGAAATGTTACTCGTTGTCTAAATCTTGTTCCTTTTTTTCATTCCAGACAAATCAAGTTCCAATACTGCTAACCGAGGTAGACACTTGTTCCAGCTCTCTCTGATCCTCCTCTCCCTCTCAGGACTCTTTCTTGTACTTACTCCATGATCTAGCTTTCCAACCCTTTACACTGTATATTATGTACTGTTACCAAACACTGTGTATATTGTATATTGTATTACATGTGTGATCTTTGTATGATGTCCGTCCTCTATTTTGTTGATGCTGCACCTTTAACTTTTCCATCATTTGGGGCAATAAAGGATTCTGTTCTATTTTACTTTCCTCTCTTTCCTTCCTCTCTGTGTCTGGGTGTTTGTCTCTTAATACAGCCGTCCATTCATCCTTGAGTGTGCTGTCAAGTGTTTAGCTCGTGCGGTCACTTCATCGTGTGTATGTGTTTTCATCCTGATGATGGGCCCCTTTGTGTGTGTATGTGTGTGTGTGTGTAACTGGGTTAATGGTAGTGTTTTTTTCCTGTGCTCTGTTCAATTGGACTCAACTTTCTCTTTCCCATAATGCTGCTCAAAGGAAACCCTGTGTTTAAAACAGGTCTGTATAACCCCTGCTGCTTTTCTGTCTTTGCGTGAGAATAAACTAATGCATGTGTATGTATGCGATTGTCTGTTTGCTTACAGCTGTGAGATTGTGTGTGTGTTTGTATATTATTTCTCAAACTGTGACCTTATTTATCACTGATTACTTGGGTCTTGTTTTAATGTAACAAAAGAACAATTGCTTTATTGTTCTGCTTTACTTCCGCCCCACCCGTTCCCCCTCTGTGTTCCCCTTTCTTTTCCTCTCCCACCCAAGCTCATCACTATTTCACACTTGCTGAGAAACTTCAACTTCTCACCAACTCTCTTCTAATTCCATCTTCTCAGCCGAGAAACAGCAGGGAGGTTCGAGCGCGGTCGTGATTGCCGTGGTGGTGTGCGTTCTGCTGCTTCTCCTCCTGGTGGCTCTGCTCTTCTTCCTTAGTAAGAAGGGCAAGCTGAGCTGTGGGGAAAAGGACAAGAAGGATGTGTGAGTAGCTTGAACCATGTTAACAAATAGGGATGTAACGGTATTGTAAATACCGTCGTACCGCAATACAATTTTTTTTCTATACTACCGTGGTCGCATTACTCAATAAAACGCGCACACACCTCTCTCTGCGTCTGTTCTGTTCAGCAAGAGACAGAGAGGAGCAGGGCTTTCAGTTAAAATAGATATTATGTTGCTTCTAACTCTATTTTACATGCAAATATAGCCAAAAT
>JAUMHI010000058.1:9705484-9743732 GCA_032359435.1 Enteromius unitaeniatus | reverse complement strand
ATTAACATCTTGTAAGGTAGAGCTAGTTCAGTAGGCCTTATAAAGGCGTGCATTTCAGTCACTATTTCATATTCATTCCGTTTTTCTGACAACAGAAACCATTATATCAGTGAAAACAGTTATATTGAGAATTAGGGTGCATTGAATTACATTATGTGACCACAGAAAAGCAAGATAATATGACGCACTGACATAATGAATATGCAAATTGACATATGATGCCATCTAGAGACAGGTTAAATCAGATGCGTGGAAGGTTTAATAATTTTTTGTTATTAAAATTGAAAAATTCAAGTTCCTGTTTCAAAGTTTACAGATAGATGGAGAATGTGTGTGCCATTGATATGTTTAGTGTTCATGTAAACTTTTTAATAAACACTTCTGGCACTTTTTTGAGTCTCTTCATTAGTATTGTTTTTCCTGTAAATTATTCAATAAATACCATACCGAGGTATTACCGTACCGTGAAGATACCTTTACATTCCTATTAACAAACATTCACATGTCATGTGTTCACATTTTCATGTTTGTTTCATAAATCTTATCACTTTGTCCTTCCAGGGATTCCGGGGAGGTGAAAGGTGGTATTGTGGTGGAGATGAAGTCAAATGAGAAAGGCAAGGAAGAGGATGGTCTGCTAAACAAACAACATGCAGAACAGGTGAGGGGTTAAAGGCAAATTTTATCATGGCCGGTTTTGATTGAGGGGATTTTACATCAAGAGGCAACACAACACAGTACCAATTGTACAACAAAAATGTCTTCAAATAAATTTGTTATCATATTAAATGTTATTGCATTTTGAAATTATATAAATGTAGCTAAATGATAGAAAACATTTTGCTGACGAATAGGCACAGTGGCAAAACTAAAATTCTGCAAAAAAGAAAATTACCCCATGATTTACTAACCCTCAAGCCATCCTAGGTGTAAATGACTTTCTTCTTTCAGACAAATACAGCTGTTATATAAAAAAATGCCCTGACTTTTCCAAGCTTTGTTATGGCAGTGAATGGTGGTTGAGATTTTGCAGGCCAAAAAGTGCGTCCATTCATCATCCCCCATGCACACAACTGATGTGAACTGGTGTTTGTGAAAGAAAAATATCCATATTTAAAACGTTATAAATCGTTATGAACTGTCCTCATATACTATTTTGTTTGAAGTTTTTCCAACACTATTAATATCACTAAGTTTTTCATTTTATATATTTCGAGAAACATATCAAATGAAACACTTTTAGCCTTTTTTTAAGCTTAAAATTTTTTTTAATTATGTAAAACCCCAAGTTTTTATACTTTAATAATTCACACAAGGCCTGCACTTTGATCCTTAAAGGGATAGTTCACCCAAAAAAGAAAATTACCCCATAGGTTACTCACCCTCAAGCCATCCTAGGTGTACATGACAGTGAATGGTGGTCCAAAAAGTGCATACCTTAATCATAAAAAGTGCTCCACACAGCTCCGGGGGGTTAATAAAAGCTAATCATGCTAATTAATTTGTCTATGTAAGAAAAGTGTCCATATTTAAAACTATAAACTGCAATCTCTAACGTCCGGTTGTATGTAGGTAAACAAGAGTGGCTTTCCCGTAGATGACAGGATGTAGGTGTAATATAGGCTCTGGTGAGTAAACAGAGGAGAGAGCAAAACAAAACACGGGTCATGAATTAGAAGTAAAAACTAAAAACATCAGATTTTAATCTAAGTCAAGAGGAGACTTTTGACTTTTGGTTTTCCTTTGCTGTGACAAAACATGGTTATTGCGAAACTAAAATATTCTCACTGGAGTTTTTGCTACAACTACGTCTGCTGGAAAGCCACTGGAAATGTGTGTCCAACAGTTAGCAGAAGCAAGAGATTACAGTTTATAAAGTTTTAAATGTGGATGTTTTTCTTACACAAATGCATCGCTTCACTCCAGAAATCTTTCAAATTCTCAATCTCCATTCACTGCCACTATAAAGCTAGGAAGAGTCAACACATTTTTTTATCTACACCTAGGATGGTAAATAAATTGGTAAACACATTTTGGGCACACAATGCCTAATAAACAGTCTTTAATCTCAAAAATTACATTATATTACGCAGCTAAATGATTGCCAGTAAAAATAGTTCATTAACCTTTTTTTTCTTTCACAGTGATAAAAAAGAAGAGGAAAGATACAAGAACAAGATCTTCAGAGACATAGAGGATGGTGGTGAATTAAAAGTGACAAGAGAGGAGATGGAGGAAAGAGAAGATGAATTCATTTTAGCTGTACAGTTTTCTTTTTTTGAAAGATTGTGGGAGGGGCTATGATGTTGAACTGAGGGTGGGTTTCAGTTTAGAAGTGGGAGGGGCAATAAATGTAAATCTGCCATTATTTTGAGAAGGTTACATATTGTGTCCTGATTATGTAATCAAGCCAATCTTTGTAGTACAACTCTGTAAGATGCAGAGTTCTTCTACCCAAAACAAAGCAGAAAATTCACTGTGGACACTGGATGTTGGTCTTCATGCTATGCTGCACCCTGATTATGTCGATTAGTTTTGTTAGTGTTGTTAAAATAGTGCAGTACAGCCTCTTTTTGCATTACAACCTGCACTGATTGTGTACATTTTTGATTGTGAACTGCACACATGCCATTACCCTGATTAGTAAACCCTACAGACCATTATACGCTTTGGCCATGATCTGCATGGAGCATTGGATGTGCCATTATACACACTGTCCAGCTGTTCCTTTCAATGCATTGTATATTTTAGACCATGCCTACATGTCCCACACCTGTATTTTTTGAGCTATAACCAAAAGCCAGAGGTGGTGAAAAACAAATAGCATGTGTGAGAATCCCAGGCAAACAATATATCTGAATGCCAGGACCCATTCAGCCCGAGAGTTGAGGAAGAGTAACAGAACTAACTCAATCATCTTATTTACTCTGTACTGCACTGAATTGCATTCCACAGCTCAAACATGTTCAAAGACTTTAACCCAACTCTGTAATTATTACACATGGTTAGTAAGAGGACAGGTCTGTTGTCTTTTAAAATGCATCCTAACAGGATTAATAGTACACTTTATATATAGTCTGAACACAATTCTTTTTGGATTATTAAAATGCTGAGCATGATTGAAAATTATCTATTCACTGCACAGAAATCATAATGAACATACTCTCCCAATATACTATTCTGTTTGAAGTTTTTCCAACACTATCAATATCACTAAGTTTTTCATTATTTATATTTCGAGAAACATGAAAAAATGAACACTTTCAGCCTTTTCTTAAAGCTTAAAAGTTTTGCTCTCTGTTTAGTTATGTGAAACCCCAAGGCTTCATACTTTCATAATTCACACAACAATTTCTCTTATCATTTACTCACCCTCATATCGTTCCAAACCTAGATTTAAGCTTGCTTTCTTCTGTGGAACACAAATAAAGATTTTGTAAACTGATTTTGTACATAATAAAAGTCAATGGAGTCCAGAGCCAAACTGAATCACACTGGATTTTCACTGAAAATAAAAACATTAAGAATGTCATAAGGGTGAGTAAATTATCACATACCGGTAATTTTCCTTTTTGTGTGAACTATCACTTTAAATTCTGAGAGCAAGGAGATAAATAAGAAAACTTGGTAAAAGTTGAAGGGCAGGGCTAGAAGTTTTCCACTGTTGTCACAGAGTAGTAGGCTAATCTTTTTTCTGTTATTTATCAATATTGTTATCCATTTCCGCTTTCACTTTGTTTTCTAAAACCAAAAATATGAGTGAACATGGGGTGTAAAAATGATTTCTTTAAGCTTGTATATGACGTTACAGGTTTCTGTGTTGTGCATATATATGTATTTTGTATCTTTTTTAGTAAAAGCACACTGTTGTTCAGGTGGCACAGCTGGAACATTCTAGAATCACTATGTTGTTGGAAAACCCTGTCATTTTTACCCAGGACCTACTGTTAAACAAAGCTGTGAGCCTTGTTATTTGCTTCAAATAACAGATTCACAATCTGCTGTTCTTTGTGTCGGTTCCTCTGCGTGTCAAAGCAACACCCAGAGGCAGTTTTTCAAACATTTAGGCAATTTCTAAATATGTTCACAGACACTTATACAGTGTTTCTCTGTACCAAGAAAATAGTGATTCTAGACTCTCTAAGCAGCAGGTTTGGTACAATTGGATGAGGGTAAAAAGAGGACTGAGGAGAAATGAGATGGATAGAGAGTGCATTATAAAAACATTATTATTTTTTTATCTACTGAGTTTCGTGTGTAGTTGAGAGTGTTTTAATGAATCAGTATGTATTAATTGTCCAGTAGACACATGGAACATGAGCTAAAATATCTCAATTACATATTACATCTCAAACACTGGAAAATGTATGAGGGCCCGTTTATGAAGGCCTTTGTTTTAGACTCCTCATAGAATATTTTTTACTTTTATCTTGATGCTCTCTTTTTTACCTTTAATGATTTCATTTTGCAAAATGTAGTCATATTTTTTGTCAATGCAATGTGTGGTTTATAGTTACGGTCAATATTTGCATACAAGTTATTTGAACTCCCATTTTCTAGAATTTCTTAAGAATACAAGTCATAACTACTGAAAGATTTTGCAAGAAAGAAAAGCGCTGTTTTGAATAATGATGTCATACTTTTGGATGTCTGCTATTTTTTGTGCCCTCCAGGTGTACTGTATATTTGTGGTACGCATTTGTGAACTTTGTAGCTTGTCTTCTTCTGATGGGAACTGTGTAGAGTTTATACTGCCAAACAAAAACAACAACAACAAATCTAAAACGGTCTCTTTTTTTGTGTCTTGAAAATTAATTGTGTGTAGCCCTGAAGTACTAACTTTATCATTTAAAGAGATAAACCAGTTGAGTGTGTTAAACATTGTTACTCAACTTCTTAACATTCATCTCGAGTTTCCCTTTGGAGTTTCAGTCTTTGTTCTCTACTTCTAATGACAGTTCAGATTTAACAGACATTAATCTGTTGGAATCGTCAGGTAAGTGGCTATATCATGTATGATCTTGTTAAATGATAATGCGAAACCCCCGTAAGGGATTTTTACATGTGAAGATTACCTTTGAGGACACGCTTCCGAATTGAATGACGATTTAAGTACGATCAGTACATTATGTAATCTGATAGGCGTGGGGTTTGGTTATTTCATCTTTGTGAGAATGAAGTTGCAGTTAGTAAAATTCTGCTATAAAAACCTTGCCCAATGATCACATTGTAGTCGTCGAGCGTGAAACCACGCGACATGCAACAAGCTGAAACGCCATTGTATCTCAAAATCCAGAAAAAGTGGGTTCGTGAAAGCGTGGAATTTATGTTGTAGAACAAAACGCGAAAGTGTCGAATTTTAGCAAGGTCAACCACAAAGATTATTGCTACTTGTTAAAACAACAACAACCGAATCTGATTTGGAGAGGGCCAAAATACGTCATGATTTCTACGCTCCTTTTTCTCACATAATATAATAATTTAAGATCAAACTCATTCATTAAATCTGGTTGAATTTTTTCAAATTTCATTTCGTAACCGGTCAGCTCTAGAAAAACATTTAGCCTAATCATGCATGTCTATAATTGTCCCATTTTGCACTTATGCAATATTCCATGCCTCTTTTGTAGTATACTGCAATTAGTGCGAGTAGGCACAATGTTTGATGAGTTGTGAATGCTGGACACTTCCTACACATTCTCAAGATTGTCTTAGAATGTTGGAAGCTGCCTACCCACAAAGCATATTTGGACAGATAACAATATGTCATCAATCCTTCACTCACAGCCTTCTCCATTCCTGCCCTGACCTGCCAGGTGTCAGTCAAGGTGCTGGAATTCCTCCTGTCTTCAAATTTGCATGAAAGGTGATCATTTTAAAAATACATACTAAAGCCAGATACGCCCCCAGGCGTGATTAACATTATTTGCTTGCGCTAGCCTTCTGAGTTTGAGGAATGAGACGGGAGCATCTGTGGATCCTTCCTAAATCATTGATTCTGACAGTTCAATCACTAACAGGAGCTCATTCACCTGTCAGACCAGCAACACAGGAACAAATGCATGTTAATGCAGTTTGATATTGAGCTGAAAATAAGGACGGAAAATGGAAATTGAAATCATAATTGTTTCAGATAAGAAAGGAATAGGAAGAGAAAGGACTTGTTACAATAGGCTGTAGCTGGACGAGATCTGTAGATGGAGAAAATTAGGAAGGACGCTTGGCGAATTATGTGAATAGTAAGAGAGAAAAAGGGGATGTAAGTGAGTCAGCTATCAGATGCTCTCAAGCACATTGTTATGCATTTGTATTTTAGTGAATGCAGGCACTGATGTCTGGATCTATTCCATTGATTTAAGATGATTCTCCCTCATCAAAGCAAGTGGCTCTTCATCTTTCCTAATACCGATCCACTCCGAACTTGTTAGTATGAGTGATTAAGACAAAGTGAAATACTGCCACTTTACTTAAGTGGTCCAAAAACCCTGCCTAAAATTGCTATTTTAGCATTAATTATATCAATATTTTTAATTAGATTGAATTTTTTACTATGCAGTTTTCATTTAAGGATTAGTTTAGGTTTAAATAATTTAGTCTTTTGTCATTTTCTCCCCATATTTGACTCCATTTTTGAGAACTTAAACATATTTGCTTTAGTTAGCTACCAAAGCAATACTTTTCATAATTGTTTATCATTTTTGCATGTTATTTGATTTCATCTTTAATTAATGTAACATTTGTATTAGTTTTAGCACTGCTGGAACCCGAATTATAACACCTAAAAGGTACACTTAAAAGTTCAGAAGTGCACCTTTAAAGCTGAACTGTGCTACTTTGGCCTCTGTGAACAGACAAGAAGTAGCAAGGCATTTTAAGCAATATAAAATATGTGCATGAGTTACTTTGAAACTGAGGGCAGCAGTGTGATCTGTCTGGACGTGCCGACAGTCAGTGCTGTCCTGCTGTTATATCAGCACAGGTATGACATAGAGTGAGAGAAAAATGGGGATTTCTCCTAGAAACTGCTAATTGCACATCTGTGTGTGTGCGTGCATATTATATGAAACATGTTCACTCAATTTGCTCTTTAATGATGCAGTGAACGAGACCTCCTCTATTTGTCGTTATCCTCGGCCCTCCATTACAGCCCCTGCTGTGTTCGCTTTCAGAGCAGAATGTTATCAAACCAACCTTGAAGATTAGCAAAATTATCTCGCTTTGCTACTTCAAGTGAGACCTTTTTTTTGATTAGCCGCTTTTGTAATGAGTTTATTGTTTTAATTTAGATTCTGTGACTGATGAGAAGAGATTTCAGTGACACCAGAACCAGCAGGCGAAATGTGGGAGTGTTACGGTTGTCAGCATTTGGGAGGGAATTTCTCATGCATTAAAGGAGAGATAGCAGAAAAGCATTGACATTACTCCCATAGCTTAGCGGTTTCTGTTTATCAGCACCGCTTGTGCTTTAGTTCACCGCAGAGCACTCGTGATGCCCTGTCTGGCTCTCTCGAGCGTGTATGTGTGTGCGTACCTTTCATATTTCTGCCTAAGAAGATTTGTTTTAGGATATCTCTATTTCCATTAAAGATTATGTGTAGGACACGGGATTATTTGTATGCGATATGAGTGTGAATCAGTGAATCTGTGAGTGATTTTCTATATCCTCTTGTTTACTTTGCAGTCCCTGGTAGTGCTGGGAGACAGCTCTGGTTAGCTTCTGTTTCCTCCTCACTCACTGGAAGTAATGGTACACCTCTGAATAGTGCCTCTGAATATTTTTCCTAAAACAAGGAACAGGTTACAAGTAGCAATTAGTCACCAGTCTTTTTTCCCCCAGTGGGTTTACAATGCGCAAAGACAATCCCTCTGGAGTAACCCGTGGTTAAGTGGTTTACTTTAGAGCCTGATAATGATGTCTTTTCAGTCTCGGGTCAACTAAGCATTGGTATTAACATCAATCTCGCTGTTTACACATGGTGTTAACATGCGTCTCAGATGTGTTTCCAGGGACCACATACATAACTCACAACATCAGCTGGGGTTATGTACTGTATGTAGGGGTCAAAGGTTATGGTATATGGATGGTTAGCCCGTGCTGGTCTCTCAGGCTTTTTTTTAAAACCCAGATATGTTTAAAATCCAAACAATGAAGAAATGCAAATCAAATTTAGATTTCATATTTCATATAATGGATTTTCATGCCTGTTGTTATGAATAAATGAAAGTGCCTTTAAGATCTTAATTCCTGTAAGTGTTTTATAAGAAGAAAACGGATGTCTGTCTGTCTATTTATTTATTTATTATGCTTGTATGTTAAAGATATCCGAATAACTTTTTTCACGCCAGGTAAAGTGTGCTCCTCATCACCCCAACCCTAGGGTTTTGTTAGTAATACCATAAAGAGTGCTTTTAAGATGTGAATTCCTGTAAGTGGCATTATAAACAGCTGATGACAGGTTATGTTAGCTCTCTTGAAAATATCCTGGACATGTTAAGTTGTTGTAAAAAGCGCGTGACGGGTTTGTTTGTCCTCGGGCTACAAGTTCCCTTTGGTATTCTTTCATGGTGTGCACCAGACAAACACACACAGGTGTTGTATAAGAAACTGTGGTTCATTTGAACACACTGAATGTGTGTGTACACGTCTGATTCTCTGACTAGCACTCATGCAATCATGCCTTTTAGCTATGTATTTTCATATTTGGCACAAACAAGATGCGGCTTGTTCTGCACAATACTCTAATTTTGTGTAATCGAAGGTTGCTTAAGTGTAAGCAAACAGGCCATTTAAAATGCAGTGCCAAAACTGACTCGTCAGTGTGTTGTGGTTCCCCATATTTACTTGCAATGGTTTAAATAAATTGAAAAAGGAAATAGTTTTAAACTAGAAAGGAGAGTTTTATTTGTACTCGAAATGTGAAAAGCTGTCAACATTTGTCGACTGCTTTGGGTGTGTGGGTAAATGGTGTCGGTTAAATTGGTGAAGGATAAATATGTGTCTTTGGCAGCAGGAGACAGTGCTTATCACAGTGGTCGATTTGAGATGCGCTGGTTTTTTTATTTAAGGTCGTCTTCAACTACGTTTATAGTAAAACTGTTTGATCTCTCTGGGTCCTCTAACAGCAAAAAACCAACTGAATGCAAAAGCAATATGACTGAGTAGTTTAAAATTCCACTCAATCTAGAGGTGAGCCTCCATTTTCCATTAGGCTGCTCATGCATTTTTTGTGTGATATTGCGAATTTTCTGAATGATGAAAAAGTCTGAAAAAATATAGCATAATAATAATAATGAGGCCCCGGGAAAATATTAAATTATTTAAAACATTTCTTTTTTGATTACTAATTGTTTTCATTTAAGAAAATTGGTGTTTATATTCACTGTTATTTATTATTTATAAAGTATTTACTTATTCATTTTTGATTAGCATTTATTTTTTACATTTATAGTTTTTATTTTAATTATACTTTTAGCTTTAGTAATCTTGTTCTGAGCTCTTTTGACTTTCTTTTCTTTTTGCTATGTGCTTTTGTCATTTTTATTACATTTTTGTATTTTAAAATATTTACATTTACATTTTATTTTAGTAATTTTGTACTTCAATTTATCTTTTCTTTTCTTTTTTTCTCCATTTCTTGCAAAATTTAGCAATTTTTTCGATTAACAAAATTGTTTGTATTAGTTTTAGTTAACAAATCAACACTATGGTTTTGGCCATAAAACCAATTCGACTCTTGTAGTAGAATTTGTAGGTCAGCAGCAATTTTATTATAGCGGTATTGCGGCAATGTCTAGCATGAATGGGAAAAGGAAAAGCCGAATGCATCTTACAAACGCTTCAAGCGTTCGAGGAGACACGTGAAACTCAATGATTTTATCTAAAATATTTTCATTAGCGAAGAAGAAATGCACAAACCACCTGGCCAAGTTCAGTCTGAAATGTAAGTATTTCAAATTTAATGACTTTAAAACCCTACAAATGATATAAAACCAATACAACACTCAATGTTTTGCTGCAACCTAACATTACAAAAACCTGTAAAGAAAAAACACAATTTCAGTGTGGATTATACAAGCACTAAAGACAAACTAGCCTACAGATACATTACCCACTTATCAACATATTACTA
Organism: Enteromius unitaeniatus; assembly: GCA_032359435.1. Classification (NCBI taxonomy): domain Eukaryota; kingdom Metazoa; phylum Chordata; class Actinopteri; order Cypriniformes; family Cyprinidae; genus Enteromius; species Enteromius unitaeniatus. The sequence continues at coordinate 9,733,602 of JAUMHI010000058.1, read as the reverse complement.
TGTTGCTAAACCTTGAGCTTAAATGAATGCTATTATTATGAAACACAGGTGTTCTTTCATGTCAACACACTTGAGATCAATATGGTGGCTGTTGAAGACTCTAGATCTCTCAGTCAGTATTAAAAGCCCTTCAATGAAACCATTAGAGGAGAGAATCAGCACTCACTTAGAAACAATGGGGAAAAATGGAGGAGGGAGGGGTGGCATGGAGCAAGTGACCACAGAGAGTTTACACAACCACATTGTAAACAAAGAGGTAGGCAGGCCACATTCAACGCAAAACAGCTACAGAATCCAGCACTATTATACTCACGTTGCAACCGGCAGAGCTAAAGTGAAGCAAATGTGTAACTAAACAGAGGGAGAATACAAATATTGTAGCTGATTTAGAGGAAATGAGAGAAGGAAAGCAGATGGAGAGAGAGGTAAAGTGAGATGAAAAAGCACTTCGACACAACAGAATGTTTTATGGAGAGTTTTTAAGCACTCCTTTAGTCTGAGTTGGCAAAGACAAACATAAAGAAAAGACCATTTACACTGCAGAAGGAGTTGCAGTTTATTGAAAATCATTTTCTCGCTGTAAGAAATCTGTGACTAATGTGCTTTGGTTTATTGCTAAAGACCAGATAGCATGGGGGTTGTAAAAATGGTGGAGAAATATGAATGGAAAAAGAGAAGTAGAAAGCATGCAGAGTGTGTTCTGTTGAATGATGTTCATCACTAGCAGGGGAAAGTGCGTCCTGGTACAGTGTCTGCTTTCCATCTCTATTTTAGTTTCAAATTCAGATAAACAGAGGAATTTCAGAAAATGTGTGAGAGATTGTTCAATAACTGGAGTGGTTAATAAGCAAGTGCACTGCTTGTGTAAATGATAATAAATGACAAAAGAAAATGGTTTAAGAAGGTACACAAAATACAGATCAAGAGAAAACAAGTTGTTGGTTTTTTTTGCCCCACTTACAATTTTGTGTTTTTAAACACAACTAATACAGCTTATTAAAATATATATTACGTAAAATGTAGGCTATGCATGTATATATGTGGCTAAAGAATTTACATTAAAAAGGCAAAAGAGACACTTATATTTATATTACTGGAAATGAGGCCAAGAGGGATCTGTTTGGATGGATGATGGGTGGAGAAGAATGGGGTAGTGAGAGAAAAAAAACGGGAGATAGATGACAGTGGAGGAAAGACAGATGGTGGAGTGAGTTCAGTTTTGGTAGAAGTATTAATGGACACAGCTGTCACTTCTGTGTGTGTGTGTGTGTGCGTGTGTAAAAGGAGATGTGCCTGAATATTAGTGCCACTCTTAAGATGAAAATTTAAAACATTTGTCTTACATTCTCTTATTATCAGTTTTCCTCTTCTGTGACTAATTCATTCGTGAGATAAAAAAAATCAGGATTTGTCACCATTGAGCACCTGCTGGTAGACGTGTTAACTACATTCTCAGAGTCTTTCTTCATTTAATGCTATTAACAATTTTTTGAAAATAGAAATCTGTATAAGTGTTTCATTATATTATATTAGATGTATAACCAGCACCATTATTTATTGATTTGCAGTCTCTTAAAAAGTGAAATTATAATTTTTTGTATTTTTTATTTGCCTTTGTCTGCTGTCTTTAACGTGACAATCCAGGATCACTAGTGAGGTGTCAGGGATTGTGCACATTGGCATTTCTTTCTTTTTTCTCTATGGAACACAAAATAATATATGTTTAATGTTGGTAACAGTTTGGTTCCCATTTATTTCCATTGTAAAAGTCAATGGTCACTAAAACGTTTTTATTTACCATCATTCTTTGAAATGTCTTTATTTGTGTTTCATTTGAGGAAGTTACATTGTAAAAGTGTGATCTGGACTTGAAAAAGTCATGTAAATTAATAAAATGGTTTTATTTTATAATGAATGAATATAATTTTTTATTGTTATACCAAGCTTATACCACGTTTTAACCTGGTAGAAATTGTGAAATATAGATATATATAAAATTATTATAATATGCTGCCATCTAGTGCTTATAAAGAAAACCGCATAGATTTGTTAAAAAATACTTAGGTCGTGTATTCAACAGGCTACTCATTTTTTAGTAAACTTATTAAAACCCAAGATTAATGCAGTTTGAATCATGAAGACCAGAGAAACTGCTGCGTGTGTCTCTGTGCGTGTGTGTGTGTTCTCATATACGTGTGTGTGCCTCATGCAGCATTAATGACTTTTATCAAAGTGAATTAGGCATGAAGGATAGAAAAGCTGAGGTTTCCCAGTGGACCGCGCATCAATGGAAAAACTGAGAAATGTAAAACACTCACTCAACACCTGAGAGCAGAAAACTAGCCTGGAGACACTGTTCTAGATGAAGAAAGGACACATTAGCATAATCTTTCTGGCTATTTTTATATTTATATCTTTTTCAGGTGCGAAGAAGAACGTTATCATATAGAGCTACGGTTCTAGTCTCAGAGAAAAAGAGCTAGATCGAAGAAGACAGAGAGAAGAGGGAAAAAGCTGTGTAAGAACAGATCAGAAGGCAATATCCATATGAAATGCTCATATATTGAATTTGAAAATATCAAGTACTGTGACTAAATCTAAATATAAGACTTTATTTCTTTTAGCCCAGCACAGTATGTTCCATAACATAATACAGTATTTTGTCAACACATGCACATATATCTATCAGCGACCAAGATTCGTATTTAGATGCTTAAACCACACTTAATAATGAATGAATGTTATTGCATTAAATATAAAATGTCAACACAATCATAGACAATATGAGAATAAATATGCAAACACTCCTTGAATCAAAACCAATGTAGAAAGGTTTTTTTTTATCTGTATTTGTCAAACTGTTCTACTGTACATTTGAAAATTGAGAGTGAATAGTTGGACATTCTGTGGTAGTGAAACATTAGTCTGTGTCTTATTGTGCTAGGGCACCTGTTTGAACCCAATAGGGGAGCTTTAAGGATCATAATCCACTGTTATGGCAGTAATCGCCTGTTTTGTGTTGTCCTCTGTGCTCAAGCCAGTCCTCCCTAGATGCATCACTGTGACCTGAGCTCTGGAATCAGACACAGAGCACAGTAAAGAGTTTGAACCATCTGGATAGAATGTGAGGTTAAGTGAGTAATAAATGTTACATGGACTGTTTGAAAATTTCAAGTGTGTGTGGGGGGGTGGGTGTTCCTAGTTTAATATTTTAGGGACAAAGTAGCACCCAGAATTTTGAGCTAAATACAAAAACCTGCTTTTAGGAATGTACTCATTTGTAGAAATGTAATAAAATAAAGTAATAAAATAAAGTTTACAAATAGGGATAATTAATATTCCAATTAATATTGGAAAGGACACTATAATTAATCAATTAATTAATTAATATTTTTTAAATGTATACTAAAGGCATCATTGATATTTTTTATTATTATTATATGAGAGGCCAGTGGTGGTTTGCTAGCAAGATGGTCAGTATAGTTAATAATTAAATGTCACTGTTGCACAATTTTATAAGAGTTCATTCATGTGTGTTTTTCTTATCTGGCTTAATCAATGCGTTTAAAACTCACTTTTGTCCAAAAACTGGATTCTATTATTATTATACCCTTTATTATTAAATTTAGATTTTACGAACTCATGCGCTTGTGATATTGATTATATGGGTAAATTAAATAGTTTTAAATATCATTTAATCATGAATATAATAAAGAAATTGCATTAGTAACAAAGTTCCGTTTCATGATCATAGTTGTAATAATTGCACTGACAGGAGGTCTGAAATCAATCAGATCTTAGTATGCTAGTTTATTATTTTCGAGCTGGCAGGTGGCGTGACAGGAAGATTTTTAGTTTGAATCGCGGCCAAAACTCTTTTCATCTAAATTCAGCTGTTGCCCTGGAGCAAAGTACTGCCTGCTGTGTGCCAAGGCTGACCATCTTCTCTTTGTTTGTGCAAACCTGATGATTCTAAATATTTAAACCTAAAATGAGTGAGTGTATGAGAGCATGACTATAAGGTTGCAGAGGTTCAAATGGGGCGATGAAGTAAATAGTACTGTCATAGTTTCTTCACGCTCGTGGTTTTCTTTTCAGGGTCCTCCACAGATTTATGTCTAGATTTTTGACTACAGTGTTGTTGTGGGCTTTAAATCTTTTAAACTGGACATTTTGACAATTGTAGTGATGCTGATTATTCTAAACAAAAATTTTAAGCAGTACAATATTAAAACATTGATAATAAGAAACGAAGCAACAAACCAACATATTAAGACGATATAGTCTTCAGAATGCTCAGAAATCACTAAAACATAGAAGAAGAAAAAATCTTATTTTGAAACTTTTGAACGATACTGTTTGTATTATTTAGTATACTGAATATCTTATATAAAATCCCACAGAATGTTTGTGCAACCATAAATATGTAAATAAAAATAATTCTCAGATATGGATGCTTACAAGAACTTTTTCTGTTTAGTTTCCAGGATAGTTAATGGTGGAAAAAGCTACTCTGATGTTGCATAATAGTTATTTGTTTCGATGTCTGATGCCAGGTGACTGATGGAAAGATATATTTTGGAGGATTTTTACAATTTATAAACCAAGCTGATGATACTAAAAGGTCAATTTATTCAAAAGCTCATTAAACCGAAATTCCCCATTTATAGTCAGTCATGACAAATTGTGCTTATTAAGATTAAACAGTCCATAAGACGTAGTGTAAACAGTTGCTAATAACCTTTTTGATCCCGCTAAAAAGGCTTATATTTGCAGATAACTTGAAAATGAATCCAATTAAAAAGTAATTCTTCATGGACGTGTTAAAACTTCTACATTATTGGTAATTAGAATTTCCATATTTTAGATCTCTAATGTAAAAGGCTCAAAAACAAGGAAAACAACTTGATTTTCTACAAACGTTGAGTTTTATTGTAATTTGTTTATGCTCATGGACAAATAACCACTAAAAGTTGATATATTACAAGAATTTCTTTAATCTATACAGATAAACTACAATGAAACAGTCGATGATTCTGTTTTAACCTGGACGTGCGATAGAGGGCGCCAGGGAACAGTCAGCAGCAAAGAGTCTCTGGTCTTCATCCAAAAACAGGTCGTGGTTGAGCATTGTACCCAATTGTACCCCAGAACTTCGCATAATATTTATCTGCTGATGTGTGTCAGGGTGCTATGTGCTTTTGCAGTATTTTTGACAGGGCAAAAGTAACAGGCCATTGGAGACAAGAGTTCAATGGGCATGTTTTCATCTCGGTGCCATCTTCTTCTGGGATGCATGTGATTGTAGTTCCAGCATGATGATAGACTCAGGACCAGAAAGAGATGGAGTTGTGTTGAGGTGTGATACTATGTGATTTAATGGCTCTCTTGAGGGTACAAAATGTGGTATAGCTGGTCGTTGAAGATGCCGGCGTAGGTGCTGACAGCACGAACTGTGTCGTCATACAGGTTCCTTGATGAGAGAGGAAAGACAAAATGTAAGAGCAGAACACATCATGAGTCATAATCATAATTTTCACAATGTCATGAACTTGAAAGGAATCAATGACAATTTGCTGAAAATGGATCCACCCTCAAACCATCATAAATGTAGATGAGTTTGTTTCTTCACTGGAACACTGCTTCTTTCTGTTGTCCTTTCACTTTATAATCCACCAACATTCTTATTTAGAACTGTTTTTTTGGTCATAAACAGTGCTTGATCTGTCATTATTTCTCTTCTGATTCAGATGCAATCATGTTTTCACTGAAGAAAGCAATATTATGGATGGTTTATTCATATTTTAGCCAGAATCAATGGTTTGAAGGTAAAAAATGCCTGCATGCTTTTTTAGAAACACTTACAAACGTAGCTTTTGACTTCACAAGATGTTAATTGATATACTGGAGTCTTGTGGATTACTTTTTTTAGCAGCTGTTTGGACTCTATGACAGCACCCATTCACTTCTAAAGATCTGCTGGTGAGCAAGTGATATAAGGCTAAATGTTTCCAAATCTCTTCTGATGAATGAATGACCTCATCTACATCTTAGATGGCCTAAGAGCAAATCAGTACATTTAAATTTGAAAAGAACTATTCTGTTAAAATCTTAACATTGCCAATGTATCATAATAGGACACTACACTTGTGCTTGTGTCTAATAGCCCACAAGGGAATGCTTGTAAGTACAGACTAGGGTAATGTATAAAACTTGATTTACTTGGCTTTCTCATCCAGCTTGTAGCCCTTGATGGTCTCAACGTAGCTGCTGGCAGTGTCAACACTCTGGTCGTAGTAGGACCTAAGTGTGTCCACCACAGTGGCAACGGTTCCCTTGTCCTCATCAACTTGTCTGGGCACACGGAAGCTCTCCGCTCCTGCAGGGGGTGAACCAAAGTTTGAAGGAGTTACAATTCATTATTTATTTTCATGTTTCATTGTCATTTTAGGTTATTTAATTAGCAGCAAAGCAGATATAATAACATTTCTGAATGTGTCTGTACGTACCCAGAGCAAGGAAAGCGATGACAGCTGTGATAACCAGTAGTTTGTTCATAATGGCAGGGATCTCTGAGGGATTTAGAAAAGCACTGGTCAGATGACGGCCGCAAAGATGTGAGAATATAAATGTGACCACAAGAGGGCATTATTTGTGTTTTTAGTGCATGCAGTCACTTGTACATATACTGTATATGCTGTTAGGTTAGACTGATGAAGCACTTTTAGTGGCATAAACATATCTTCATTTTTGTAATGTATAATAAATTAAGAAAACCATATGCATTTATGTATTATATTTGCAATAACATCAAAGCTTGATACAAAAGACAGAAATTTGATCTATACAGTACTTACTGTACTATAATATTATCTGTACAGACTTAAGTCATGTGCATTTTAGGAATTCGGCAGGTTAATGAATTTATAGGTGCTAAACAGTCACAAAGTCTGTCCTATTATCTATTTTTTTTAATAATGCCCTTTAATACAAGAGGGAAAATATGGATGTACTCACAGTTTCTCCTCTGTGGAAAGTGTGTCAGACAGGTTAGCGGCAAAAACTCTCTGGCCTATCTTATATATGGGTACAGATTTATTGACCTGATAACTCAAGTGCCAAAGTGCAACTTCTCAGATAAATGTTATGTGTGTGTGTGTGTGTGTTAGTTGATGTGGAGCTGTGTTTTTTGCTGGGGCTTGTTGTATGATAAGAAAGACTAAAATGAGATTACCTGTTAAAAAGATAGGCTCTTCACATAAATGGAGATTCTGATTGATCACATTAAACTTTGATCAACAGTCTGACATTTAAGAATAAATATAAAGCTAATTTCTAAGCTCTTAATATGATAACACACTTGTCATAGCGTCTTTTATATTCTGTTCCCCAGCCACCAGCAGACAGTTAACTGCTTACTGTCTCTTGTCTTGCGTAAGTGAACTTCAACACGTTTCCAAATGTCCTAAAAAGTCCTAAGTCTGTTTCACCCTATACACGTCAACCTGTTGAGGCTATTTCAGATTTTTGCAACTGTGCGTGTGTGTATTCGTGTGTGTCTAGATCTCAATATGAGGTGTTTTGAGTTTGTGACCTCAATTTTTGGACTAAAATAAATACACTTTCTTTATAGACATCTATGGTAGCGTGAAGGGATACTTCATCTAAAAATGAAATTTTTGTCATCATTTATGATGAAGGTGATGAAAGAACCTCATACAGGTTTTGAAAAACATAAAAGAAGATATTTTGAAAAATGCTGGTAATCAAACAAGGTTGATGTTGATGGACATAGTATTTCTTTCCGTACTCTGGAAGTCAATGGGGACCAGCAACTGTTTAGTTCTTCAAAAATGTATAAAATATCTCAACAAAAGTCGTTTCATTTTTAGGTGCACTACTCCTTTAACACACATAGAACCCTTCCATCACACAAAAGGTTGTTTATGTAGAGGGCTATTTAATGTTCATCACAAAAATTAAATACATAGATATGAGCTTTTTTAGTATAAGTGAAAAAATGTAGGCCTTGATGAATAAAAAGGGACTGACAATGACTTTGCAGATATCAGAATGAGAAATCATTCTTTAAAACTTAGAGATGATCCATTGATACTGGTGTCCCTTAGAATGCTTTTAAGTGTTTGGTTGGAAAATGTAAGATATTTATGTTTAATAGTTTATATATATACTGTACCGCATATTATTGTGTGTGTGTGTGTGATATAATATGCAATAAACCTAAACCCAACAGGTGGGTTACCTTTGGGAAGCTGTTGAGAGCTTTGTTTCTGACTTCCACATTATCGCTCCAGGTAAAGTGCTCTTGTTGCACACAAGGGCATTATTTCTTTAAAAAGGACCATAGGCAGAGCTTCAGTCAGTTAGGTCCACAGACTGCAGGGTGCTCATTATGGTTGCCTTAGTTGGCTTGTTTATTTGGGGTTAAAAGATACTTAATATTCAAATATACTATTAGTTTTATTGTACTGACACGGATGAGAATAAAACTAGAACTGATCTGAGCTATGTTGTGACACTATTATCTATTGCTTCTTTATTCATTTTATAATTGATTAATTTCAAACAGTTATTGAACTGAACTGGATCAACACTGAACTCATTGACACTACGTGTTTACTGCAGAATTTGAATTTGACATTGAATTAATGAAGCTTGCATGATTGATGTTATTTTCCTGTTTATTACTGTTAATCTGCTTTGCTATGGTTGCTAGATGGTTGAATGGATGTTCTGGGAGGCTTCTTTCTTTTTTCTTTTTAACAAAGGGTAAAAATCATGTCCCATTGGTAATAGTGTCTTCTATCTTCTTCAATATTCTGCTGGATTTAAAAAAATGGTGTGGTAGATGGAGGATAAGTTATGCTCCCAGTTTTAATGATCATCATTAGGGGGATTTTTAAGTATGAGCAAATATAATAGTAATGTTTGTTTTACATTATTATTGTTGTTAGTTGTAGTAGTATTAGTATTTTTTATATTCACACTCTTAGACAAAGATAAAAAAGTTTAGACTACAAAGTTTAAACTACTTTATATCTATTATAAAATCTCATTGCAGTAAATATGATAGAAGCTAAATTTCCATAAATTAGAATCCAAATAACTAAAAGTGACAATTGTATGGAACAATGACAGGCAAAAAAATAAGTAGCTGCGGATGCTTTCTAGCATATTTCTGTTTGGTTAAATTACAAATTTCTTGTACATGATTGCATTTTTGTTCAGATTGTGTGAATATGTACAGTACATTAAATATGTAATTATTATGTTAATGGACAGATTAGCCAGGAACTGTGGATCTCATTACTTGGGAACACTGACCTTTCAGACCTGGAATAAATCATTGAAATAAATATATCATATATTATGTTAACATAAGTGAACCCATGTTTTAGTTTTTATTATCCTACTGTACGCATTCTAGTTAATCACACTCAAAAACAGTTTTGCATTCTCCAGATGTTTTTATTTAGAATGACTCTTGTTGTTTCTTTATGAGGCACACACAATCACATAATTCATACTCTGTTAATGCTGGATTGGATGTTATTTGTTTTCCTGCACTGAACAGAATGGTATCAAATACAGTATATACATGCAATATCTGCACCGACATGCTGGACAAACAGCTGTCAGATGGTTTCAGATTCTGATCCATGATTGAAGCGATGAAAATACATGTTTGCTGGGTTGAAGGGGTCTGTGGTTGACAAGCTGCAGAATCTAACCATCCTGAGGCAGGACGGTATCCAGCACTGGCTTGATGTTGGTGATTCCTTTGTCCAGGTATTCTCCAATGTAGGGCCGCAGATACTTGCCGTAAACACCGAGGGCACTCAAGCGAGCTGAGTCCACAACAGGTTCCAGCTCACTGGCCAGACCGCTGGAAGAAGCACACAAAACATTATAGATTTACTGACATGAAATAACTGCAATGAACAGCGTTAGAATGATATGCAGTAAGGCCTGGGGTAACTATATTGAGACAGCCCTTACTTGATAATTTTGCCGATGCTTTGCACTCTTGGTCTTTTACTGAATTCTTCAAAAAATTCTTTAGCTTGTCCTCCTGTTGGTGAATTCTCTAGCAGTGGTTCAACAGCTGCTTTGACCTTTCCCACAAATGTGACAATCCTCTTGAAGAAAACTTCCTTCAGTCCGGTATATTTGTCAATTAACTCCTTGTCAGGCTCTGGCCAATCCTGTGCCCAGACGCACACCGACACTACAAGAGGAAGAAATGACATTGAGAATGATAAAAAGGAGCCTCGTGCCCATCTTAAACCACGCTTACCCACATTTATTGACGTGTTCTTGATTACTGTGTGTATGTAGTCTGGTATTGTCATGGAGACATGGGGAAAAGGATAGTTTGGACCAGTTAAAGGTCAAGTAAATCACATTAACATCGCTACATGCTGAGTGGCCTGTTACACATCAGGCATTCCTTTATAGAATTAATACAGAATAAATGGTACGTTTTGGCAAAAGTGTCCCAGTTTATCCTACAAATCCAAATGCAAATAGGCTGGTTTTGAAAAAAAATTATTTTCAGTAAGTTCATAACCCAGCCTGATAAGCAAAAAGAGAGGAAAAGGCCTCAGGCCTGCTGTTCTTATGTGCTATATGTCTTATTCTTTTTTGCAGTTGTGCACCAGTTAATAAAGAGAGAGAACTAGTTTTTACCTTGGAGTGCAAGAATGAGAGCAAATGTCAGCTTCATCTAGAAGAGGAAACAGAAATGTAGATATGTCATGCTTGCTGAACATGTCAGTGAATGTAAACATAACCAGTTCTCAATATTTAAAGCCATTTTAAATCTGCACAAACCAAGAATTTGACGGTAAAAACAGTCATTAAACATGTTTAGTGCTGTAATATTGCAAAAATAGTGTTTTGCATTTCAGTTCTGTTTAAAATAGCGACTCATTTTAAGTAGTTTTATCATTAAATGTTATTGCATGCATGTATAAAGAGCAACTTGGTGAAGACTCACTTTACCTTGTGCTAGTGAGATTCCTGTAGAGAGAAATAATGGACTGGAGTCAACTGTGCTGGCTGCGTCTGCAGTTATATTGTCTGCCGTCCATCCCTATATCTGCACGACAGTTTGACCAAACAAACGTCATCACACACACACTCACTCAGTAACTCTAAATCAATCACACACTCTTGCTGCATGGACGCCCACCCACCCACACGGGTCGACCTACAGGGCAAACATGTACACCATGGTTTGCCCACTCAAAGTCCACTGTTCCCTTTGTGTGTATTAAAAAGGCATGCGAGGATACTTATGAAACCACTAATCGAAGATATCAATGTGCTCTTGGTGTTCGAACATTAAAGAGACATTTAGGATAAAACACTAAACAGGAACATTTATACAAAGAATCCTAAGGTGCATTCAAAACAAGACTCAAAAACTTTGATATTTTTAGGATACATTATAGTATATGTTTATGTACATGCAAAAGGCCAAATTTGTCTGTAAAGAAAACATGTGATATTTTGTCTTTTATATTGTTACTGATACAGTTTGACAAACCATTAACTTTGACATCTGCCTCAATAAACTACAAATTTGCTGGTTATTAGTAGTCAGTGAGGTAGTTGTTTAGGTCATGGGTAGGTTTAGGAATGTAGAATATGGTCATGCAGAATATGTGCTTTATAAAGTTATTAAGCTAATGTGAGCATGCTAATAAGCGACTAATTACTAGTGAGAATTGGTCCCCAAATATTCAAATAAAATATTTATGCTTTATATATATATATATATATATATACACATATACATATATATATATATATAATTTTATTTTATTTTTTACCCACAAAGAGAATTAAATAAGATACAATGTATTTGAGAACTCTTCTTCTGTAGTCTGCCAAGATAATCAGGAAAAATTTCATTATGATTTGCACATTAGTGATTATTTTTATTTATATAATTAGTTTTTAAACTCTGAAAAGTATTTGGTATGGAATGGACATGCATTATAATAATGTATTTAGGTCCACCCCCCCCCTTTTTTGTTTTGTTTTGTTTGTTTGTTTGTTTGTTTGTATGTTTGTTTAACTCTGGGTTGAGGGTAGAGTGGGGAAAAACTTTATGTTTCTATTCTCCCGTATCTTTGTCCTTTTTTTATTACAAAAGTTCAATGAAGAGATTAATAAAAACAAAGATACAATGTATTTGCACAGTGTATAATGTTCAGAAACAATATTTAGTCGTTTACAGTTAATTCCAGTTAATATCTGTCTCTTCTATACACAAAAGTTAAAAAAAAAAAATTAACCTATACAGCACTAAATTAACTCATTGTGCTTAGTCAACCGTTTCATTTTTGAGTGCCAAAATCAATGTAAATAAACTAATGAGGGTTAAACGGTCCAAAGGTTGTGAAAAACTTTCCACATGCCAAATTGACAGAAGAAGACCCTAGTGAACTTTCCACTTTGGAACATAACGTGTCTAATCTACAACTTATGGACCTTTTTTCTTCCTTTTTTTCATAATCTTAATTTGATTAAATTATTTATTGCTTCCTTTCATTTTCCATCTTTTTTTTTTTTTTTTTTTTGCATTTTGTCTTTTTTTTGCTTTCTGTTTGCTTCATTCACTCACTTATCTGTTTCACATGCAAAGATTCCACAAACCATTTTTGTAACATTATCCATGTTTAGTAATATGGTGTTACAAGGAAACATACAGAATACATATCATATACATTTGGGTACAGTGTAATTACACTCTTTAGCTGTGCATTAACGGCATGACTTCATTGGTGTATTAATTCTACAATATCTATATCCTGAAAATTGTGATTGGTCCCTGAAGAATTGCTTTGCTTATTGATCTTGGGTTGATCTGAACCTAGGCATTCTGTTTTTCATTCCATCCCACAGGGAACTTGCGCGATCCTTTGCCCACTCCACGTATGGGTCAGTTACAGGTTTGAGATGTTCCTCATAGTACATGCCAGCAAAACCAGCCACAGTGCTGCCAACATTTAGAACTTTAGTCTTTGTGTTCCTGTAACAAACACACAGATGAACACAGAAGTAGAACAAAATGTACAACAAAATGTTCACACTTTAAATACATGTATTGGGTGCATTTTATGCAAGAATGTAGCAGTTGATGAACAACATACCTGTACGCTTGCTTTGCTCTTTCAAGAAGTCCAGCATTGTCTGGAGCAGGAGTGGGCAGTGGGTTGGATGATGCCAAACACACTAGGAACCATAGATTTAAAGAAATTTATTGCACGATAACAATATTTCTATTCATATTTTTAGACAAATAAGTATAAATGTACATGCATTTATAAAGCCAGACCTTGCAAAGCCACAACCAGAACAAAGAAAATCAATCTGGACATCTGGAAGAACGATCAATTGAATTAGCTATTTGTTGATGATAGATCTGGAACTGCTTACATGTACATAATTACAATAAACATTAAACATATATAGTAAATATGTACCTTTAACATGAATGCAGCAGAAGTTAATGTAGTTTTTTTTTCCTTCAGCTGGATTTCAGAGAGTTTTGTTAAGCTCACGGTTGTTGTCTTTTTTTGATGAGCTTGTCTGCGGCACAGAGTTTTCTGTGAAGAATGATATCTTGCTGCAGTAAAGCTGCATTTGAATCAATTCACATTCTGAGAAACAGGTCACATCATTTCTGAGCAAGCACTGCCTGCTGTTTACTCAGAAGAAGAGCAAAAGCACCCGATTTTGGAGTTTGTGAAATTAATATTTTTACTATCAGAAATGCTGGGAGAAAATAAATTACAATTCTATATTTGATCAGTAGTTTTATCATCACTTGAGTAAGGTGGTGTTAGGGTCTGTCTTTATTTCTTTATTAATAATGACTATACATCTACAGTTAAAAGGCAACTCTCTCTCTATTACTTTATTATGCAAGAATGATTGCTGTTACCCGTTGCATTTTGTTTCTATGACTGTTAGCACAAATCGAAAATGTTTCAACCTTGATCCACTGAGGCACTGAACAGAAAAACAAATTTACATTGCATTGCATTTAGGCCAGAAAATTCAATAGTGGGAAATAATTCAAGGAAAACGGGGTCCATTCAACTGTTGAACTGGGTAGATTGATATTAATCATGGGAATGTACTGATCATTAACTGAAAACAAACAGTGACTTTAACCTCATGTGGTCTGATGTTAAAAGCCCTTTGACCTATGACTTGCATTTGGCTTTACATACTGGGTTATATAATGTATATTGATTGATCCTTTATTATTGTTAGGGTGATGATGCATCTTCATTTAAGCATTTGCCTGAATATTACTGCTTATTTGCTATTTCTTTTAGAAATAAACTACAAAAACTGACTTGGTTTTATGAAATGATTTCATAATAGCAAATTGTAGTTATATAGGTTGATACAAATAATACATATGAAATCAAATAATTTATATTCAAAATAGTTAATTTTCTTAATGTGAACAAATTTTAAATGATCAACATTGCAAATGATGCAAAAACAAATTTGGTTGTGTTTCACAGTTTATTCTTTTGAAAAAAATTCAACGTATATTTAGATTTTGCATTCCCCCCCCCACAATATTTCACAGCATCCCACAAAATTGTAAACTATTTTACAGATTACACAACTGACAAGCAGATCATCGTCATAATTTTGAAGATGTACTGAACTGTAACAAATGCACCAGTTGGCACAAGGTGGGGGTGGTATCACATATCACACAGCATTTGCATGATTGCAGGGAAGAGGGTATAAGGTCATTGGTTTTCACTTTAATTGAAGGTTTCAGTCAGCTTCTGTTTCATCTTCTCATACTGCTCAGAAAACCAGCTCCTGCAGAGACAAAAAGACCAATTCATATTAACAAAAGCCAACTGGCCATTAGAAATGAATGCGGCTTCTATGCCAGTGCAAAAACAACATCAACGCCCTCGTTAATACATTTCATAAAATAAGTATAGCATGTAAATTAATTATGATCATCTTACTTGGTTTTAATAGCAAACTCGCTCTTTTCAAGCTGTTCGAAGGTGGTTTTGGTCTTCTCTGTCAGGTCATCTGCAATCTCCTTTACCTGGGTCTGGAATTTGGCGAATTGCTGCTCCAGTGTAGGCTCATCCTGGGCCTCTGTTTAAATGTAATTCAGACGTTGTAAATGCATAAATCTCATTCGTTTGTATGCAGTAGAAGCATCAGAGGGATTTTACCTGTGTGTACAGCAAGTACAAGCATCAGCACGGCTGCAGCCAGGTACAGTTTCATCTTTGCTGTCTTTCCTGTGAAGTACAGAGAATAAAAGGCGATTAGAATACCAAGGACGAAAGAGAATCGTAAAACTTCGATTACAAATAATTGTAATCCTACACTACGTCACATCTAGATAGGAACTTCGAAATACATTTTACGAAAAATATTTTATATGTATAATAAAAAAACCATCGAGTTTAACAAGAATTTAAATTCTGTATGATAATTTTGCGTTTAAAATATATTCGTTTTAATAATAAAAATAAAAACTGAATTAGCCTGCATCGTGTTTTTTTTTTTTTTTTTCCATGATTTCTAAGCAGGCACTGTTAAATGCTGTTTTAAATGAACTAGCAAAAATAATTAGTAGCTGCTGAGTTAACCGATGATGGCAAACAACGACGCCTAGATGTCGCCAGTATACTGCGTGTTCACTTACTGAACGTAATACAACAACTTTTATTCTATGTTCTAGTATACAGTTCGCTGGATTTGCTTCTTGCGGCGTTTAAAGGTTTGAAACGTTGTCGCAACATGAATAAATGTAAGCTGCCATACCTTTCTTGCGGTCCTCAAGAGAATTGTGTTGAGATTGTAATGCCCCGCAGATGGCTTGGCCCTTTATAGCGGCACAGAGCTGACGTAGAGTGATAACACCACCTCTGACCTATTAAGACCTCCTGCGATCACTCCTCTGATGATCGTCTCTCTGTGTTTTGCTGTGTCACAAATGGCTATAGCGAACATCTTTAAAAGATGAGTAATCTATGTCTGCCATAACACCTGCATTCCCAGAGATTCGGCTTAATTATTCCTGAAAAAATGTACATTAATTAGATTAGTGACCTTTGAAACAACAATAACAGTCACAAATAAAATCATGTTACAAAACAGTGAGTATTTTCTTTATATTGTACCCTGACGCCCTGGGTGGTACAACGTCCGTTCATTATCAGTGATTTTACAGTTGGTTACGTGCTCTTCTCAATAGACACATTTTCAAAACTATCCAAAAAAATCTAGCATCTGTGGACTTAATGAAATATTTCCTCCATCAAGTTCAAACACTAGGAAAACTCGGTGTCCACTGTTTTTTTTTGCACAAAACTGTTAAAATTGTGCTAATAAACTAACCATAAACTAGATGGCAAAGTCAATCTGGATCTAAAAAGCATCTAAAATATTAGTTCCCACTAAGTCTATTTGATATCAGTTTGATTTCTATCTATTCAAAGTAGCCAATAATGATCACATGATGCTGTTCTATGTAAACATTGCTCAAACTGGAAGTATTGATTGGAGGAACCTCTTATCGGTATAAGAGAGAATGGACACGGTGAAATAAAAAAAAAAGTGAGGAAGTAAAATGCCAACATTTCGGCAATTTGTGCTACCCGGGTTCATGTGACGCTCTCAAAGCATCCGTTCCCCATTCACTTTTTTTCATGTCTGAACACATAATATTAACCTTTGCTGTTTATCTTCAATTTAAAATGTATGTGGTTTTCAATCTGGAGGCAGGTAACTGACGTAAGGGTGCATTGATTTAGTCCACAGCTCTTTAGCCTTTCAGCCACATCATAACATGAGATAGAGAGACTGGATTTGAACTAGAGTAAATTAGAGTTGTTTATATCATATAACTTCACAACCTTTGCCTCATTCCTGCTGCATGACAAAGATGCAGGAGTTTGGTAACTGCTGACCGCCTTCATTGAAACCAGCTTTGGATTCTAGGTCAGCAAGATTATAAGATCTCTTAACATTTTATTGACTCTGTGTCCTTCTTAATAGCATTATAAATATATATATATATATATATATATATAAAATTGTGTGTATTTATGACATGAGTATTTATGATATATGCTCTGCTTAAAGATCCAAACACATCATATCTTATATGCTGTAATGTTTTACTATATGTGACACACGCAAACGCAGCAGTTTGTTCTGAGCAATTGCCAATGACCAGTTTAATTTTTTATTTTCTAGGTCAAGAAGATCTCTCTTTGACCTTTTATTGATTTTTTGGTAACATTTTGCTAAATAACATGCTTTTTTGTCTATTAAAAGACTTGATGATAGGAAATGCTGACATTGAAAAACCTAAAACATGCAAAAGTGTTGAAAGCGTCTAGACTCTAGAAGAAGGGGAAGTGAAGCTCTGTGCAAATGAGGACATGGTGTTTATGTGGGATCACGCCGAGAGTCAGTGATCTGCAGTTTCCTCTGCTCACATCTGATCACTCAAAGTCTGTGGCGGTGGGGGCTTGTGTCTTTTGTCGGTTAACTGCAGTCTTTGTAGCACCTTTTTTGATAAAGACTTGCACTTACAGATTTCCTTCTTATGCATGCATGATTTGCCACCTTGTTTTCTTTCACTTTCATATACTTAGTTGATGACCCATAGCCTTTCATGAAATGTGAGAAGAGAATGTTTCATCAGTGTGTCTAGTGAGTGACATGCTGTGCTAGCTCAGGTTCTTTGTTTGACCTTAAAAACAAAAGGTGTGTGTCGGAGCGAGTGATTCTTAGTTTAAGAACACTTGAATTTGTAAAACAAAGCAAAAAAAAAAACTCAACAAACTTTACATTTTACAAACTTGAAATAAATAAAATAAACAAAAGGTTAAAATGAGTTAGTAGGTGTGTCTGAAGTATGGAAGAGACAGTAAAGACTTGGGATTTCAGTTATGTTCGAATGTTTTTGCAGATTTTGTGTTATTTTCTGCCAGACACCTGCGTGATAGAAAGCTTAAGCTTCAGACAAGGACACAGTTTGCTATTAAAAAGGACCATTGAATGTTGTGGAGATCCATCAGTCTTTAGTGAAGAACAGGAGTCTTTCTTCTTGGAACAGGGGGAGTAACCAGAATTACGACAGATTCAATGTGACGCTCAATAACACCTGGTTATGTAATCTTGTTCTTTCTTTCTTTCTTGCTTTCTTTCTTTTTTCTGTTTATATACAAAAGCTGGGAATTAGTTATTTTTATTTTTTATATTATATTTATAGATATTTATATTATTCAAAAGTTAAATGTAAAGTAACAAACAGAGTTTACAAAGAATGAAACTGAAGAATTAAGTCTTTCCTAAATTATGAAAAATAAAAATTATATCCAACTACCAGAATTTGCCATAAAAAACATGGTATAGCAATATCTGCTTTTTGATATCAAATGTGAATTGCCATACATTCTGTGAATACATCTTCTTGTAAACTGTAATATGACTCTTTTCCTAATATTTTAGGTACAGTATTTTATGAATTATACCAATAGATTTTTGTAAATAAAAAGGAAACTTAACATTAACCAATTAACAGGTTACCATCTTTTACTATTTTAAAAGTGAGTATTTTTACAGTGTTTTGTAGTGCAAGTCACTATTTGCAGTCCCTTTGCATTTGTGTGTTGCTTATCCAGATGTGAGTGTGAATACAAGATAGCAGAGATTAAAAAGGAAAAACAAAGACATAACCAGGGGCACAGCATGTTCCTTATGCAGCAGTCCCGCAGGCAAGCGGATGGAATTTGGAAACAGATCTCAACATGTCTTCCTTAAGATTCAAAGCAGCAGAAAAGAGAGAGAGAGAGAGAGAGTAAGGAGAAGTCCTTTGATCAAAGCTGAGTAACATGGATCTGATCTTGAACAGCTTGAAGGAGAGAATTTATCAGTGAGATTTTCAAATAAAGTAATAGAAAAAGTTTTTAGATTCAGACTGAACCAAATTAAGCATTGTCTTTAGAGTGTTATGAGTAAAAATATTTTTATGTTATACATTTCAAACTATCCCCTGCCTGACCGTAAACCTACACCTAAATGCATCCCCACAGAAAGCTTTCTGCATTTTTATATTTTCAAAAAACTAGTGCTAACAAATGTGTCCCTGGACCACAGAACCTAAGTCTTAAGTCGTTTGGGTATATTTGTAGCAATAGCCAAAAATACAGTGTTTGGGTCAAAATGATAGATTTTTCTTTTTTGCCAAAAATCCTTAGGATAGTAAGTAAAGATCATGTTTCATGAAGGTATTTAGTCAATTCCTTACCGAAAATATATTAAAACTTAATTTTTGGTTACTAATATGCATTAATAAGATCTTCATTTGGACAACTTTAAAGGTGATTTTCTCAGGATTTAGATTTTTCTGTACCCTTTAATTTCAGATTTTCATATAGTTGTATCTCGGTCAAATATTGCCCTATCCATCCAAATCATGTATAAATCTTAATTTCGGAAAATTAACACGTACGACGTTTTGTTGTCCAGGGTCACAAAGGATTAATCACATCCAAAATAAGTTTTTGTTTACATGTGTGTATGTATTATAAATACAAACACATGCATGTATATATTTAAGAAAAATATTATGTTTATAAATTAAATATATTTATTTTTAATTATTTTAAATTTAATTATAATATAATAACACATATAAAAATGTAATAATATAAATATGGAAATGTATACACGTAAATATTTTCAAAATATGTGCTGAATATGTATTTTATATGTATGTAATAAATAAACTCAGTATATATACTAGCTTACATTTAAAAAAAATATATATATTTTGGATGTGATCAATCTCTATTCATTGACAACTATATAAACAAACAACAACGAATAAAACCTCCTCATGGGGAGCAAAAATCAAGGTCAAACATTTTACATTTTACTATCCTTGTGAAGCCATTCAGGTTTTTCCTGGACTACACACATTTCCAAAAGAAATTCAAATAAATTAGAGGGTCACAAAGTGTGGTTTTATTTGCAATGATTAGAATTAGCATTACTAGCATTGATTAGAATTTTGTTGTTGTTGTTGTTGCTGTTGTTGTTGTTTTATCCAAGATAAACAGACCTTCTTTGAACTTCATATCTGAGAAATTTCAATCTCAGGTTTCTGGAGAAGAAAAGGTGTGACCAGTAGATCTTGCCCACACAAGTCTTATTGCCTGTACTGGAGAAGGCAGAGATGCGTGACAGTAAGCTGAAGTTGGAAAAAGGGGGAATAAGGGGGTGTATAAGTGAAAGTTTACTGTGGAATATGATCTGTCTTGTCTAAACACACAGATTTTGGAAATATGAGACTAGAGTAAATGCTAACTGCTTTTTACACAGGCATATGTATATGTGTTTTTCCTGACTCTTATTACAGGCCTACAACTGTGTTATATAAAGTGAGTGCATGTTTCAGCCTGTCTGATCCCTTAGCCAGTTATAAAGAAAAAATAACTGAGTATAGAAATAGTGTCTATTTGCCAAGAAATACACTGCAAAGCAGGTACAATAACAGTAACAGTAGTATTGTAAACAATTTTAATTTTTAATTGAAAATTACTTAAAATGTATCAAATTAAAATGTATTACCATTAATAATTTGTTTTATATATATTTAATTATATGATCAAACATATATGTCTGAAATGTGGCTGTGGTGGGAACAGAAATAAGTACTTCATAAGTACTTTGCAATACTCTTGACAAGAATCATGTGTGTAGTAGGACGCACATTTATTGAAAACAAACTCAAATACAACAGTGCACAAACACGTAAAGTAAACAAGGATTTATATGTGGATTTGTGGCTAACAAAGCTCAACTTTGCATTTATTCTGATTTAGTTCAGCAGCTGAAGGCACTTTATGTTTATTTTGAATAGTGCCATGTTGGCCCCACTAACTAGAAAAAACTGATAGTTAACTGCCAAAACAGGCATGGTGATTGATCTTAAAATGTCTCAACTGTATGCTAAAGAAAGACACTGAAAGTATATCCTCAGACAGTGGGTTAATACTGAGAAAGTAAACGTGGTGAGTACATGGTATTCTTTTGTCCAGTAATGGACAGTGCTAGTCCAGTCGAGTCCAGTTCTTAACCATTTACCTCTCATAGAATAAAAAAGCACTTTTCAGTAACACAAAACCCCCTTCTTTCTATTTGGTGTTAACACTAGAAGTGTGAAGCTCTTAAGCTTGAGCGGGAATAGCTGCTGAGGCCTCCTTGATCTTGTCCATGACGATCTGCAGCTGCTCACGGATCTTCTCGGAGTAAGGGGTGAGGAGGCTGGTCAGCTCATCCATGCGACCCTCTAGGGATGTGCGCAGTTCCTCTGCGGTCTGCTCCAGCTTCCCCTTCAGAGCTCCAGCCTGGACTTCCAGCTGCTCGCTGACCTCCTTTGCCTGGGATCTCATCAGCTCACTAAGGGCACCCAGTTTCTGGCTGGCACCATCATGGGCCTGGCTGACGTAGGGCTCGAAACGGTCCTTCACGGATTCAGCGTTTTGGGAAGCTCGAGACTGCAGCTCACCCAGGTAGTTCGACACGGTGCTGCAGACGTGAAAGAGAACAGTTTTAATATATTCAAATATCGGAAATGTGTAGCCACCTGACCTGAGAGAGCATCCCGACTTACTTGCGGATCTCCTCTGTGTCCTTGTTCAGGCGTTTCTTCAGTTTGCGGGTGTAGGTGTTGACACGGTTCTTCACGTCATCGGCGTTCTGCTCCATCATGGTCTTCAGCTCTTGCAGGTACTGAGTGGTGCGCTCCTTAGCGTCGGTCATGTCAGTTTGCAGTTTACCAGCCAAGAGCTCCAGATCTTTGTTAAGCTGGCCAGCAGCGTCAGATGCGTATGGACTCATCTGGGTTTGAAGATTGTCACTGTATGAGCTCAGTTCAGCCATAGTATCACTAATCAGGGTGCTGCAAAAACAAAGCTGGTCAGGAGTGTTGTTTCAGAAGCATAATGTGAGAAGATGAGTATGATGGTGCTGTAGTTAGATATTAAGAGGAACGTACTCAAGCTCTCTACTGAGTTGGGAGCTCTTGATGTTCTGGACCACACCATCAGCATGTGTATTGAGATCGGACACATACTGCCAGAAGCGTTCCACCGTCTCCTCCCATCTGGGCTGAGGAGCATCAGCCTGGAACAGGCTACGAGCCTGGCAGCCTGCAAGGGGTGTGAATAGATTGTGAACTTTATGCTACATTAGGTTATTCACAAATGAACGAGCTGGATAATTTCCAGTGTTCTATATTAATTGTGTAATGCAATAGTTGATAAAGATGCATTGCAAACATAACATTGTGCATTCATATTCCAAACAGATAGAAAAACTGAACAAGGAGTAAATGGAGATTTTTTTTTTCATACCAGTGAAAACAGCAAGAGCAAAGATCACCACAAGAGACCTCATTTTGATGGGCAGACAAGTACACCTGAGGAAAGATCAAAACAGGAGAAATTAAGCACTGCGTGAAAAGAAAATATCAGATTTATCCCCCTCCAAAGTTGGAAATGGGAACCTTTGAATCACTTATTAAAAAATAAATCTAAACAGTATAATTACAAAAAACAGTCTAAAATGCACAAATAAACATCTGCATATAATGCATCTGAATATCTGCGTGCAGTAGGCTACTTTCTACATCAACACGCGATTAAATACTTAGTGCCCGTTAACTGGAAGTTTAGTAGGTAAAAGTTTTAGAGACAAACTCTCTAAAACTTATTTTCTCCTGCAAATAAATTCGACTACCCTGTGAGTAAAGAGCAAGTGTTACTTACCTGAGACGTGTTATTTTCTCCGTGTAGAGGGAGTGTGGATGTCAGGTCTTTTATACAGTCCCGGGACGCACCCGTTGCATTCACAATCGCTGCCACGTGATTTCTCCTTTGTTCAGGGCTCTCGCATCATCCCACGCGTCACTGACCGCAGCGAGTGTGCGAAGTCCGCATCTTTCAGCACCAGCTGGAGATAAATTGCGCAATTTATATGATTTCCTCAAGAAAATAACGCCACATCGCGTTTTATATTGTGCTAAGTAATTGCTGATTTGTGTTTTTCTGGCCATGATATATGATTATAGTCCACTGTCTTTAATTCCAATAAATAAATAAAAACAATAATATTATAGGCACAAAGCAATATATTCATGCTTTCCTTTAACGATTAGCATGCTGTTTAATTTAAAGCGAGTATCTAACAGTATTATCGTTTAGTTAGCCTATGTTTGTGAAGACTCTCAATAAATGTTTGCACGAATTAAAATCAAATCTGTTCTTCTCAGACGGGCGACCATTTTAAATGTGCCTGTAAGACAAATCCCTCGTGATTAAGGAGACAATTGAGACTGAAGGTGAGGCGAACACTAATGCAGGCGCCAACACATTGTTTGTAGTTTTAGTGGAATGGCCTGGAATTAACATAGACGACCCTATTAGCATTTAAATAGACACCTAGGCTATTGTCAATAGTGTTGCTCATTTTACAAAATTTGGGTTTGCATTTAAATTGGTAATTGAAATGACAACACTAGAATTATAATTTTTTTATTACAGCATACAAATTGTTATTCCCCTATGATATCTAGTATATTTATTGTTATTTTGTTTAGTAAGTCGTGATGTAACAAGTAGTAACACTACTGCTGATTGCAGCCTGTTTGATCACAATGCCCTTCCACGTCTATGGCCTAGAGTTTATCTTTAAAGATAAGACATTCTTTGGTATTCGCTTTAGAGTTAACATAATGAATGCAGCCTTATACTTCATTCAGTAGTTCCTGAACTCAAAACACAACCCAACAAAATCATGTTCTTTTCTAAACTAATCTTTTTCCGGTCGAAAGCTTAGGGTAATTATGTTTTTCTTTTCAGTGACAACATATCACCCACAATTTGATTATACCTATTCAGTGATCTTTAGCCTCTTGTCCCAACTTGTCCCTTTCTCCTGGCTCAGCTCTGTCTGTTTCACCCCTGCAGCTGGTGAAAACAAACATGGCTTTACTTTGCACAGGGCCCAGTATGATCACTGCTCATGCAGACATCCACTGTAGTTTCATATACTCTTCTGTGCATTTTTTCATTCGAATGCTGATTTGAAAAATCAACTTTTTACTTTGATAGACTGTAGTGTGGTATAGTAGCTTTTTTGGTAATTTGGTTGTTTATGTGTCCTGATGTTAAAAAAACAAACTTTGACATTTTTAGAATAATAATTTTTGTTAGCAATGAAGTTTATTCTGTAATGGAATGAGTTGCACAAAGTGGCAATGAGGTAATGTCTGGTTGTCTTTAAAATGCTGATGGGTTATACAAGTCAGAAACTCCCCGTTTCCAATGGTTGCCTTGAAATGGAGAGTATCTGAAGACCCATGACTTTTAGGACTCACATTGCTAAAAGGAAAGATACATTTTAACTGACTACTTGAATAAAAAAGAAGAAGCAAGATTAAAAAAAGAGTTGACTATTATGTTATTTTTCAGTTCTTCAGCATGTTTTTGTATTACGCTCCTAATGGATTAGTCAGATGAAAGCATTGCAAACAGAACACTGCTTTCATCAGGGGAAGATCAGTGCCAAGTGTCGGACAAAAAACAAGTTACATGTTTACATTTTACAGTTAGGAGATGTTTTTTTTAACTGAATATCTCAATGAGATAGTAGACATGTGGTTTCTCTAAAGTAATTCTTTTGTTGCATTTAATAGCAATGCAATTGGACAAAATATGGTTTAAAACTGAAGACTATCCTGCTCCCAAAAACAAACAAACTAAAATCAATTCAGCGTGATGATTTAATTATGAACTCATGAAAGGACTTGGTTGTTAATGTTCCATGCAGTTTTTGGATAAATGTGTGAAAGGTGAACAATAAGTAATGAACGCATGTAACCTCGGCCAACTCATCATTTAGCAGAATGGGGCTGCTAGATCCTGTGTACCATGTGAGAGGGTTTATTCGCCGTTCCCCCGTGAGATACCATCTATTCTTCAGAGCAGCAACATCACAGCCACGACTCAAGCTGAAATTCACAGACTGGATTTATCTAACACAAACACAACACAAGTGCTGATGAACTCGAGTGACTCTGACTCTTTGTTTTTCTCTTTTCTTGCTTTCTGTGGTCTGTGATTCAGTCAGTTAGGAAGATTGTGTACATTAGTCATTGTTTTTAACAGTCAGGCATTCCAGGTCAAAGGCCTCTCAGCTGCTTTGTAGCAGAGAAATCAGTCATCTGCATCTTAATCAGTTTCTTGACCCCTCATCTCTGTGCAAAAAGTCATTTTGTGTCACTAAAGTCCAAATAATCAGGCTCATCTAACAAAAAGCTCTGCTCAACTGGATCATGAACTTCTACAAATCCTAAACTCCACGCATGCTTTTTAAATAAAATATATTAAGCCAATATGATGATGCTTTTAATCATTGCCTTCAGAAACAGCTAATAACCCACAACACCATATAAACAAGAGAACAAGCTAGCAACCCATCTAGCAATAAATTAATTAATTAATTACTTAAAAATGTGGTTATCGTTCCCATTAAGTTATCAAAATATTTATTGTTTTCTTGGTTATTGCCAAACGTTGGGTAAAGTATTAAGGCAAGACTGAGTTTTATAATTCAGCAAACATTATGGAAATGTTTTTCCTGAAAATCATTCTAGCTGAACATTCTGAGTAAATAGAGTATTTAGATATAAACATAAAAACCATAAACACTAAAACATAAAAAACACTCCACGGATGATGCATAAATAACATCTTGAGAACATTATCAAAGACCAGATAACTTACAGAACAATACTAATGTTACTGGAAGAAGGCTTGTAAGAGAGCTTTACCAAAACATTCCCTTTTAGGTGGGTAACCTACCTTACATCACCAGACTCTGAGTAAAATTGCTATAAAAAAATCCAGTTGCAAAGTAAACTTAATTGTAAACGTGACCCAACAGTAACACAGACTGATTCATTTTCATTTGCTGCATCAGATTCACTTCAATTTACATTTGGCATGCATGTTTATTAGGTCATGCATTCCCAGGGTACCGAAGGCAAAATCTTAAATACAAATGTGATTTTTGGGCTTTATTGGTACACTCATCAGATGTTCAGAGACCAGCTGGAGCAGCTATACACCAGCTCAGACTGGTTGCAGCTGTTTTCCTGGAGTGTAGTGTCTTGGTGTGCTCTTGGAAAAGGCAGGATTAACCTCTTTGTGTGAGGTGGATGATGGTTGTTTTTCGTTCTGATGGGAGTGTGTGGGAGACTCTTGGAAATGGCATCAACAGGTACTTTAGAGACACGCAAAAACAAATCCTGACATGTTGCCACTGGCATTTTTTGGGGGGATTTTTATTTGTTGATCATGCTGTGGGTGATAATGAATGTTCTGGAGGCACGCATGTGTCTTCATGCAACCATTAAAAAGGAACTGGCAATCAGTCAATAACAAATTGCATGAACTGTAAAACCGGTAACACTTCGAGAAAAAGGTACATGAATAATCATGCACTAATACCTGAATTAATACCTAATTCAGCTCATGGTAAGACATGAGCTAATGGTGAACCAGAACTATACTTAACTACAACTCGTTTTTAATTTTATTTGTGTATAATTTGCAGTAGGATGAGCTTTTAGGTAATTTGTTAGTGTGTTTAGTATTTTCTACATTTGATACAAAGGATCAGTGAATTAACTCAAAAATGTAGGTTAGCTCATGTCTTCACTTATCTATCACAAGTTTTAGAACGTGACTTGAACTGATAGTATGCTTCCACTAGGTGGCATGTGTGGTGCACAAAACTAGTGTAGTTAAAGCCCAGGGTACCTTTCTAAATACAATAACTCAATGACTGGATAAACATACATTTGGTGTCTAAGTGTCCAGATCATATTTTATACATAGGTCATTATTCCTATGGCTAATTTGAGATGGCCATTTTCGCCCAGAATTCAAAACATTTATTGTGGAAAAAAAACATTTAATGTAGCTTTAAAAGATTGCATTATGTCATGCATTATCTTATGTCCCATTGTGACACAATGGGCATTCATTTTTATAAATAAATCTATTGAATATTTGATATAATGTTTTTAAATTCATATTTTATTAACATCTAGAAATAGGAGTTAACAGACAGTGAAGACATATATAATTCTATTTCAAATAAACAACTCAGTTTATTCAGCTTTTTATTCATCAGAATTTCAGACACACAACTGTTTTCAACACTGATAAAAATAAGAAATGTTTCTTAAGCAACAATTAGAACATGCCAATGATTTCTGTAAGATTGTGTTTTTGTCACCTGGTCCTCTTTTACCCGATACTGTTACAAGAAGCAGAACATTTGAGTTTCTTCTCAGGGTGCAAGAAATATCTAAATAACTGTGTGCTGCAAGTAGATGTTCTTGACTTACTTGACTTCCTGTCCCAGTTGGGAAGACCTGATTATCTTGACAATTTCCTCTGCTGTTTGTGTTGCCTTCGCAACATAGCTCCAGAAAACATCTGTCAGCTGCTCCAGCTGTGGCTTGGTAGTGCATTGCTGTCACTACTCCACATCATAACGTCCTGAATGTATTTATTATCACAAGATTCCTGAATTCAATATGAACTGATAACTCTTGGACAATAAACTGTACAACTATATAATATAAATATAAATATCACAATATAGATATTGCTTAGATGAACCCTTAAAACTATTTAGTAAATTCTCTAAGTAAAAGAAATTATAGTCTGGACTCATAATTGTAGGAGTGTTTTAAATAATAACAGAGGATTCTAGAACAGGATAATCTCTATTTAACTTTTAATATAAAGACACTTTGACTACTGCCATTTCTAAAATTATTGTCCACCCGAGGTACTTAATCTATGAAACCAGACACTGATTTTGAACCTTTGAACTAAAAACAGTAACAAATGACACCAGACTTTGTTCACTTCCTGATAAGATTTGACACGTCACTCAAAGAGATACAGTATGTGTTTTTGATCCTG
>JAUMHI010000058.1:9686630-9696777 GCA_032359435.1 Enteromius unitaeniatus | reverse complement strand
ACCTGTAAATACAGCAAGTGCGAACACCACAAACACCTTCATGGTCTTTTCTTTGAGTCTATAAGTAAAAGACATTTGTGGTTTTCATTAGGAATTCATAATCATGGTAAATGCAGTACTTTAACTTGACTGAAGAGTAAGCCTGTCTTCTTACCTGTGTCCGGTTTAATTGACTCTGTCCTGTCTGAAGAACAAGTATGAAGGTAGCTGTTGCAAATCTGAATTTATATCACATGGGGAGGTGATTGTTGTAGTGGAAACCCAAAGTCCAGTGGGTAGTGCCTTGCTGTCACTACTCCACATCATAACGTCCTGACTGTACCTTCAACCACCACAGACTCTTAAATTCAGCGCAGATAATGATAAGAGCGGAACTTTGACTTTGAAAGAAGAAATGAATTTCCTAATTGAATTTTTTTATGGGTCAAAATAAGTATGTTTTTAGGGTTAGCACTCAATACAAAATAATTTTCATTCCTAAAACCAAAATAGAGTAATTCTGGATAATCTAATTATTTAAATTTCATCTGAGGTACTTCAATCAGTCAGAGCCCCACGGTTGAACATTTGACCTAATAAAACAGCAAACGATATAAGACGTTCTACACGCCCTGATAAGATGTGACACATCATCCAAAAAGCTTGTTTCTGTTTCTGCTGGATTTAAACAGCTTTACTCAATTCCTTTAGTCATAAATCATGTACAAGAATATAATCACCTTTTAACATATAAATGTCATGTAATGTAGTTTACATAATGTAATGTAGAAATTAACATTTTTATTATTAATTATATTTTTTGTATTATTATTTATTCACCACCAGAGAGCACTGTAACTATTAGTGAAGCCATATGAATATTTCTTTTATTTATTTATTTTAATCTTTGTTCATGATTGATGTTATTCAATTACTCAATTACTGCACAGAAGCAACACATTGAGATCATGGGAGATCAGTACACAAATCTGAAGTAATAAAACAAATTCAAATAAAGCATTTGTAGAAAATCTCTCAAATTTAGCTAAAATATTGATGAAGTCTAAATTATTAAAGGATCTCAAGACAACTTAATGTGACGGCTCAAATATTTGATTTGCTCAAATTGCTCAAAAAAACAGCTTTTTAAACAATCCTAGATGTATTAATGTACATAATTATATAATAATAAGTCTTCATTGTCTGGCATAAATAGTGCAAGCACAGTTATTAAACTCAAAGGTTTTTCTAAATTGGATATGCAGATATGCAAATTGAATATACCAGATGTTTTATTGTTGCAATAACAAGAACAGAAAAAAATAAAATAAAATAAAATCATCACAATGTAACATAGAAATAGGAAAGAGAACTCCAAAGTAACTCTGCAAATTAATCATGGGCCTGGAGATCTTGAGGTAATGCAGCAAAATATTTTTGCATTTCCTGCAGATATTGGACCATATTATCTTTGATCTCAGCAGTGTAGGGCTCCATCTGAGTCTGCAGTTCCTTCATGCTCTGCTCCAGGTTCCCTCTCAGCTCCTCGCTTTTCTTGATCATAGTGGCCTTCAGGGTCTCAGGGTCCAGGTTGTCAGCATATGGAGCCATGGCCGTCCTGAGCTCCTCCACTCTCTCCTGGAGCTGGCTCTTCACATTGTCAGCATAGGGCTCCACTTTGTCTCTTATGATGTTCAGGTCCTTTTCCAAACGCTCCCTAAAAACTTCAGCCTCTTTGTTGATTTTGGTCATCTGATCTTCAGATGAAGGAGTCTGTGTAAGCCTAGTGTGGAGAGGAACATTATAATTTATATCAGGTAAATACTAATAATTCATTCAAAGATTCAAAAATATCAATATTGGTCAATTTGACTTACTTGACCTCCTGTTCCAGCTGGGATGGCCTCATCACGTGGGATGTTTCATCACTGGGATGTACTGCTTGGGCAATGTAGTTCCAAAATGAATTTAGTAAGTGTTCAAGATGTGGATTGGGTTTCTCTGCATTAGATAAATTGGATTCGCAACCTGGGAATACAGTATTTAGATGATTTAAAAGTAATTTAGTCATTTCAGAGGAGATAAAGTCATTAAAGTTTGGAATAGCATATTTTGAACATTTAGCTTCTTCAAACAATGTATTTTTCCTTCAAGGAATTCATTCTTGGGCAGAATATCTGTGCATCATATTTCTTTGCAAAACTACTTTCAAGCATTTACACACAGAGTTTTAGGATCATGAGAAACAAATCCATGTGTCCAAACTTTGTAAACACAAACATTCACACAAATGTGATGTAAACTTTAATGTAAGTTAAATGTAGTATATTATATTGAGAAAGTAAATTATTTTAGTAGCTATATCTAACCTAATACAGCCAATACAAGAACTGCAATAACCTTCATGGTTTTCTGGCTTCTCCTGTAAAAATACAACACAACTGATTATTTTAACAATTTAATCATATTTTCAATACAACATATTCATAAAAAGTGAATTTCTTTTCTTACCTTTGTCAGTATGATTTAATTTGAGACTGTCCCAGAGTGAAGCGTAAGTGTGGTGATTGCTGCTTCTTAGCTGTATTTATATAGCATTGTTTCAATATCGCCAGTGGATGCTCATAT
Source organism: Enteromius unitaeniatus (assembly GCA_032359435.1). Taxonomy (NCBI): domain Eukaryota; kingdom Metazoa; phylum Chordata; class Actinopteri; order Cypriniformes; family Cyprinidae; genus Enteromius; species Enteromius unitaeniatus. The sequence continues at coordinate 9,694,170 of JAUMHI010000058.1, read as the reverse complement.
CTAGATATTTTGTGTCTACAAACTCTTTATCTCAAGATGTGCAGTTCTGGACATCACTTGAAAGCACAGGGTACATGAGTTCTTGCGTCAGCGCTGATAGTGAAGTACAGACATTACATTATTGCATGATCTATAGCACAACCAGAGATGACTGGAACAGGTCCACCTTTGAAAGTCCTTAACCTTATCTAATCTTTATTATGCTTTAAAATAAATCAGTTGAGATGGCCTTCGTTTCTGCGTGAGTTTTTTATTTAAAGATTGTGTATTTCTATCTGTGTATTAGATTTGTTATCAAATGCCACTTTTGAACCTTTCAAAGCAAACCGTCACACTTGTATTATTACTTTTTTTAAAAGCATTTCTCATGGTTATAACTATAACAATTTTTGTAAAAAATGATAACATATCTATTTTGGCTGGTAATTTTATTAAAAACTCAAAAATCTCAATTTGACCATGTGCATTTTTAAGGCTACTTAAATGTATTATTTTTAAGTATATATGTTTATACTCAGTCATTTAGCAGATGCTTTTATCCAAAGAGATTTAAAATTACTACAAGAGAAGCAATCAAAACCAACAAAAGAGCAACAATATGCTTTATACGTATTTGACATTCTGGACCCAATTTGGAATAACCCAGTATTTAGAAACATTGTGTTAATAAACAGCAGATGTTTTATTGTTGCATAAATAAGACAAATGATACACTTGGCATTTGCAAGAAACAACATTTTCTGTCAGACTAAATAAATACACACTATTTAGAAAAGAGCAACATTTCTGTGTCTGAATGAATGGTTAAGTGTAAACAACATGATTTCAGCACAAAGAATCACTTGTTTTCTCTATTTTAGTTTTTGGTCTACGTGTAAGATGAAAAAGATATTGCTGTTGCCTAGTAGTTTGATTTAGTTCATGGTTATTGGAGAGATACAGGATTTTGGAGTCAAAGTTGAAGGAACAGTTCTGTTAGTGACAAAAGAGGTTTTTTATGTGTCTAATTTCTTTTGATGAAGGACTCGTACAGGGAGGTGAGCTGGGCCTTCAGGTCCTGAGCGTAAGGGTCCAGTTTCTCCTTCAGGTCTTCAGCGTAGGGTGTGAGACTCTGCTGGACCATCTGGGCTCTCTCTCTAATCTGGGTCTGAAGGTCTTCAGCCAGAGGCGTCACGGTCTTCTGGAACTCCTGCAGACGCTGGTCCACTTTCTCCTTGATCTCAGCAGTGTAGGGCTCTAGCTGAGCCTGCAGCTCCTTCACGCTCTGTTCCAGGTTTCCTCTCAGCTCCTCGCTCTTCTGGAGCAGAGTGGCTCTCAGGGTTTCAGAGTCCAGGTTGTCAGCATATGGAGCCATGGCCGTCCTGAGCTCCTCCACTCTCTGCTGGATCTGGCTCTTCAGTTTGTCAGCATAGGGCTCCAGTTTGTCTCTCACACTGACCAGGTCCTGGCCCAGACGCTCCCTCAACCCTTCAGCCTCCTTGGTGATTTTGGTCATCAGCTCTTCAGTCAGAGGATCCATCTGTTTCTTGAGGGTGATAGCGTATTCGCTGGCCATATCAGCACTCTGGGTCAGTCTGGTACTGTAATGTGAAAATGTGAAATGTGCATTAATACAATATAGTATTTTAGTATTTCAAACACATACTGTGACTTCTAAACATTACTTACTTGACTTCCTGACCAAGTTGAGATTCTCTGATCATTTTCAGCGTGTCCTCTGCGGTGCGTGTGGCCTGGGCAACATAGCTCCAGAAAGCATCGGTCAACTGCTCCAGCTGTGGCTTGGGCTCATCAGCATAAAACAGGTTGGCTTGGCAGCCTGGTAAAAATACAAATAAATAAGTTTAAGTCTGCCATTCTGTTTCCAAATCTGCTCAAAATGCTAAATACTGCAGTTTGTGTATTCTGTCATATTAAGTAGTTTCTTAGTATATTTAAATGAATAAATTGCTTTTTGTTGTTGTTGTTTCTTGGGCATATATGATTTACCTGTGAATGCCACAAAGGCAAGTACCAGATACAATTTCATTTTCACAGTTGTTTGCTAAAAAAGAGAAAAAAAAATATTATCTACATTGCATTTCTTAAAGCATTGCATATTTATTTAGATGATACTTTTCACTGAGCAATTATTTTAGTAGTGTACTATTGTCCAGCAAGCTTAAATTACCTTCAAGTCCCACAGTTATTTCTTAGTCCAGTAAGCACTAATGAGGACAGGCACTGTCTATATATATATGAGTGTTTGTGTGTGTGCGCAGTAGAATATTCCAAAGCAAAAAAATCAAAGTCCATCATCCAGTGCCATGCTGTCAGTGCTGCTCCCCCCACCGTCACTTCAGCCTGCTGTCACATGATGTTGTGCTTTGAACCTACTGATACTGAGTCTCCATGAATGACTCTTTTAATGAATGGGGACTGAGCCTTTCAAGATTTAATATATGGAACAGCTCCATAAAAGTTAAAGTCATTATAGACCAGGTCTGTTATTACAGAAATGTCTCATGTCTGTAATAACATGTAAAATGTCTGTAATAACATGTTAAAGTGAACAAGTATATTATTTAAAATAACTCAAAAATAAAAGAAAAATTCTACGTAGAAAATTCTTTCACAGTAGAAAAAAGGTATACAGGGGGATGAAATTATGACAAAATTTACATTTTTGAGCAAACTATTTTTTCAAGTCCTTATGAATAAAAATAGCAACATATGAAACACTAAACATAAAATGGAGTCATATATATGTTGTTTTACATGAGCTTTTTTTCTAATTTACATGTCTGTGACTGTGGAAAGGTTGCTCAGAATGTTCAGATCAAGACAATAGTGCTTTTGTTGACTAATATTTGCTGACCAGATTCCATGGGGATTTTAAAGATGAATGTTTATTTGATACAATTTCTAAAAACTGTATTCCAAAGATTATTTAAATGCAGTTATTAGTAACTTAGAGAATTGAACGCATCACATTCACTGTATGTTGTATACTTTATACTGACTGTATACTGGTTTCAAATAAAACAAAAGTTTACTATAGAGTTTACAAGGGGCTCATTCAGCATTATTATACACTTTCTGTTAGACTGCACCAGTCACACCTCTCCCGTCATCCAGCCAGCGTGGAGGGGCAGAGTCCGTTTACAACACTTCAATTGGATATTTGATTTCCTCCACAAATAAACAACATTTACTGTAACCTTGGGCATTCAGAGCACAGAACATGGAATCTGTGCCACTCTCTTATCAAACACAATGTCTGATTTTTTTGCTGTTTTTACAAACATGTTACCAACCTATTTTCTTTTGGTCTCAAGCATATTTGATTGTCCTTTAAGACCTATAAAGTAAAATATCTCCAAGCATATTGAACTTGATCACAGTGTGACCTATAAATGCATATAAATACAACACAGAAAAATTACTTGTACATTGATAAACATACAGTCATTACTATTGCTGGTACAATCAAGATATTATCAGATAATTTTTTTTATTTTTCTGTTAGTTTTCTGTTCAGTGGCATGGATGCTTATTGAAGCTTACAGTGACAAATGTATTACTGTCATACATACACAAGGAGTTTGACTTAAACAAGCTGTGTCTTGCACTGCCAGGCACAGATTGGCATTGTGCTAATGCATGCAGGCAAACACATGTTAGTTTGGCCACTGTCGGCAAAGACAGTGCCTCCTTCACTGATGAACAGATTAGATATTTGAGGCTTTGATAAAGAAAGGTCAGCATATGCATACAAAGACTTGTTTGTGTACTTGTGCCTGATTTGATGTTACACAAACTGGAGCATTTGTGTTTGTGACATACCAAAGATACATAGATTCAATTTTTATTTATTTTTTTACAATACATAGCTTAACTGATAAAAATTCACTGTAAACCACAGGGCTTTTTTTGAAAACGGTTATTCTGTATATGTAAGGTTTCATGAAGTAGAACAAGCAAATCAAGTGTAATTAGGGCCCGAGCACTACGGTGCAAGGACCCTCTTGGAATTGCTGTTTTATTTTTATTATTATTATTTATAAATAATTTTTGAGTGCCTAAACATACTCGAAAAGTCACAAAACTTTGGCTCAATAGTCCTGTTTAAATTCAAAAAAGGGCCCCTCCCGCTACATTTAACGTACATTTACGAAAATCAGTACACACATGTAGCAAAGTCTCTTGGAGCAAAATCCCAAGCCCAACAGGGAGCAAATTTTGTGTCATTTTTGTCATTTCAGGCATCATACTTTAACAAAATCATTCCAGAGTTTTATGATATAGAGTTTTCATAGAAGGGCGTGTCAAAATGTAATATTTCGCCATGAAACAGTAAGTTGTTATAACTCAACCATACAAACAAAATTTATTTTGCCAGTCTAATCTAAAGGCAGGCCTTTGGGATGGTAAATTGTGAAGATCTTGAGTTTTCGTTTAAGGGCATGTCCGTGGCGGCATCACAAATTTCGATGTCTCGACATAGAAATAGAAGTTTTTGTATCTCAGCAATAACATCTCTGATCTGCCCCAAACTTTAAATGTTTGAAACACATCTGAATGCCAATATTTCATTTTAATCATAGTGCCAGCTAGCGACAGTAAAATTACTTGTTCACACTAACTTCACCAACTGCACTAAACTTAAGATATGTAGCAAGACTCCATGCCTGAAGACGTCTAAAGGCCAGTATTCAGATATAATCATAGCGCCATCTGCTGACAACAGAATATATTGTGCTTTTCTCTAACTCGAGAAAACCATGTTCAATCTGCATCAAACTTGAGATGTTTGATCAAAAAGTACTGATTTGAAGAAATGTACATAACAATGTTCAGTTATAGACATAGCATCACCAGCTGGCAGAAGGAAGTTTGGCACATATAAGTTACTTTTACATATTATTTCTATTTTTGGCTTTTTAAATGCACATTGCTCACTGCTCCCTGTCTTCCTGAAGCCATGGGAGGCAGTGAGCCCGGGTGCGAGGGACTATTCATTGCTGGTTGTAGCTTTAATTATTATTATTATTATTTTGCTGTGGAATGAATCGCGTTTTTTAGGCCGTAAACATACTCAAAATGTCACGAAACTTTGCACACACCTCAAAAGTGGCAAAAATAGACACTGATATGGATTTCAGAATGGCTCAATAGTGCCACCTGTTTACATACAAAGAAGTGTCCCTCCTTCTACATTTACATAATGTACATTTACGAAAAGCGGTACATATATGTAGCACTCTATTACCTACAAAAAAGTCTTGGACCAAGTCGGTTATTTTTAATAATCTCTTCAAATTTTGTGCATTTTTTGTCATTTTCAGGCATCATCCCCTCCAAGAAATTTATTCCAATCAACACCAAATTTGGTCAGTGTAAACTAAAGGACTTGTGACGTTAAATTGTGAAAATCTAGAGTTTTCATTGAAGGCCATGTCCAGGTTGGATTGGCGAAATTTTATGTTGATGTAACAGCCTTTCAATGTCCGATCTGACCCATACTTCACATGTTTGATAAGACTCCTGACCTGAACAGAACTAGATGCCCATATTCAGTTATAGTCATAGCACCACTTGCTGACAATGGGATGTGACATGTTTTACTCTGTAATAACTCCTAGAGATTTGATGACATCAACATTTTATTGGGTCAGTCTACAGTTTTTTACGATTGCTTAAGCACAATTTTGAAAACAGGGACAATCTTGTCAAAACACTACACACAATTAATACAACTCTACACCAAAGTAGCACAACACTTCAGATAATTTGCAAAAATGGAACACTTTTGTCAAAACTATACAACTTTATAAAAACAATATTTTGTTACCATATGAAACACATACATTTCAGACTTTACACAACACAGACTTTAATCTGTTGCTAACCTAAAACACATGGGGAATCACAACAAAACATGTCCCAGTCATCATGCTACAGTTGTGTTTATATGACAAACATAAAAAATATGGGGAAAAAAACTGACAATAGTGTATTGCATAGTGCTTAAACCTGATTGATGTGTCTACAATTGATCAATAATGTGTTTGTGCACCTGATGACTGTGTTTAACAGATTGGCTCATTCAGTAGGTGCGGTAATTTGACAGTCAGTGCTTTGAAATTGCAAGGAAGTGACATCATGACATACTTCAGTTTCTGATGTATACAAGTGTGTTTAGTGTTTTGCAGATCACTGTGTGTAATGTTTTGCAAATAGTGTGAAGCTGACAATGTCCTTACAGTTGTGCAAATCTAGCCTTGTGTTTTGTTAAGTGCAAGGTTTTGCTAAGTGTGGGATAAGTTTCATTTTAGCGTGTAAGCAATCATAAAAAAACTGTCATCTAAATGCCTTTAAGATGGTAAATTGTGAAGATCTTGAGTTTTCATTTAAGGATGTGTCCGTGGTAGCATGACAAATTTCGGTGTCTCGCCATGGAAATATAAGTCATTGTATCTCAGCCATAAAATGTCAGACCAGCCCCAAGCTTCACTTGTTTAATAAAAGTCCTGGCCTAAACACATCTGAAGGCCAATCTTCCTTTATAATCATAGCGCCACCAGCTGGTAACAGAAAATGGCTTGTTTAACTTTAACATGCAATGTCCAATTTGCACCAAACTTCACATACATGGTAAGAGTCCATGCCTGAAGACATCTAAATGCCAATATTCAATTATAATCAATTATAAAAACTCATCTTGCACACGTGACCTCGCGTTGTTTCCATGTCACTTCTCACGTGCCACCGATTCTTAGGTATAAGTACAAAGTAAAATGTACACAATAACCCCCAGTTTCACAGACAAGGCTTAAGCTAGTCCCAGACTAAACTGCATGTTTGAGCTGTCTCAGATCAAAATATCTTGCTCTGACATATCTTAAAACATGTCATTGTTAAAATGCACACCTGTAATATTTTTATATTTAAGGCATTTTTGTAAAAGTTGCTTAAATATCTTAATTTAACGAATGCCTAGTCCAGGCTTAAGCTAACCCCTGTTTGTGAAACCGGGCCATAGTGTTTCAAATTATTAATTGAAATTTAAGTAAGTGTATAGAACCACCTAATCAAAAGAGCCCACAATCAAAACAGCCACAATTGAAAAGTGTCATCATTGTTTTGGACATGTCTAATCCACATATTTGCGGGAAATAAACAAAATGATTTTGTAATTTTAAGTATTTAATTAAACCATTGTTATGGTTTATATTAAGTCTTTATTAATTAACCGTTATTATAATGTGTACCTTGGATATCATACAATTTTCATAAATGACAATTTTTTGTTTTTTCAAGACATTTCCAACTCCAGTGTAAACCACCAGACTATCCAACATTCGGACTGTGCAATAGACCACATAACTGTGCCTTTTTCCCGCAATATTTATATTTATATATAAATATATTTGTAATGTTCCATGTCTGTCTTGGTCTCCCCCGTCCTTTGTGATATTTTGGTTGTCATCACAGTTCCTGCCTGAGTCTGATCCACTGCGACAGCCGTTGCCAGAGCCGGCCCAGCCTATGCTGTCAC
>JAUMHI010000058.1:9652286-9672569 GCA_032359435.1 Enteromius unitaeniatus | reverse complement strand
CACTAAAAACGTACGGTTCAGAATGTGAAATGTGATTTATTGTAATTTTTAAAACAACTAGTTGCAGTCTTCTGATTTTTACCATTTTTACACATTTTTACCATCTCTTCATCTCCTGTGTTCTCTCACTGATTCCTCTCCCAATCTGATACAAGACAATTAATAATAATGAATTAACTCATTATTGATTAAATAAAATGCAACTCTAACTACTTTATGGTTTCATGTGGTTTTGGATATCATACAAAACAGATGCTGCCTGACATAATCTGATAAAGACTGGATTTATATACCTGTTTTTACTAAGGGTAGAAAGGATTCTAGTGGTAGAAAGCATCTGAAACTGAAGGAGCTCCATGCTCCGGTTTGACATGCAATCACCTGCGAGATTTTAGTAGCACCTAGTGGCAGACAGTGGAGCTATAATTTGCAGATGAACAAAAAGACATTTGTTATAGACAAAATTTAAGTTTCAACTTGTAATTCCTAACTTTATTGCAAGTGTTTTACATCGTTTTACAGAATAATACAGCATTAAACAACCAGGGTATAAAAAACACCTACATCACAAACAGCAGCATGAAAAATCAGCAGATGGCAGTAGAGCTCTGACTCTTGAAAAACAAGGAGGCTAATTGAACAAGAGTTGGCTAAAACTCCAGGTGGTCACACTATATAGAATAAAGCATAGAAAATAATCATTTTCATAGAGCATTTTTAACCATCTTACTTCGTTGGGAAAAAGTCTTTTAATTTTGTTGTAATGTCGACAAGTTCCCAAAACACCTTTAGAACCAGCTATCTAGACCAGCATGACCAAACTGGGAAACAGCTAAAACCAACTTCAAGCAATGCATTACGTGAAAGCTTTTTAACATTTAAACACTTATCAGGCACAGAGAGTAGTCTCTACAATACAGGCTGATTTATCAAGTGAAAATGTTTTGTTTGTTCCACATATTGCATGTTTCCCATGTCTGCAATAGTTCACCAGTATCCCTGATGATTATTTAAGCGCTGCTATCTTAAACCTGTATGTGGGATCTCAGGTCGGTTGAGGAAACCCCCAGCTGGGTATGGATGAGGTGGGAATCTCCCTTCTGAGCTTAAGTAGCCTCTTACTGCGCTGACTCTCAGTTTCTATGATGTCCTCCTCCTCAAGTGATTGGCGGATGAGGGACTTGAGCAAGGGCAGACCAAGGCCAGTTGTGGCTGAGACTGGGACGATGTGCGTGAAATTAATTAGGCTTTTAGGGATGAGATCCTCAGGAAACAGACGGCTTGATTCTAGGAAAGCACACCATCACTTAATTGAGTTATCAACTGAGGAACACTGCACGTACACAGCCATCAAGCTCAGTGTTCAGTGTACAATCACATTAGGCCTGCACTTCAGCAAAAAGAAACTCAAGACTGACTTTCCCCTGCACATATTTGTGTAAAACATCATCTTTTCAACAGATCCCAGACTGCTTTTTAAATACAGTAAGTATATATTAAACTGATATCATTCTACAAATGCAATTGATATCAGTTAAAAGCCTCTATGGTACATCCTTTGAAGGCATCTTGAGTAAGACATCTCCATATTTAACAAAGTACATAAAACAGGCCTGATCTGGAGTTTTACAGAACCCCATATTGAAACACAACAATAGCACAACCACTTGATTGAAAAAAGCGGCTACTGTCATGATATCAATCTTCTTAAATGCACACACAATATACAGTAGTCAACATCTGAAGTGGATCAATACCTTTAATCAAAGTTGTCCTAAAAGTATTAGCTTGTTAAACCTACCTTCCTGGTTTTCCAGGTGAGCTTCCAGTTCTCCGAGATGATCCTGAGCCTCAGGAAGGTCCATCTTATTTATGACCAGGATCGCTGGCTTGCCTAACAGTTCCTCCTTATATAACTCCAGTTCCTGATTAACAGAGAAAATCAAGAACATTTTATGCATCACAATCATAAACGCAGTTGCTTTTCATTCAGAAAAGCAGTAATGTTTTTTTTGTGCACTCATGTGTCTCATACAGTGGGTACAGAAAGTATTCAAACCCACCTAAATCTTCAATCTTTGTTATCCTAAAATAATTTTACATTTTTTTGTTTTTTTTCCTCAATGTACACACAGCACCCCATATTGACAGAAAAACACAGAATTGTTGACATTTTTGCAGATTTATTAAAAAAGAAAAACTGAAATATCACATGGTCCTAAGTATTCAGACCCTTTGCAGTGACACTCATATATTTAACTGTCTATTTCTTCTGATCATCCTTGAGATGGTTCTACACCTTCATTTGAGTCCAGCTGTGTTTGATTATACAAGATTAAAGATTTTTATAAGATAAAAAATGGAATGGGGTCTGAATACTTTCCGTACCCACTGTATATATGATATTTGTGCAAGCATGTGTGTGTTCATATGCACATTACTGTTCAAAGGTTTGTGATAAAAAAAAAAATTGTAATTAAAAAAAAAAAAAAAAAAACTCTTATGCTCACTAACACTGCATTATTTCAATACAAAATATACAGCAAAAACATACATATTGTAAAATATTATTAGCATTAAAAATAACCTATTTGAATATAAGTAAACATGTAATTTCTTTCTGTGATGGTAAAGCAAAACATTTTTCTGCCATTATTCCATAATTATTCTTAATTGTCACATATTTCTATTATTTTTTTTTAAAGAACTGAACTTGGTTGTGTATATTATTACCTTGGTTAAAAGGATGACGGTTTCAAATGCAGACCTAACCGGAGCGTTACTGGCCAGCTGAAACCCACAGACATCCACCTGAAACATCAGAACACAAGATTACTATTCAGCTCTCAGTCACTAATACTCAAGTTCTCATTACAGACAAAACGCAGTACCACAAACATGAGCTGCTTGGTTCTCTCCACATGCTTGAGGAACTTGTGTCCCATGCCTTTATTCATGTGAGCACCTTCAATGAGTCCTGGCAAATCTGCTACTGAAACCTCCAGGAAAAAAACAAAAACAAAATTTCTGTAATTCACTCTGGCATCAGTTTGAAGAATAGTCTAAGCAGTATAAAACCATAAAACCAGTCATAATAAGCATAGATAATTATTTGTCAAAAAAGCACTTTTGTCATCCATAATTAGTGATTATATTCTTTTTTTATTTTAAGCTTAAACTGCACATACTCTTTGCTGTAAATTTTTTAAGAAAATTGCTTTGTCATACTGGGGGGATTTTTCCCTCCCCATGTGGGAGTTTTGCCCCATAGCTGGGCTAAAACGCTCCTTTGGTAAAAAAAAAAAATTACATTTTTTGTTAAAAATCGAATAATATGAAAACTGGACATTTTATAATTTATGTCAGTATCACTAAAACTATGATAACTTTTCTGAACACATTTAAGCTTTGTTTTACACAATATTTATACACAACCCAATCCTTAAGGGTGCATTTTCCTCCACTCTACCCTATTTGTAGCAAAAGACAAAAAAACACTGTATGGGTCAAATTTAGTTATTTATTATTTTATGCCAAAAATTGCATTAATTAAATAGCATGTTCCATAAAGATATTTAGTACAAAATTAAATGTTTGATTAGTGATAGCTTAAATTTGTATTGCATTGCTAAGAACTTCATTTGGATAACATTAAAGGTTTATTTTACCAAAAAGGAAAAAAAAAAGATAGTTGCATCTTGGCCAAATATTGTCCTATCCTAACAAACCACGCATCAATGGGAATCTTATTTATTCAGGTTTCAGATTATGCTTACATCTCAATTTCCAAAAATTCACCCTTATAACTGGTTTTAGGGTCCAGGGACGCAAATAATATAAAATCGTATTTGCTGAAGCTCTGTTCATCACAATTTATGATTAAATTATGATTTATGTACATATCATATATTGTAGTAACTGTAGGTAAGTCTAAAAACCAAGCTTTTTAGACAGTTTACAGTATAAGTGCAAAGAGCTATTATTTCATCATACCTGCTTGTGGTCATCATACATAACCTTTCCAATTTCAGGTCTTAAAGTTGTAACTGCAGAGGGAAAATAACAAGGGATCATTGTAAAAAAATATAAGATTCAAGAAACCTACCTGCAAAGCTACCTGAACATCTTTTCACAAGTGCATCTAGCACAAAAGATGTTTTAAACTAATGCGTTCAAGCGATTAATCACAATTAATCGCAGCAAAATAAAAGTTTTTGTTTACATAATATGACTGTGTACTTATAAGAATATAAATGTATATAGATGTAAACATTTTCCAAATATATATTGCATGTGTGTGTATTTACATATGCATAATAAATATATACAGCACACAAACATATACTATTTAAACAAAAACTATTTTGATGCAATTAATTGCAATTAAAGGAACCGTATGTAATAAATGTATTGTAATAAATGTCTCTGTTATGTTCAACAGACATTAAGCAAACATGTTAATTTCAAGTACTCATATCTCTGACAGCAGTAGTACAACCTGGATATTCTCATTTAAAAAGCGCAGTTGCAGCCCTCAACTGATGTTTATGTTGTCATGTTTTGTTTTGGTCTGAAGCGCCACACTCCATCTATCTCCCAATCACGTCAGTAGTGTTTCGCCATCCAGGTTGCCTGCTCTGCATAAACACAGCGCATTCCATCGTCATTGCACTCATTCTAGTTGCTGTCTTCAATATGGCAACCTGCCTGTGCCTCAAGTCTGAGTAGGAGGGGCCAGGTGAAAAAAACCCATGGCAAATATTTTGCATTTGAACTGCAATACCTAGTTCAACCACTCGGTGTCAATCCTACATACAGTACCTTTAATCATTTGATAGCAATACTTTAAAAGTAAAGGATGGTCACACCAAATGTTTTTAAAATTAAGTTATTAGAAGTTAATTGACCAAATCTATTTATTATTTTTAACAGCATCTTCATTTTAAAGCATTTTACCTAAAGTGCCTACATCATTTAACAGTACTGTAGCTTTGAAGGTGGGTCTGTTGGGTGGGAAGCTTAGTTTTAGTCTTGGTTTGTTCTGTTTCTTTGTGTCATTCCCAATAGACTGCATAATGATGAGATCTGGGGCCAGTTTCAGTAAGGAGGTTCAACAAACCAGGAGCTTAACCGAGTTTAAATATGACCTCTTGAGCTGACTTACCAAGAGATTTAAAAATTCTTCGAATTTCAGAACGGCTGATGCTTTAAAATGAACTAAGAGGTGAAAACTGTACATTTTTGTAATTATATATATATAAAAAAAGTAAATAAAGAAAACAAAAAGTGGCAGCATCTAAAAATGAAGTAGCCAATAAAAACACAATTCAAACAAGGTAAAGCTTTAAGCATGAAAGGTTTATGGGTGTAGGCTAAATGACTACAAACACGACACTAAATATCATTCAGTGTCTATTCAATGCATTGCTGTTTTTTTTAAAGATTCTCTATTAAAGATTCTCTAATCCAACCTGTTACATTTCTTAATTAAAGAAAAAAAATAATTACTTGTACTCAGTCAAAAGCTTAAGGCGGCAGAGGCACATAAAAAGGGGGGAGAACCAGCAGTGTCACCACTGACTGATGAAGAGGAGATGGTGAAGGATTGGAAGAATTTTCAAATACAAAAAGGAAAAAGAATAACTTTTGATTTTGTATTTATAGAAAATAAATATATCAAATAAATTGTGAATAATTTGTTTATTTAACAGCTGTGGTTATATATCTCATACTACCCTTACATCTGGCACGCTTCCATGTCAAACAGTAATCAGTTTACTTTTCAGAAGGTGCGAAGATGGAGATGTGCTTGTCATCAATGTATCCAACTACACTGGAAATCCTCAAGGAAATCCAAGGAATGAAGTGTATTTTTCTCTGATTTTACCTATGGCAAATTTATCTGCAGACTTCGGGGTAAGAAATTAAATTTTATTAAATATTCTTGTTTCCGTTAGCATTAAGATAAATTTTCTTATGGCGGACAATTTTACACATTTGCACAAGACTAAATTAGACCATTTTTCATCTGTAGAAAATGCATCTTAATAATTTTTAGATATTTGTACTTGAAATGGGACAAATATTCTCAGCAAGAAAAGCATTTTTGTAGCATGCATGAATTAATAAGCTATTTAAACATCGCTTACGCTGTAAAACGGGGGAGGAGATCAAAAGAAACTCTGGGATTAGCAAAGAAAACCTGCTCCCGACCAGTTACCACGGTAAGAAACAGGCTTGATTTACCCTGCTTTCTGGAGTTTTCCCATTTTGAAACTTAATTCAGGGTTTACATACTTAAAGAGTTTTCACCTCCTTTCTGAAATGGGCCCCAGATCTCAGTGTAAAGCACTGGCTGTTGTCAGACTCCTTGCACAAACAAAAAACTCACTGGATTAGTACAATTAAAGGATTCATTAATTATCGAATGGATTATTACAATTAGTTAATGTTTGGATTTTAATTGATTGCCAAACAATTAATCAAATGCAAAATAAAGATTTTTGTTTACATAATATGTGTGTACTGTGTACATTTGTGTATATATAAATACACTCACATACAGTATATATTTACAATATATATATATATATATAAACATAACAGAGTGTGTGTATTTATATATACATAATAAATATACACAGTGCACACATATATTATATAAACAAAAACTTTTATTTTGGATTATCCTTTGACAGCACTAATGTATATGTGTGAAATATATATATATATATATATAGAGTTTATCTCAACTTCAACTTGTTTCACTATGTTGGCTTATCTCATTCGTAACTGATTATAAGTTCTCACAGGGGTAGTTGGCAATCTTTGGTTTGGCATGAGACAAGGCAGTCAGCAAGGAGGATTTTCCTGCATTGGGAAACCTGTCAAAAAATAAATAAATAAATACAAGCCTTAATCGATTACAATATTTGATGTGTGCAAAATACACTTCACTTGAGAGAGAAAACAATGAAATGAGAATGAGACACTTCACTTCTGACAAAAATCACAAACGAAAAAATAAATAAACATTACATACCAAATATAGTTTATGCATTATGTATTTTTATTTTGTTATATTGTTCCAACATCATTTTAGCTCATGTGATTTACTTTGTAATTTTACACCCTTTTTTAAAGAGCAATTTAAATTCCCAGTACATATTCTGCGTCGACACTCACCCCACAAGTCCAAAATCTGCAATGAGTTTAAGGTCCAGCCGTATCTGTCTGGTTTGACCTTTACTGGGTAAGAACCCAGAGTAAAGAGTGCCACCAAGACCCCCTTTGGCCACCAAAAGTCTGTCGCCTTCACAGTTCAACTCACCTGAAGAGAAAATAAAAAATAACATGACCATATTTAAGACATACGGAGAACAATGTGGAAGGGAAAATACATGGAATTTGTGATATAAAAAAGGAAAGCTGAGAGAATGTGTGTAAAACAAACATGTCGAATAAAGGCATAAAAGTGATGTGAGAGATGTCACAGGAACACGTAGATGATATAGATGTTATAGAGGTGTGTGAATGAAATCACCTAAGATTCTCCCGTCATCCGTTGTAACACTGATCCCAACAGGTGCAAGGATCTCTCTGTCCTCTCCTTTAGCCCCTTTCAGAGCTTGAATACTAAAAAACACATCCCAAAATTCTTTACTTACAGTCCTTACACCTCTCAAAATTCCTTAAAACCATTATTCATTACTGTGCATTCTCTTGAACCATACACACTTCTGCAGACTTAAACCTGGCATGATACACATGAAAATCAAAGCAGCTGTGCACAGAATCTACTACTTATGCTATGTTCAGTGTACCGTTCGTCTGGCAGCATGCAAACAATATAATTATTCCATCTTTCATCTTATAATTTGAACAGGTGGAAGTCAAGATGTTTAATGAGTATTGTTTTGCATTGCAATCTGCTCCTCATAAAACCCCTTGCATGAATTTTAAAGATTTGTAAACCAGTACAAGGGTCTTATAGACTACATTCTGCAACTCGACATTTGTGGTCCACTGTACTGTTTCGTTATATAAAAAAAGAAGCGTGGGAATACTAAATATCTCTTGAAAATTCTATAGGCAACTATTTAAAAGATGCATCATATCCTCTGCATGGAGCAAGTAAGCTTTTACAATATCAAGAAAATACAGTTCTTCACATCAGATTCAAAAAATGACACATACAATAACGTTTCACTCAGACACAAACCATACAAAAGAAAAGATTACACTGTTACTGCTAGAATATAATAGGCCCATGCGACTTGTTTTAAATTCAACTAAATACAAGATATAAATATACCTTTAATATATAAAAAAAATTACCAGTGATCTTATGAGTTCAAAACACACAATAATATGCTGAAATGAAAAAAATGAATAATATTTTGCCTGTAAAATGGGCAATTTCTATTATTGCCTTCCAGAGGTATTACTGACAATTGCGATTTCACTCACACATTATTCTCTTTATTAGAAAAAAATGACGGACCTGCTGTTTGAACCGACACCTGCAGTGAAGCGTTTGCTAGGGTGCTTGTCCTTGATTTGCTTCAGTGTAATGTCCTTTTTGGCTTTGACCAAAACATCTCCACCCTTTCCTCCTTGTCCCCCTAAACGGGGCAAACCCATTCCTCCACTCCCACCCTTCACATAAAGCCGTATATTATCCACAAAGTTGCCATACTGAAATAAAAGAGACAGATAAAGTTAGTGGCACCGTTCATATTTTGCTTCTGAATTCAGGGAAACTATCAAGTATGAAGACAACTAAAAAATGATGTCAGCACAAATTTTCTGCACACACTGTTTCCGTTATTTGCATAGCCTGTGCCTATTAATATGGCATAAATGATTTAAGATGTACCTGCCCCTGCACGTTCACTATAGCCCCTGGGGAAAAATGCATTGCTGTCTATGCAGGGTCAGAAAGCTCTCGGGTTGCATTAAAAATATCTCAATTTATGTTCAGAAGATGAATGAAGGTCTTACGAGTTGACATGAGTAATTACTATCAGGGGAGGCATCTTACCCTATATGTGCATCCCATGGAGCACTGAAAATAATCTACTTTTATTTCATTACTAATTTAATTAATTTACTAAATACTCTTTTAATTTAATTACTATTAAATTACTATTTATAATACTATATAATTACTATTACTACTAAGTATTATTCAGTATAAAATATAAATTCAGATGCATTTCAAAGAGGTGGAGAACGAGGGAGGTGGGTCCTTAGGACTAGGATTGAAAACCTCTGCTCTTAAACAGCTTCGAGTTTGAGGTGTAGCATTAATTTAACATACTCCTGCATGTATTAATAATAATTTAACAAACGAACCCAAAACATAGATAACGTCCCTTTGAACTGATACCTGAGCGAGCAGGAAAATCCATTTGTCGAGTTAAGACGCAAGGAAAGACCACCACTAAAGGGATAATTAAAAATTAATTAAGAAAAACAATCCCACCCCCAACATGACGCACTTTGTAGCATACTCGATTTCATGAATGGTTTGTCTGGGCCCTCTGGGGTTAACAAACGTCAAGATCAAAGAAACATATCAGGAAAAAAATACATAGGCTATTTACTCACGTCATCCTACAACTGCTGCCCTACAGTGAGATCCGTTTATGGAAAAAGCATTTATCATTAACTTAATATAATGATAATTGTTAAAACCGAATAATGGATGGCGTTACTTATTTGCCACTATCATATGTCAGCTTGATTTCTTCTGATCAGCTAATATGTGTTAACGCGTGATAAACGTGTTTAGAGTGTAGCTTCGTGTTTGTAACAGTGACAGTAACTAACTACACGATCTGTTAATGGCAAAACCTTAGTAGCTTGTGAAGGTCGGGCTACTACTACTAAGTAGGTAAATGTTACTCGATAAACTCGCCAACGTTACCAACCTTCCGGAAACAAACTCTGCTTGTCCAGACCATCCCGAAATAACTCCCCAAGTTAAATGTTGTAATAAAGTGGCATTAAATCTGTCTGTTTTTCAGTTACAACGTTACTGACTCTGCATCGTTGCAGTAAGGGACCAAACACGTGTTCGCTTCCGGAAACATATCAGTGTATGCTGTGATTGGCTGAAAGTTCTGTCAATTACACGTGTTTCCGTCCATCTCCGTCGTCATAAAATCGTAGTTTTGAATATTCGTACAATTTGATCCCTATTAGGGAGCATTTGTCTGCACGTGAATTCCAGTGGCTTTAGATATCCTATTGTCATAAATACAAAAGCATTTGTATTTTTGTAAACAATTGACACAAAGGGGACTGAATGATCCCAAGCAATGCCAATGAACAATGTAACTTCATTTAAAATACTGGTACATTACAAAATTATTTAATATAAAGTGTAATTATTGTATTTTATTTCTTATTTTATTACTATTTTATGATTTATTTGTAGCAACTAAAAATGCATTACATTATTAAATACATTTAGCCTATTAATTAATTTCTTAAGTGAGACGATTTAGGTTGTGTCTAACCCTAAGTGTAAAAGAAAAATAATAATAGGCATAATAATAATGATAACTAAAAAATAACAGTAGGCTAATCATAAGCTCTAAGTACCTGTGCTCCTCGGATACAATTGTAATTCAATGATGTTCTTCACGTCAGGTGGTGTTCAGTGGAAGTGGAAGGGGCTACAATCAACAGCATGACGCTTGAAACGTGGGCACGCAACGCTTTAAAAGTCTCTGTAATTCGTAAAACACTCGCTCAAAGCCAATTATTCGCCTCAAAGGTATGAACACAAAAGGATCTACGGGACAGAAAAGACTGAACTAAACATTGTAAGTGGACTAGTTTTACATGCAACGTTTTACTTGCTCTGTTAGGAGACTGAATGTTTTTTTTTTTGTTGCTTTATTAAATTATTTGTGTTGTTTTGCCTGCATTCTGTTTAGGATTAGAAACTGTATAAATGTAAAGACATTGTGTTTATTTACATTCTGTTTAAAATATGCAACATTTTTGAAGATTTCACTTTTGATTCCAAAGGTTCCAATGGGACGATTAATGGGATTCCTTGACGGCCAGTGGTGGCGCCTTCTGTTAGTCTGTTTTCTGATGGTCGCCTCCGTGTCATCGTACACTATACCCAATCTCGAGATGCTCAACACCGAGGGCACCGGGAGCGGCAAGGCTCCCGGTCAGCTGGGCGAGATAAACCGCGAATGCTGGGACGCTTCGTCACTGGCAGTAATACAAGCGCGTAAATTGCGCGTTGCAGAAACAGTAGCTGGACTCTGGGACTTCATGACGTACTTGAGCGGCTCTAATCAACCCAAACACCAAGACATGTTTATGGAGCTGGCGCAGGTCTTTTGGGAGAGGTATGTGGACTGTGTTCTGGCACGCGCGCACGGACTGGGCAGAAGGGCCAGTGCGTCCAGGCAAGAAATCATCAAAGTGTTAACTTATCGTTCAGAAGGGATGAAGATCTAGATACTTTACTGCGTGTTTAACTTTTCATGTCTGTCAAATATAGAGATTAGTGAATTGTGACTTTCGTTTATCAAACTGCAGCGAACTTAACGTGTACAAATAAATGTCGCTCATTCTGTTACAACGCTGTCAAACATAATACATGCCAACCAAAATGTATTTAAAGCATATATATATATTTAGTAATGTGGTGGTTATATCTATGCAATCTCAATACGTCTCACACACCTTACAAATGTAATTTCTAAAAAAAAAAAAGACCACTGTTACATTTTTACAACTGGATTATTAGGTGCTATTTTTTGCTACTATGAGAACCATGGGTATAAAAATAGGCCTAATATATTAAATGGAATGCAATGTATTCGCTTGGATGTCTAGAGTAAAATTGACATACTACCCTTAGGGCAAATAAAATGAACATTGAGTTCAGTGAGTCATCGGTATAACACCATCATCCTAGCAGATCCCTGCAGTGCCACAACAGCCCCAGACAATAATCACAATCAATCACAATACCGCAAATCAACATCCAATTAAGGTACCAGCTGCCCAATTAGTCAACAACTACCATATTAAAATACAGTCCTCATAAATCACCTCCATATTGTAATACCTATGTCATACCTATGTCATTATACAAATTTGTGTCCTCATAAACCACATAAACATGCACAACCATACAAAGTAATTCTGTATCAGACTGCTACAAGTCATAATATTAAATCTAAAATGAAGCGTGAGGAGGAAAACAGTTGCGGTTGGTGTTCACAAAGGGAGCTGGGATGTAACTCTAATTAATGTTAGGAAACTTTGTATTACATGAACTATTTGTGAACCTGTAACCAAAAAACAGAAGTAGCACAGGAAGCAACATTGTATGGATCAAAATTAATATATTAAGTAAACATTGTGTCCCATAGATATTTAGATAAGATATTTAGTACATTTCCTACCATAAACATAATTTTTGATTAGTATTCCTCACTAAAAACTTTATTTTGACAACTTTAAAGGCTATATATAACAGATGACGTGCATACTCAGAGCAAGTAACAATGTTGTTACACATGAAATGCCTAATTACTTTGCTAACCCTTAGATTGAACCCTTGACCAAATATTGCCCTATTTATTATTATTCTAAGAAACCAAAGACCTACATCAATTGAAGCTTGTTTATTCAGCTTTCAGGTGATGCATACATTCCTGGAGTTTCTAAATCCATCACCAAACCGACTGAACTGTTCACTTCCCAAGAGTTTCATCGGAGCTGTAATACATAGCTGACCTAAATGAACAGCAGTCCGTGTTACATACGAGAGTAATTTAATAGTTCAAGCAACACGAGACTAATCGTCCTAATCAAGAGCAAGACTCCAATTATGAGGGCGCTAAAACACGCCCTCAACACCCGCCGTGAACCAAGAACAAGTGTTTCTAAAACTACTTTATAAAAACACAGTCGTTTGATTATAAAACTCATCACTACAGAAACATTTACTGCGCAACAGAGGGAGCTGAAAACAATGATGAACGGCAAGTTTGCTTTTAATATGCACAATAAACATTCAACACGCTTTAAAGTGATTTTACAGAGCTGACGCGCACATCGAGTAACGATCGATTGAGTTTCCTCCCGTTTAATGGAAAAAACGCGTGCTGTTATTTCTCTGATGCCATGTGCGCTCGGCAGACTCCGGGGATCTGGGCTCGCTCTGCATGCCTGCCGGTGCGGCACGAGGAGCAGATGATGCTGGATGGAGACCGACGCCTCGCAGCTTTTCCGCGCCGCTACTCTGGAGTACCGCGTATGATTCATACGCGTTACGTCGTTTTAATATTGTTAGCATCAGTCATCGGTCTTAGTTATCCCGCGCTTTCCCAGAAAAACAGTCAGCAGCATCTTTAGAAAACCAGTCGTCCATGTCATCTTGTGACTCGGCGTGGATCCTCCCACTAGGGATACGGACTATTTATACAGCGTGCAGCATCCCGAGCCTTCTAGAGATACGAAATCTGAATCTGAGAAAAACAGAGAAGATTTTTCGTTTGGAGGTAAGGACGTCACTATAGAAATGCCTTTAGTAATATTCCAAACAGTACATGCGACTGTAGACGTGACCTAAATTGTGTCAGGTTAAAATCAAACATAATTGTCACAGTGTTCGTTTCTGATATTCCGCTAAAGCTTCTTTTTAGTGAGGAAAAAACACCGGGCCGCGTAAAGTTACAGTCACTGTTGTCATTTTAACTCTATGCAAAATGAAGTTTTTACTCGGAAGGATTGAAACAACTACAATTTGTGCGCTGTTAACAACACGAGCCCTAGTTAGGCGCAGATATGGTGTAACGTTACGTCTATGAATAGACACAGGCCATACAGACAAAAACTAATTTATAATATAGATACGTTCTTTTGATGCGCATATTCATAGCAGGTAAAAAGGCAACATACATTAGTTCATGTCTGAAATTAGTGTTTTCCCGAATACTGTTTAAACTGTTCTAAAATTACATTATTTTAAATGATTGCCTTATTTGCCGTTTTCTTGCCAGCTAATATTTGGGGGCGTATACCTTATACCGAATCATGCATACACACGTGCTTTCACATACACTTGCATGCCTGTATACATACTGACATACCATCCAGTCTGAGCTTCAGGCTCACTGATAACAATGTCTAGACTACACACCCACCCACACAAAACTAGCTGTACAACTCACTTCACACTTGTAGTTTACATCCACAGGTAATTTGTAGAAATACTTATAAAGATGGTGTGTCCAGCCATGTCTACTCTTTTGGTTTCCCAACATATGAAAGCAGGTAACTGAATAGGGTCTCAAGAATTTGAACGACTTGAATATTGAGATTTGAATGTGGCTCATAAAACAGCAGCATACTCAGTTCTGTTAATTATAGTTCTATCAGTAACTTAAACTAACCGGAACATTCAAAATTGTTATTGGCACTGGCTTGGTTAAATAAAGAAGGGATAAAGCACAGTTATAATAGCAGAAAATATCATAAGAAGCACTGCTATAGGAACTGTTTTGCATTATTCAGAAATATTTGTCCATTGAATTCTGACTGACCAGTCAGAAAGAAATATTCTAGAGAGCTATGTAATGAGAAAGTACTGTAGAAAAACAAGGGGGTAGTCAGCCCATATGAGTACCCCTTGTGAATGTGGTCTGGAGACTGTTAAATGGGGCAGTGGGGTGGAAATGCCAGTTCCAAACCCTGCCAACGCTCCCCTCCGCCCCTTACACACCCCTGTCCCGCCATCATCACCCCCGGTTATGCCTGGAATCCTGCACATTCTCTCTGAAAAGTGTAAACAACCAGGGTCAAAGAAAAACAGGTTGTGACGGGGGCTGCGATATGCCGACTGTCAGCATGCCAAGCCCACTTTTTTTTGAAAAACATAAACAGTGGGAGCATGGATTACAGGCCAAACTGAGGTGTAATCAGGGGGGATTTACACCCGTCAGGTCGAGACAATGAGCATGCTCGGATAACAGTGCCTCACTCCATAAAACTGATTATGATTTGCTTTTGTCAGGAAGCAGTGGCAGCGCTAATGCTAGCATTAGCTCAGCGGGGAACTGTGTCTGAGCAAGGCTATCTTTGTGTACATAGCTGATAACTTTTGGTTATTAAAACCTTTTGCGCATGAGATATGACAAGAGGGGAGAGATGACTGTTTGTTTGTCAGTGGTTAAAAAACATTTAGAAAATGTAGAAAAATAGCTTGCACGCATTACATTAAAATAAAACAACTGCAATTTTATCTAAACACTAAAATAAAGTTTAAACAGAAACACCATTATAAACAAGATTTTCGAATAGAATTATAATCTGTTTGTTGTGCATTAATCAACTTTAGATATGCAATATGCAAACATTACAACAAAATATGGTTTTATGTAAAAGCAGTTTTAGCAAATGACAGCATATATCGATATAGTGTAATATGCTATGATTTGCAGATATAATTATTTTTGTTTTGTGTTTATCAGTGCCAGCTCTAATTCTGGCTGCCAGTATGCCTCTGTTGGAAGAAAGTTCTGTGCCGAGGGACTGTACTCGTACTGTGCCGTTAGTCATCATTGGTGAGTCAAAAAGGAGCAAATTTTATCAGATACATTACTGCTGAAAAAATGGTATTCACAGCAACAACCAAAACTGATGGATACTAGACTCCAATATAACATTCCACAGTCACTCCCATTTCCCTTCACAGGTAACGGTCCTTCTGGTATATGCCTGTCATACCTTCTGAGTGGGTATACTCCTTATTTAGATCCAATGGCTGTGCACCCTAATCCTATCCTCTTTCGTAAACTACAAGAAGCCAAGCAGCTTCCCATCATTGAACAGGTAAGAAGATGAGTGTCTGCAAAGTTTATCCTAGAATTAAATTGTGGAGTAAACATTGTTGAGCAAAACGAATTTGTGAACCAGAAATGTTAGTCAAATGTGCATTAAACCAGCTGACTAGTGTGTCTTTCTGTAGGATTTGGAGTTTCTTTGCGAAGGTTTAGAGGGGCGTTCAGGAAACCCTGTGGCGGTGCTCTTTGACACACTCCTTCATCCAAATGCAGATTTGGGCTTTGAGTTCCCCTCTGTACTGCAGTGGAGGCTGGAAAAGAAACATCACATTCCTCATCTCGTTTTGGGAAAAGCCACACCTGGTGGTGCCTGGCACGTGAGTAACCACCTTGAGATAGTTGGGTTATTGCTTCTCACAATTGTACAAGCTGAAAAAAATTATTTAATAATAGCTTCTTGAACTGCCAGGTTAGCATTGAGTAGTTTTTATGGCATTTTTTAAGACTCAGGCTATTTTATGGCATAGCTAAGACTATTTCAGAAAATCGAAGAGTATTGTTAAGAGAGTTTACAACCCTTACAATAATTTGTGACGAAATATACTCTTTCTGGTCTCCAAGGCAATGGAAGGTTCGATGCTGACCATTAGTCTTGGTATATGGATGGAGTTACCAGGAGTCAACTACAGAGATTTGACCTTGGGCAAAAGAAGGTATGTACTATATAGGATAACTGATGTTAGCTTGCAATCATTCTGGAGTGTCATGTCCTGCTTCTGGAGAGCCTCCTTGCTGCAAAATTTGGTCCCAAACCTAATTAAACACACCTGAACCAGCTTGTCAAGGGCTGTGTCTGAAAGCTGAAAATGCTGGATTTGGAAGATGTATTCCAAGGTAGGAAGACACCATGGCACATCTGAATCAGCTTTACTTACTGTCTGCTGAGATGCCTTCATTTGATCTATTTTTTTGAAGGCTGCATAGATGTATAATGAAAATAAATCAGAACTGTCAAAAAGCTGCTGTGTGACAAGGTGTATAGCAAATAAGCTAAAAAACCCCACAGCCAAGTTTTTAGAAACCCATCAACAGAATGGAATGGGTTGGAACTAAACTCAAGGAGGTGAGCCTCCTTGAGCAGGATTACACACCTCTGCATTAGTGTTTCTGGAAGATATCAAAAAGATGGGTTCTTCTCAAGTAGAATATTGTCCAATTTTTTAAACATTAAAGCAAGATCTGAGTTGGATGCATTATGTATGTTATGGGCTTTCCTCACAGGTCGGTCTCCAATGATCGAGCCACTCCAGATGAGATCTCTTCATACTACAAAAACT
Source organism: Enteromius unitaeniatus (assembly GCA_032359435.1). Lineage (NCBI taxonomy): Eukaryota > Metazoa > Chordata > Actinopteri > Cypriniformes > Cyprinidae > Enteromius > Enteromius unitaeniatus. Next base: position 9,655,402 of record JAUMHI010000058.1, on the reverse strand, counting down.
ATGTCAAGCTCATGGGTCTCCAGAAGAACTTTGTGGATAATACCTACGTCACCTCTGTTCAAAAACTTCACCGCAGTCATGAAAAATGTCTTGAAAAGAATGAAAAGAACACTGTAAATGGTCAACTAAATGGTGTAAAAAATGGGTTTGGTTATTGCAATAAGAACAGCACAGAGAATGGTCAGAATGGGCTGGTAAATGGGTTTAGCAATGAGTTACAAAATGGAATGGAAAATAGCAGCAGAAGTGGGGATATTGGGGAGGATGATGAAGATAAAAGAGGCAGTGAAAGAGTGAGAGAGAGTATTGGGGTTTCCCAGGGACTCTGGGAGGTCAGGGGCTACCAGCAGCTCCAAGGTGACACTCATGTCCCATTTAGCTTATTTGCAGAAAATGTTGTCTTAGCAACAGGGGCATCTGACTCACCAGCTCGACTGGGAGTAGAGGGGGAGGATCTCCCTTATGTGTTCCATAATGTGCGTGACCTTGGGGTGGCTGTCAGTTGTCACGGCAAACTGTGCTCTTCTTCTGACCCTGTTCTGGTTGTAGGGGCGGGGCTTAGCGCAGCCGATGCAGTGCTGTGTGCCCTGAACCATAGGGTCTCTGTGTTGCATGCATTTCGTAAGCGTGCTGACGACCCAGGTCTCATCTTCAAACAGTTGCCAAAGACACTTTATCCTGAATATCACAGGGTCTACAACATGATGTGTTCCCAAGTTTACCCAGCATCCCCTGTTGCCAATCCTTCAGCTCCTAGTCCATCTTTGTTCCCAGACTACACCAGCTTTCCTGAGCACTGTGTGCTATCCTTCCAACCTGACATGCACTGTGTGATGAGGGGATCCAATGGTGTCCTTAGAGTCTTCAAAGTCTCTATGGTGCTAGTTGTTATCGGGACCTATCCCAACTTGTTCTTCTTGAAGGAGCAAGGGCAGTACCTTGGTTTGGATCCCAGTAGGCCAATCTCCTGCAGACAGAATCCCATCGACATAAACCCTTACACTTTCGAGTGCAATGCTGAGCCTGGGCTCTTTGCCATGGGACCCCTTGTTGGTGACAACTTTGTGCGCTTCTTAAAGGGTGGCGCTCTTGGCATTGCTAGCTGTTTGCGCAAGAGGCTGAAACAGAGGATTGAGAAGAACAGGAAATTGATCACAGATGAAGGAGGGTGTGGAGGACGGGGAAGAAAAGGAAGTGGGGGCGGCGGAAGAGGCTTTGTCTAAGGCTCCAAGAGAAGGTGCCTTAGGACAAGAGTCCTAGAATACATCTCATTTTTATATGTATGCAGTGAATGCTAATGAAACTACAACTTTCCTACAACGTACAAGAGAAAATATACTTATAAATAATGAGCAGAAGCTAGGAGAAACCTGTCTTTTCCCAATGGTGTCTTATGGTGACTGTCTTGCAAAAAGAGTTTTTGCTGGTCAGGAATAATGTGCCAATATGTTAGTGTTAATGAGTGTGCTTTACCTCTTGTTGTTACAAATGCTGTTTGTTGCCTTGTTGTTTGTAATTAGTTACCTGCTTTAACACTAGATCATAGATAGCATATCTTTCAGTCATGATCGCAGTGCCTAAAGTGGCGTTCACACTGACCCTGTTTTGTAGCAGCAAAGCAACCAAGCATCATTAAAAGGTGGTGTCACAAGCAACAAACTTGATGTTGAGAAGTGACAAAGTTTGGCAAAGCTAAAAGATGCAGAAACTTTTTGTGGAAACACAGTGGTTTGACGTGAAGTTGGATACAGAGGCAGAGTATGAATGCCTACTAAACACCAACAGCTTAGTAACTCTGATTTAATATTCGTCAGTGTGAACACACCATACGTCAAGGAGTCTTGCACTAAGCAGTAAAAGAAAGCAATACTAAAAGAGCAGATGACTTAGGCTGAAGGCCTAGTTCATAAAGATTGTGTTGCAGTCTGTATTCATGTTTCTGCTGTGAAATGCCATGCAACGCACAATTAATGTATATTAATACGCACAAAATTTCCAAACTCTTGATGAGCTAATAATGAGCCCATGTATCTAAAAACAATGCACAAACATGGCCTTATCCCAAAATGTTTATTACATTCTGTTCATTTGGATACAATTCTAATACAGAACACATTGCAGCACTTTAAACAAACAAACATCCCTTTTTTGTCCAGTGATTCTATGGTACCCAAGCCTGCATAATGGACTCCCAAAATAATCTGGATTACTGCTAAAAGAAGAAAATTGAGGCCACATTGTAAAACCTGGGCTATGTGTATCTTTTCCATCAGACAAGATCAAAACCAATCTTAATTTTAAATGTAACCTAAAATGAGTGCCAAATCTTTAAAATACAGTACAGTATTTTCATTTACAGTAACCATGGTGTTTGTCAGTTATTCCGGTACTTTTAAGCAAATTAGATGATCAAGAATTTTCTGAATTAAAGAAAAAATAGCTTAATCCAGTGTGCTGTAGTAGAAATCTTGACTCCCCAATAAGGTATTTCACAGCACTTAATAGTGAAATATATTACTTCTTACTCTCTTGTGCCAAATAAGTGTTTTATTGCTTTGAAATATTAACTAAAATAACTTCTGAGCTAGCATTGATAAGTTTTCACCTCAGCCATTCATAAAGTAAGATTAGACTGCTGAGGGAATCTGTGTGGAGTTACAGTTTAGATAGTAGATATCATCAAAAGACTTGAAGGTACACATGAAGGAACCAAAACCATAAGACGACAAATCAGACCTGTTAGAAGTAAAGTCCTTTAATTCAATGCAGGATGGTCAAAGCTGCTTCACAAGGTGATAATTGTGGCATGGAGGCAAAATACAACTGCTCAATTTTGTAAAACTACAACTTTTAATATATACATATAAGTTTTGTACAGAGTATTTTTTTTTATTGTAGACCAATAAATCTCTAATAAAAATGGAAATGTGTTTTGCTTGCATCTTTTCACAGATAACAGCAGCTCTAAGAACTATTATTTCCTAGCCAGTCTTGGGTTGTACCTGAGAGAAAAAGAGAGAGGGAAAAGAAAAACAAACAAAAAAAAACAGATTCAACACAAAAGCAAGTAATTTATACAGTGCAACCATCATTCCCACAAAGGCTTTTAACATTCC
>JAUMHI010000058.1:9640058-9652186 GCA_032359435.1 Enteromius unitaeniatus | reverse complement strand
AAAAAAAACAGATTCAACACAAAAGCAAGTAATTTATACAGTGCAACCATCATTCCCACAAAGGCTTTTAACATTCCTGCCCTACGGTGACAATTAGTAACCAATGAATAACTGAGCGAATTAATACAAACTGGTATGCTGTAAAAATCAGACATTGTTTAAAAGTCATCAAACCAGACATCCCCTTCCATAAAATATGTCTGGGACACTTCATTAGTCGGAGGGAGGGAGGGAGGGAGCTGGAGAAGACGTTGGAAAAACAGAGGTGCCGTTATCTTTTCTTTCTTTTTATTTTCTGTGTGATGTTCCCACTCCATGCATGACTGGCTGAGCAGATTCAGAGATCAAACAGTCGTGATGGACGAATTGCGCGGTCATGGCTGTGTGTATATTTGAGGGTGCGAGTGTGTGTTTTTCTGCTTAGGCAGGAGAAATGGTAGAACTTGAAAGACCCCAGTTAGCCAGGTTCAGTCTCCAGGCAACAATTCTGTGCTTGACAAGTCCTAAACCTTGTTCCACAGTGAGCGTAAGTCCTAGTTCTAACGGAACTGTAAAAATGATTTTAAATGCTGTATTGTGCATGCCAGGCCAGTAGTGGCCGATGTAAATAAATACTAAATGAACACTTAATAGACACGTTTTCACAAATTTGCATTTTGTAGTTCACAAACGTATACTTTGAAACCTGTTTTCGAAGGTTTGCGCTTTCAGGCCCCTAAAACAAAAAACGTTTTTACTTAAAGATGTGTACGTGCCCCCCAAAAACAGGAGTAACTACACCAGTATCCACGAAGCAAATTTCCACACACTGTTGTGTGTGTGTGTGTGTGTGTGTGTGTGTGTGTGTCTCAAACATTTTGAGTGGACTGGCATATACTTCAACAACAGTTTTTGAAAGTTTGCTTTCTGGATAGTTATTTCTCATAGATATAGAATATCTTTAATATGAATAAACCACTTACAGGGCACTGACCACTAACTTAAACCATCACTGTGTTTTCTGTCCTAATCGCTGTGTGTTTAAACAGCAGGAGCTTGTTAGAAATATCCACAGGTCTTCGCAGCCCAGCGTGACCTGAACTGTGAACAATGACTTAAAAGCAGTTGGGAAATCATTGACGTCATACTTTCCAAGCATGCTCTGCGAAAATGAAGGACCTGCTAAAAGGAGAAAAACCCCCCTTCAAGAGCTCATGCGTGATGCTGTGACACTGGTGGATCAGGTCCAGCAGCTGATGAGTTCATGAATTCAGTTCATAAAAAGTGTGCTTAACTTTAAGAAAGAAACTCGCTGCGGTCGAGTGGAGCTTTTCAATGTCAGAGCTCTGGCATGTCAAAGCTGTGCAAGTCTACCACCAAAGTTTTGAGCACCTATTTGACCGTAGATTTAAAACCAGGCACAACACTGGGAACCCGACGTCTCTCTCTGTCCTGCCCGCCTCAGTGCATAAGAGAAACCGGTCTCAGCCAGTCCGCTGCAGACTCATTGTAAGCCTTGATTTTCTGGGGTTAAAGGTCAGTGTCTTGTTGAATGTATTGTTAGTTTAGGCATGTGGCTAGTGTCTGGATGAGGATGAGAATTGTACAGGGATCAAACAAGATCAGTGAGCGTTCAAATGAGCACTTATAGTGCTGACGTCACTGGACTTGAATCTGTCCGTTTGACCCACCGCATGCAAAAGTACACAAACTGCATACCTGAACAAATCATCTCCCAGAATCTCCTCCCGTTCGTTCCGTTTTTCCTCCTAAAAAAACAGAGAGAGAGAGACAGAATGGCAGAAATGAAAACACAAATTCTGTATTCAGAACTGTAAAACACATCAGGGGTCAGCATGAGCAACTGCATAATTGTTACATTTTAAAGGAGAACTTTCTCAGTCATGTGGCTTATTTTAATTCTGAGATAGAAATACGATTAAAATAAGAAAAATGAACTGCAGTAGACAAGAGAAGTGTGGTTGGTTCAATTTGTTGCTTTTAGCTTTAGAAGTTACTGCTATCACTTTTGATGTTCAACCCACTCTCTAAGGCCCTTAACATTCCACACAAATCACAGCAACAGTCAGAACAATGAGAAAACTACAACGTTAAGTGAAAAGATCACACAAATACAGTGAGGCGCAGGGAGGAAATCTATATCTGCGCTTTTCTTTTTGAATAGAATTGTCTAATGCTCTTAAAAAAGAAGAAGTGTCTTTTTGAAAGAAGTCTCTCTATGCTCACCAAGGCTTCATTTCTTTTATTAATAATACAGTGAAACATCAATATTGTGAAATACAGTGTTATTACAATATAAATTAACTCTTTTCTCCTTGAATACATTTTGAGATGTAATTTATTCCTCTTATCTAATGGCAAAGCTAAGTTTTTAAGATCATTACTCCAGTCTTTAGTGTCACATGATCCTTCAGAAAGCTAATTTGGTGCTTAAGAAACATTTTATTTTTATTTTTGTCAATGTTGACAACAGTTGTGCTCCTTAACCTTTTTGTGATTTTTCCATGATACTTTGATGAATAGAAAATACAATTTTTTGTAACATTGTAAAAGTCTTTACTGTCACTTAATATCACTTTATTGCAATAAATTTGTGTGCGCTTAAATAATATTGGCTGATATATTATATAACCCCTGCCCCCACCACGTATACCCTTGTTCCCATGGTCTCTCACCTCTGCTGCTTGTCTGAGCCATTCCTCCAGTTCAGAGTTCTTACTGCGATTGTAAGCCACCAGATCCGAGCCTCCGATAATGATGGGTAGCTGATTAATCTCAGGGACATTTTTCTACACATGCACACACAGATACATTGCATATCCATCAACAGCCATTCAAAATGTCACAAAGAAATAACACTATATTGTTGAAGTGTGCATCCTCCAACCTTGTGGAATCTTTTCACATTCTTGTCATTAGGGTCATGGGTCTGTAGTGCACCGAGTCTTGATCTGGAGGCGGTGCTCACAGTCAAGGACATGAATTGAATCTGTAGGAGCCTTCTGGGAAGCTCAGGGTCATTCTCGGATCCCAATTTGGAGGTTGAGGCCTTCAGAAGTATAGAGATTTCACTTTATTATTATACTCTAATAATCTATTATACATAGCAATCGTGACCTTTCTAAAACCCACAAAAGATATTCTAGGTAGTGTAGGTCATACCGACTCATAACCAGCATCTGTATTAAATCTCTCACCTTCATTTCCTGTTTGACTGCAGGCGTACAATGCTGGGAAATGCCATTTTGAGTCCTTGAATTCTGAAAGACAAACAAACATGGGACTAACTGTTCCACAGATAAAAAAACAGACAAGATATAACATAAAAACAAATTAAGGTTGTCTTTGTACCACAACAAAAGACACTTCCTCTTCTTTAACCTCTTCGAGTTCTGGTTGTTTCTCATTTTTTGCTGAACTATGTGCTTTCAGATCTGGCGTTTGATTGGATGGCCTCTTTGACTGCCTCTCAGAGCTCTGATTTGTTGCAGCTGGGCCTGTTCTGTCCAACTGCAAGTTCTGAATGTTTTTGGCACTGCTTTGCTGATTCTCTGTGCTTTTTCTGCTTTTGGACTCGGTGCTCTGTTGCTGATTCGGTAATGGTTGGTTACTGATTCTGCTGTTCGATCCTGACTCAAGACGTTGTTTTTTATTAGCTGCAGACTCCAGAGGCTCATCCATTTCGTCTGACATGATGGACTCGAGCTCTTCAAGTGACATATCTAAATCAGCAGCTGCTGTAGGTTTCTCGGGGGCTGATTGGGCGTCTTGCTCTGGTTCCTTTCTTTTCTTGCTGCCAGAGCTTTGACTGGATCCACAAGCCTGAATCAGACTGGCACTGAACTCAGATCGTGAGATTGAGCTGTGTTGGTTTTGGGCTGTATGTGAGGTTTTGTCAAATCTACTGGCAAAGGAACTTTGCTGGATTGCATCCCGTTTAACCCCACTGTCTTTTCTGGAGAGTTTGGCCTCTGACTGGACAGAACTGGCACTGTCTTCACGTGGCCTGCCACCGTAAACAAATGTATAACATAAATCTTAAAACGCTTCATCTGGTATTAATGTGCATCTTGGGTGATCTGATCACAAGTGGTCAACAGAGACACATTAGCATTATTGGATTTCATGACTACATGCATCATTTTGTGTGTCTTTTCATTGTCATTATACATAAATAAAGTAAAAAAAATATATAAAAGATGGAAAGGTTTAAATGAAAAAATGTAACTATTAATTTTAATCTCACTACAAAAATGTATTCTACTCAGGCAGCTGTGTCAACTTCAGATGCGTGTGCTTCATGTAACTTACACTACTGGTTAAACGTTTGCGGTCAGCAAGGTTATATTTAAAATAAATAAAACATTTTATTCTCCAAGAATCATTTATAATGTTACAACATAATTCATCTAAGCATTCAAGAATCCCAAAATCCAGAGGAGGAAAAAGAGAAATATGTAACTGTTTATAACAGTAATAATAATAACAAATATTTCTAATTCATCATATCAGAATGATTTCTGAAGGATCATGAAGAATAATGGCTGCTGAAGATTCAAATTTACTTTAAAAATGTAAATATATTAAAATATAAAACAGATGCTTTAAAAAGCCTACGTGATGTAGTGTGGCATAAGACTTGCCTTTTCTTGCCGGCAGGCTGGAAGAAGTTTGTGAGGGCTGTCTGCTTCTGGGGAGACTGTTTTAGTGTGTTGCTGGCATTTAGAGGTGCTGTAAATTTCACAGAACTTTCGGGCTCAACTCTACCCCTGCCAGAGGAAGCAGAACTTTTCTTCATCCTCTGCTCAGGTTCAACCACACTGAAGCGTTCAGATGACATCAATGTCTCATTGACAACGCGAGCAGTGGAAGGTTCTGGGCCGAGGGATGAGGGTTTGTTCGCTGCAGACAGGTTCAGGTTGTGTAGTTTCTTCTCTGGAGTCTCACCAACTGCACTGATCTCACTTGTTACCACCCTGCAAATGTGAACAATGATTATTGGCACAACTAATTACCACTATATGTAGAAGAAGAGAGTTGTTTGTGAACTGATTGGCAACCACATCAAACTGATGGATTTTTACCTGCTCTGTTCCTGAGAGAGTTCAGTGTTGACCACATAGGCTGTGATATTCTGGGAAGGTGCTGCAAGTGCTGTCTCATCTACAGCAGTGTTCTGAGAAAGTGTTGCTGCAGCAATGACTGGTTTCTCTTTCACAGATTCTGTGACGAAGTGTTGAGAAATTAATATTAATGTGTCAAGTCTTTTAAGTATAAGTCAGGAAACCTACTATTCAGATTCGCTGCCATGATCAATAAGCACACTTAAAACACTACTTAAAAAAGCACCATCAGTCATCATGTGAATAGTCATCATATTATTAGTTATTCACTCATTGTTAACACTGAGCACACTAATAAGAATGAGTAATGATGCCAACCCTGAAACAACACACAGCACTACCGAATTCTGCTACTAATTTATGTTCCTTGTCTTTTCGATTACATCTTTACCTCACATCTATGCCATATCTACATGTACAAGCTACTACTACATATACTGTAAAACATTACTTTGGTGTAAAGCTGCTTTGCAATTATATGTATAGTGAAAAGCGCTATGCAAATAAATTTGAATTCAATTGAATTAATGACCTAGAACAGTCTATCTACACTGGATGTGTACATACCAGATTGCAAAGAACAGCTGGAATTGCAATATGCTTTATTATTGAAATGAATGGCAGCCAATCCAATCTCAGATTCGGTGATAAAGCGCAAACTGTTTCTGTGTTAAGAAAGAGAAAACATTAGATAGACAGAAATCGACCAAAGAAATGACTCATTCCTGCAGTAATACTCGGATAACTCTTAAACAAAACGTAAGCAGAACATTAACTATACATGTAAATAATATATGCAAAGTTACATGTGTGTCCATGTTATACTAAATACATAATTAAACACAAAATGGAATGAAATTTTTTTTTTATTAAAGTTAGTGAAGTACTGTTTTGGATTGCTCTGCCCAATTTATGACCTGATTTTATGCAGAAACTAAACTTCTCAATACTCAGAACAATCAGTATAGATGTTGTCTGAACTGATGGAAAATACTAGGCATGTGCAAAAATAAACCCACACCTGTGCAGAATCTGGGCCACAGAATCCACCCATTTCTTGAGGGTTGGAGGGATCAGAGCCTGGGAGCTCCCTGATGTCATGTCGACCACACAGGTGCTGCTTGATTTCAAGAGGGACATGGGCAGAGAGCCCTCGTCCAAAAGCTGGCTCACCCCACCTCCACAACTCACAGCCTGGCTCAAACGCTTCATCTAAAAAGACAACAAAACATCAGTGATTGCAGCAATAAAACTATGACTATAATTCAGCTTGGATTATAGTGATCTTTCTTTAACCCAATTACAACAATCAGCATGATAGAAAATTAAACTGCAAGTTTCTAAATTGAGTAACTGAAGCTTACTGACTTAAAAAAAACAAAAAAAAAGTAGTAAAATGGGATGAGTCTGTCAATTTGTCCCATTCAGGCTTCCTGTTTTACTAAAAAAATTATCTCCACAGGAAATGTGTGCTCATCCACCATTATCCTGAAAATATAAAAAATAAATAAATACTTTTGAATGTACAGTCTGGCTTGAGTTTTTGAGGTTCCAAACAAGCAAACAAAAAAGGCTATTAGATGAAACACTTCAATTTAAAATACATACTACAATACAAGTAGTTTAAGTTTAAACCAAACACTCAAACACACACAAAAAACTTTTAGAAAAGCCTTTTTCCCTCTGGGCTTTCAGAGATCAAAAAAAGAAAGAAAGAAAAAGATTTTCAAAAGAAAATGACCATGTGACCTCCTTGCACTAATGCAACTTCCATCACTCATAAATGAGCCTGCTGGTTACAGAGAATATCCCAGCTGTTCAACTACACATGGTCTGCTCTTCCTCTGAGCTAATCAGGATTGTTTTACACCTCCTGATTAATACAAAACAGCAGGGAGGAACTCCTATGCGACATCCAACTTTTCCACCATATATAACAGCCTAATGAATAAAAGACCTGACTCATGTCTAACTTTCACGTCTCAGGAAAAGATCAAAGGTATTAATACATGAATACATGCAATGGTAACTGATAATCTTATAGGACAAATAAAGGAGTACAAGTCAACAAAGATTCAGACGTCTTAAGAGTCTGGTAGTGGAGACTAAATGACACACAGCTGCAGCAGTTTGTGGGTGGGCTGGAAAAAAACATGTCTGCACAGATTTGGGTTCAAAGGTAACATCTTTTTCTTATAGTAACTGACCATGTGACGTGATAAGGAATATGACATCCTAGTGCACTGCCAACAGATAAACCAGTTTATATATCCTGGTCTAGAAGACAGTGTGTGCCTTAGATTTCACACCATTATAAAAAATAAAACAAACATAAAGCCTATTTTAGGACCTTTTTTCCACTGTGACAATATTTTCATGAAAATTAACAAAAATATAGCATAATGAGTTCACATATTTCTGTACTTATTGTATGTGGTGTGTTCTGTGTACTGTACTATCTATTATATATATATATATATATATGTTATATAATTTACATTTATACTACTGTTCAAAAATAATATGGAGTCGGTTGCAAAAAAAAAAAAAGAAGTAAAAACAATGAAATAATATTACAATTTAAAACTATTTGTTCATATATTTTTTTAAATCAAATTTATTCCTGTGACCGCAAATCTTTATTTTCAGTAGACATTACTCCAGTCTTCAGTGACACGTGATCCTTCAGAAATTATTCTAGCATGCTGATTTGGGGCTCAAGGAATCATTTATTATCAATATCATTAAACAGCATTTATTTAAAATGTAAAAAAAAAATTGCTCAGTTATTGCTTTGCTACTAGCTAAATAAATTAAAGAGATATTATACCTAGATAAATTATAAACAATTATATTAAATAAACATTATTTAAAAAAAACAACGACAACAACAACAACTTTGAGCTCTGTAAGTAGCTGTATAAGTGTTTTAGGAAAGGTGGAGTCTGTCCTAATGTTAATGTAAAGTAATGGTATAATTGATCATTTTAGTAGTAACTTAAAAAAAATCCCTCTTGCCTGTTTTGAGTTCAAAAACAGAAAAGTTTTCCCCTTGAAGAGGCTCTTTCTCTCAGGTCGTGCACCAAGATCCACATCCTCTTTAGCCAGGCTGGGCTCATCAATCTGAGGCCTGAATCTGAAAAACACACAGCAACATCTGATCTATAATGTCTATTCAAAGTAATGCTATTAACTCACTGCTATTTAGATTTAGCAACTGTGAACAAGAGAGAAATAGAGAAAGTCCATACTTCTCTGCTTTAGGCAGCGGGAGCTTCTGCTGCACAGCTTTGCTAAACGCACTGAAGAATTCAGGTTTTACTATGGGTCGACAGCACAGCAATGCACAGATTGTCTGCAAAGTGAAAGACAATGCACCTTGAAGGGTTACTGGCAGTTAATCAGGGAACTCAAGGATCAAATGATGTGCTAAAGCGGTCAATGGCCTCCTGACCTTTATGGTGACCTTTACAGTGGGCATGACGAGGTGAGTGCAGTCAAGTGTCCAGGAGTTGACAAGCCGCCCCCCAACAGAGCGCAAAGCTTGAGAGAGGGAGGCCTTCCCTTCATTATCGACACATGAGGAACACACCACAACACACTCTTTCTCCAAACTGTGTGGGGAAAAAAGGGTGATTATTATCGGCATCATTAAAAATATAAATTCAGAATATCTAAACAATACAAGAAACTTAGCATAAAAAGAAAAATCGCATAAAGGAACAGAGCAACCATGTCGGATTTGTGAATGTTAATGGTCATTCATTGTACTTAAGCATTTTTTTGGCTCAACAATTGCTTAAGCACTATAAACGGCTTCTAAAGCATCCTCACATAACACACGGTGATGCATAGCTACAAACAAACCTGAACTTGCTCTGAAAGACTCCAAATGTGATTTTGTCTCCTGTCTGCAGGATCTTTGTGGAGCCAGTCGCAAGTTTCTCACCATTGATGAAAGTGCCATATTTAGAGCTGTCTTTTAGAGTGACCGCCTGCCAACAACATAAAGACAAGAAAACACCCTGTCAGCTAGCTACACGAGAAACTAATCCATCCAAAATTCAGCAGTAAAGGAAACAGGGCCATCTAGAGCCTGATACCTGCAAACAAGCATTTACAGAACGCAAAACCCTTTTAAAAAAAAATAGACTTAAACCTGTATGAAATAATAACGTCAGGATTAACAAGTTTAATAGTTTTAACTAGATATATGGTTTTATTTGGTAATATGGTATAACGCAATAATGAACATGAATATGCATAATGACTATAATGAAATTATTAGTCAGTACTTCAAAATAAAGTGAATAACTACTGAATTGTTTCTATTTGAAAAAGCATATTAGAAAGCATATTATATTTGAAAAAACAGTATTTACACACTGCAAAAAAAGCTTTCTAAGACAATGCTTTCTTTTTTGTCTTGTTTCCAGCCAAAATATCTAAACATTCTGAAATCAAGAAGAATTTTCTATACAAGAAAAAATTAAGTAACTTTAATTAATTAAAAGTAAAAATTAAAGTAAAATCCTTCTTGATTTGAGAATTTTTTGATATTTTGGCTGGAAATAAGACAAAAAAACAGCCAATCACATTTTTGTATTTTGTTTTTATTTCGCTATGATGTTTCTCTAACAACAAACAGTTAAATACTTGCTGTGTATTTACATTAATTATATATATAACATTTCAATTTGAAATAAGAAAGCAGCCCAGAAAAGATGAAAAGACATTTTTTTACTATAATTTCAGTTGTATAATTAACAGTTGTGCTCCTTTACACTTTAATCAGTCTGGAATTTTTTTTTTAGAATTGTGTACCATTTTATTGTTTTTAAATGTTAAAAGTTTTTGTCATCTGGGGAAAGTGAATACACTCACACAAGGCATCACTGGAATTTGCTCATCTTTTCAGCCTGTAATGTAACTTAAATTGATAAAAGCTTCAGAAACAATTGTGATATAAAAATGTGATCATGCCTAGTTTCAATTGGTTTCCTCAAGACCCTCGATCATTTAAAATGACAAATGGATTTATCAAAGCACTAAAATAAGCAACATAGACATGTGAACGTTTGTCTTTTTTTGTTTATTAAACAAGCCCATTGCTTCCTAATAAAGTGTTCAATACTCTAAAAAGATTTCCAAACTTTCCAAGACGTTATTGGATATATTTAAATATAATTTAAATTCAGGATACAAAAGTGTTTCACAGCAAGAATGACTTCTTATACCATATTCAGAGTAAGAATGACTAAGGAAAATAATGACGATAATAATGATTGCAGTTCTGCCAAGTAATCAGCAAAATAATAAAACAACAATTAGTAAATTAAAATTTGTTTACTTTGTGAAATACTTCCTACAGCACTGCCTATAGACAGCCTTATTAAGCAATATTAGATATTTATGGGCAGGATTTAAAAAAGCCAAGTAAAAACAGCAAAGAGATTACTTTTGTTAACTAAGTTTTTGGCTCTGTGGTTTGATAGACAAAGTACAAAGCATTTATAGCAGGATAGCAAACATCTCTTTGTGGAAGATGCCCTTTGTTTCTTAAGCAGCATAACACAGAGACGCTCAGGAGGAGAGCTCTCACCTGCTCAGTGACGGTGAGGTTGGCATGCACACGGCTGATGGACTGATCACTGGACAGCAAGATCTCACAGTTCTTACGGCCAACCACATACTCCTGACCCGCCAGCAGAACGATACTTTCCCCTTAACAAACAGAAAGACCAGAATGAATTAGAGCACCCCAACAAAAACAGATAATAATTGCTCTATATTTGGTTTTGTTTTTAGTCATCTATTATTATATGACAAAATCTTCTACAAAACTCTTGATTTCATGTGTCAAAGCTACATTAAAAAAAAGGCAAATACAAATATTTCCATTGTATGGTTGCAAAATATATGGAAGTCAATTGGAACCAAAACCACTTGGTTAGCAATTTTTTTCAAAATATCTTTTTTTGTGTAGCATTGCAGAAAGAAAGTAATACAGGCTTGAAACAACATGAGCGTAAAGGATGAGTTTATGCTGTGTGTGGAGTACTTGTCTTTAATAAATAAATGTAAAATGTCAGTGGTGCCTTGTGACCAGGATGAAACCTAAAGCCCTGCTTTGAATGGTAACTAGTTGATTCACATCACTAAATACATTACAAAGTATCTAACATCTACTGGCTCTTATTGAAAAAATATCTGTAATTTTAACTCAAGTTAGAATCGTGACTAGGAGCAAAACAACTTACCTAACGTTAGTAAAATCTGATGTTAGCATGCTGTAATTCATTATGTACTCAGCTTCTCTATGTATGGCAACAATTACAGTATAAAACAGTGTTAACTTAAAGACATTAACTCGTCGTTACTCAGTTAAAGCCAAATGAAAGACCTCAGAATCGCGTCATGCAAACAGAAAAGCATTGCATAGGAATCGCTGTTACTTTGCAGTCGGTCTGGGTTACACGTACTCCCGCAGTGCACTAAATAACACTCAATAACCGACTCATTTCGACATGACACATTACCTCCAGACTCAATTGGTTGCAGTTTCCACATTCCAATACTTGTCGCTTTCTACACAATCAGTGCTTATCTAATGTTATATTGTGGCTGTGAGAGAACTGTACTTGCTGGCGCGCAACATTTACATCTTCATGTGCGACGTAAGACGCCTCCGTTTCAAAATAAAAGTACTAAGTTAACTGACATGCATTAAATGGGAGGTTCGACTCAGCCCTTTTCATAAACAGAGATTCCTACGCGTCCTGTAATTACGTCATTCTTATTTTACACCATTGCACACATTTTGCATTTCATTATACTTTAATGATGATAGTGATTTTTGAACATGTCGTTCAGCACAGGGTAAATTAAAAGGTAGCCTAATAAAAAATTCATTACATCGAATGCATTTCGATAATTGGGGATGCACAATTATTCGAAATAAAATGTAAATAGTGATATATATCTCATCATGATTATCGAATCAAA